>CM019716.1:13863701-14338701 GCA_009760885.1 Achatina immaculata
TAGGCAGCGCGAAATAACTCAATCAGTGGGAGTCATTAGGTAGACCAAATCTAAAACACGGAAGATAGCCATAAAACTATTATATTGACTACTTTTTTCCCTCACACGTGTTGGAGAAAGAAAAAGACTGGCAAAATGTTGTTCTAAATAAAAAGTAACTGTGTCAAGTGCTAACGTCATGAATGTGCTTTCGGGTGCTAAAATAAAAAACAAAACAAAACAAAAGACATGGAAGCGTAAATACCTGTCCTTGTGACACAATCGTAGTTGCATCTTACTGTCACTAACCTGTCAATCAAATATTGACAGTCCAGCTGTCTGAACAGACGCTCAGCAAGATAATGTCTGGGAAACCAAAAAAAAAAAAAAAGAAGCTTTCTTCGATTTTCAATGAGATAAAAATATCACCATCAGTATATATCCATACAACAAGAACTTAATTTTGAAGAAGGCTGGCTAGTAAAGAGGATTAAACAGAGAAAACTGAAATATTTTTGGCACATTAAATGTCATGAGAATTTAGAGAAGGACGTTTTGGAAGAGAAAAAGAAAGAGAGGAAGACCAAGGCAAAGATGATTGCAAAACATCATTGATAATTTGCAAATAGATATATCAGCAGCAGCAGGGCATCTTGCTTACAATCGAGAGGCCTACATGAAAGCTGTTAGGGAGACAAAGTTCCACAAGGGACATGCAAACGACTGACTGACTTACTGATATCAAAATAGCACAATGCCGTGTGTGGATAGTTTAAAATTCATATTCAAAGACATATTTAAATAGCAAAATAATAGGTCAAAATTGTCTAATTCCACTTAACCTGCCCAAGTTAGATTCTGAAATACTCCGAAGCAACGACAAGCTAGATCTGTTCTACTGACAAACTAGATCTGTTCTACTGACAAACTAGATCTGTTCTACTGACAAACTAGATCTGTTCTACTGACAAACTAGATCTGTTCTACTGACAAACTAGATCTGTTCTACTGACAAACTAGATCTGTTCTACTGACAAACTAGATCTGTTCACTGACAAACTAGATCTGTTCTACTGACAAACTAGATCTGTTCTACTGACAGCGAGCAAGATGAGCACATTGCTACTGACAAGCGGAACTGGAAACTGACATGTCATGAATTCCGTGATGACCTTTCAAATCCTATTCTTAGAACGACCACGAAGTGGACATGGGAAGGAAAGAGAAAGAGAGACCGACCAAGGAAAACCTTGGGAAGGACTGCGGAACGGTCAAAATGGGCGGCGTTAAAAACAAGAGCGGAACAAAAAGCCTGGCTGTGGATCAGGAGAAATGGAGTGAAATGCTGTTGATTAAAATGTCGCCACATGGCGAACTGAATGCTGATTGCTTCGTAGTAAATCACACAATGGCACTGACACAAGGATAAAGTAGTGGATAAGCATAAGGTAGATGACTACATTCTATAATGTTTGTCAGTCTCTGTTGATCTAAAACCTTAACCAATGTCTGCTGTTCTGAAGCCGTAACCAATCTCTGCTGCTCTGAAACTTAACCAATCTCTGCTGCTCTGAAACATTAACCAATCTCTGCTACTCTGAAACATTAACCAATCTCTGCTACTCTGAAACTTAACCAATCTCTGCTGCTCTGAAACCTTAACCAATCTCTTCTGCTCTGAAACCTTAACCAGTCTCTTCTGCTTTGAAACCTTAAACAATGTCTTCTGCTCTGAAACCCTAACCAATATCTTCTGCTTTGAAACCTTAACCAATGTCTTCTACTCTGAAACCTTAACCAATGTTTTCTGCTCTGAAACCTTAACCAATGTCTGCTGCTCTGAAACCTTAACCAATCTCTTCTGCTCTGAAACCTTAACCAATGTCTTCTGCTCTGAAACCTTAACCAATCTCTTCTGCTCTGAACCTTAGCCAATCCCTTCTGCTCTGAAACCTTAACCAATCTATGGTGGTCTACAAATCTCAAAAATCTCTTCTGCTCTATAACCTTCAACAATCTTCTGCTTTAAAACCTTCACCAGCTCTAAAACCTTAACCAATCTCTGCTACTCTAAAACCAGTTATCATTTCAGTCTTTACCTCTTCAAATTTGTTCCACCAGGGCCGGTGCTTCCATTAGGTTAACTAGACATCCGCAAAGCAGCAGACATCAGATAGACGTAGTATGACCTTTGAGAACACAGTTTTTTTAATAGATTAGTTGGCCTTGACTTGGGAGCAAGATAGCTTATCAGCGACGTTGTAGACCTGACTATATGATACTCAACTGTGTACACAAGTTTGTACAAAAACAAACATTTTTTTAAAAACAAACGTGTCAGTTAGAGCGTATTGACCCATTTCCTGGCATCCGCTGAAAGACGCGAGGCTTTGTCACTGTCTGCATTCTCTGGGAGTGATAATTGAGGTGCGGTCACGTGGGGTCGCTGCCGCCGAATGTTGGTTCGGTTGTTTGGCATTGCCATCTCATCTGGAATGGTATGGATCCAGGGGCGGCACCTACAGCAGCGAGAGCTGGGGCATTATGGGCGGGTCATTTGCCTGCTCGAATTTCTCTCAGAGCCCCTGCTGTGTGTCAGAGCAGCTTAGAAAGGGGATAGGGATTTAGATGTTTTTCATTCTATATCAGTTATTGTTAACCTGGGGGCCAACGGACCCATCCAGGGAGTTCAAAGAAGGATTTTTTTTTTTAGAGGTCCATGAGCCAGAAAATAGATTGGCTCATTCAAAAGAATGTTGGGATCATTTGGATTTTATTTATTACCTTTTTTTTAAATGACTGATTCTCAGTTGTGCTCATGTCGGAAAAGCGATCCACTGATCTATAAGGTCAACTATGCAGTCGCTTAGGAAATCGAATGGGATAGGAAAGGAAAAAAATTACGAAGCAGCCTAAACAAAGACTCTACAACCACGTGGATTGCTTTGACTCCCTTCTTCTGTAACCCAGACCATACATACCCAACATTACCTTTCGTGGCACACCATAAGGAACTATGAAAAGAATCTCTGCCGTTGCTTGGTTTCACTGAGTCTCATTTGAGCCTCGTTTCTGTATCACAGTCATCATCGCTTCGGTCAATGTGGTCACTTGACCAGATTCTGTGTCACTGATCGTAAAACTCATTTTTATCTGTAAGTTAAGGAAGCATCGAGAATAGAGGAGACAGGAGATAATAAGAGAAAACATTTGAAAGACCTTGGTGGTATAAAAAGGAAGTAGACAAGGTTGACTGCAAACTCCAGGGAAAGCCCAGAACAGAAAATCATGATCGCTGTCTTCTTCTTCTTCTTCTTCTGCGTCCAAGATTGTTGGTCACATCAGATCCTGATCCCTGTCGACATGGCAAAATTCGCAGTCCTCTCCAGATCCTGATAGGAGCCCCAAAGCTTTTGCCCCAAGCTTGTGTCCTCTGGCCATGTCTCTCGCCTCAGGTTTGCATGGTTTTGGCACTCTTGAAGAATATGTTCTGGAGTCTGGACTCCACTGCCACATGAACACTAGTCTGTGTTAGACATTTTGAGTCGATGTATCGCTGTCATTTCCGGCATGATATTTATTAATGCATTCGACATGTGCCATTTGCATTCCTAGGAAACTTCCCCTGATGGTAACCCTTGCATATATCAACACAAATCTGAATATTTGGATCGGCGTCAGTAATTAATTTCTTGTGATTTAAAAAATATTTCACCATTGTGAAGACACTCACCAATGTGAAGACACCCATCGAAGTGAAGATACCCGCCAAAGTGAAGACATACACCAAAGTGAAGAAATGAAGACATTCGCCAAAGCGAAGACACTCCCCAAAGTGAAGACATCCACCAAAATGAAAATACTGATGAATGTGAAGATATCCCACCAAAGTGACGATATCAACCAAGGTGAAGATATCCACCAAAGTGAAGATATCCACCAAAGTGAAGATATCCACCAAAGTGAAGATATCCACCAAAGTGAAGATATCCACCAAAGTGAAAACACTGATTAAAATAAAGACACCCACCAAAGTGAAGACACGAACCCTCTACTTCTCTGTTATACGTGGCTACAGAAACATAAGGGGGGGGGAGTTTGGTTACAGGGGCCGAAAAATAACCCCACATGAATTGTATATTTAACTTCCTCAGCAGAAATGATCCACGCGTCGACGCCCACGGGAAATTAAGAAATAAACCATATCCCAAATGGGATCTATATATAACCACTGCCTGGGCGATCATAGCAAAACATCAGAACGAGACTGTTGTCCCTCTGTTTAGAATACACAAAGATGGAAATGCTGAATCCCAGCTCTTTGTTTAGTCAAGCTGGTTATAAATATTTCTTCTCTGTACAACGCATTGTCTAGATACATCATAGGCTGATGTACAGAAGAGCAATAGAGGAATCTGAACATCGATAAATAATATATTGGAGGACAAGACAACTGGATCTACTTCAGAATCAGAGTAATAAATAAGTTTATGGTATCCTCGTGCAGACAAAATGGTTAGTCACGGCGAAGGTTGCTGTTTCGAATTCGGCCGGAGACCGCCCTGGCGGTAGAAATGGGCGCCCCGCTTCTTCTGGAGCTGGGGAAAGAAAGACGGCCAGGCCATGAAGCTGACCACATCTTCCTCTAGCGTGCCGACAGGTCAAAGAAAATATAGAGGCTAACACCATTTCCCATAGATGCCTCCCATGGCATAAAATGGGCTACCTTTACCTATCTGTACTGCTGTACTTGGTCCTTTGTACTTCACTTGCTGGAAGCAGATCAATAACAATGAACTCGGCATTACAAAGAACAATGTGGGCAGTTGATGTCTTTCCCAGAAACATGTTACCAGTCATTTGGACAGTTAAGACGCCGTGCAAAGCTGTGGCAGGATGAATTTAGTTTAAAAAAACATGGGAAGATAATCAGCATTGTGTAGAAAGAAGTGATCAACTCGAAAACATTATTATAATGGAAAACAGAGGAAAGCGGGCAGAGGAAGACTTCGAGAGAAAATAAGAGACAACCTGACAATGCAGTATGCTTAAAAACCAACAAAAAAGAAAAATTAGTGGAAAACAGCGACCATTTAGAGGGAAGACCGCCAGCGTTACTCAGCGTAACACATGATGATGATGATGATGATGATGATGATGATCGCCTATCACAATAGTGTGAGCTAACTGGCTTGCTGCCTCTGATTTCTGTATGCCTTCGGTCACGTGAGATCTCTTTGAAAAGCATCAGCATCAGTTGGTCTAAGACCGATCATTCACGGCTAACGTCTGTTTTGTGAAGACTCCAATCATCCGCCTCCAAGTGGTAAAGGTAAAAGGTAAAACCCCAGTTTCTATGCCACCAAGGCGTGTCGGGGATACGTATTAAGCCCGTATTTCCAAGACCCTCGACACCTGAAAGTATCACGCCTGGCCGCATTTATCTTCCAAGATTTCTCCGCTACCCATTTTTAGAGGCCGGGTGGACCCCGGGGACCTTCTTTGGTGTGGTGGTGCCAGAAAAAAAATCCCACTGCTGGGACTGGATTAGTAGACCGAGCATCCTCCTGGACCGGATTAGTAGACGGAGCATCCTCCTGGACCGGATTAGTAGATAAGGAGGACAAGTTCCTCCCAACGTAAGAACAAAAGCAACGATTATGAAAGGGATTGATGAAACAATGGTTTCCATTGTCTCTAACGATACCTTTGCTTTATTTTGTTTTTTCAAAGAATACCCACAAAAAAAAAAATGTTCCAGGAGAAACTCTTCAAACAAGCAAACTTGATACACACAGGGAAAGTTTTTGTTCATTTTATCAGACAAGAGAACAGTTTCCCCAATAACTGACCTTATATCTGAGAAAGCATTACACCGTCCACATGCAAGGGAAAAAGAAACAAAGAAACAAAGAGAACTAAAAACGTCGAGTGAGTTCATTCAATACTAAACACAATACATTTTTTTTTCATTGCACATGACACTTCTAAGATGAAAGCTGTTTGCACACGTTCGTAACAAAGCACACTGTGAAATATACCATTAAAGAGGGAAGAAATAGTGCAGTTCATAGCAAATTGTATTCTTACGCCAAGGCCTTTCAGTTTCAGTTACTCATTTTAAACAGAAAAAAAGAAGAGGAGGGGGTAGGGGAAAGCGGACGTAACACGCTGGATTAGGAAAAGTAAAACCGATAGCTGAAAAAATATCTGCCTGCAGTGCGAAGTACACTAAAGAAGTACACACAAAAAATTGTCAAGTTTCCTAGATTTCCTTTATTGGAAAAACACTTGAAGAGAATGATGGCCGATTTTTGTGTATTCTTGTAAAAGATATGTAAAGGATAATCTCCATCCTTCTACAGTGGAAAGTGAAGAATGAAAATCGTTCATTGTGTGGTAAATGGTATTTCTGTACTAGATTGATGAAAATTATTATTTAATTCTTTTATTTTGTCTGGCCGTCGTTGTACTGAGTGGTGGAAGGATGACTATACCATACGTTCATACCTTACATATAAAATAACAGGAATACGAAAACAACAATCCTTTTTATAAAATCACGATTCTTGTATTTACAAAACTCTGATCCATAAGGCATCACAAATCACAAATCCGATGCACATGATGTCCATATAATTCTAACGGGCATTACTAAAAAAATCATAAACAAATAAAATTTTCTTGAATAATATGAGTTCAATACTGCTTACAAAGGCGCACAACCTAAATACACACGCCAGCCTCCATCTCTCGGAAACTGACCACCTTCCTCCACGACTGGTCGCTACCTTCGCGAGCTCAACTTATCCCCCTTTATACTTCTCCCTTTTGTCTTATATACCTGGTCATCGCCGGACCGGAAGCCTGGGGATTTTCCATTCACACGTGGCCGTCTCTGGCCAGTGGGATTTCCAGTCAAAACCGGGTCACTGCTTGCTTATTTTTTCCCCTCCTTACAATTGTATGGGTTGTGAAAATACAGTGACTGATTTCAGGCTTAGCTAAAATACAATGACTGATTTCAGATCACTATCTCAGCTCTGCGGTTTCTGTAGGCGGAAAAAAAGGCTACAATTCGGAAAAATGAATGAATTTTCAGTTGTATTGTTATTGCGATGGAAAATATCAAGGACCAAGATCTATGGAAAAGTATGGCTGCTAACGTCTACCTGCACGGCAACTAGTGGTGATGATTATTGCTATTATATTTTATTTTTTTACGGATAAGGCCTTCCTTTTAGTTGAAATATTGGTTTTTTCTGTTTCTTTTGCGTTATTTTTTATCTCCCCCCCCCCAATTTTTAATAAATCCATGATTACCTTTCACTTTACTTGCCTTTCTCTAAGACAAATATATAATATACTGGAAATATGCGCAAATAATGGCAAGTGCCAACTTGACACTAGCTGGAAAAGGACAAACCAGCCCAAGAGCGCAGGTGTCAATAGTGTGCTCTCTATTGTGTCTGATTACAATAGGGTGATGGAGTTTAATCACCTAAATCAAATCGATCGCAACAGGACCGCTGTATAAATACGCCGTATTTTGCTTCAGTACAGAGCCGTGTGCTTGCTTGTCTATAAATCCCTTGAAATTTGGAGAGAAAACATGGGTATTGTGCAAGCACAGAAATAAATTTGTTTTATGTGCAAGGGAGAAAGGATGGATGGATGGATGGATGGATGGATGGATGGATGGATGGATGGATGGAGAAGGAAAGAAAGAAAGACATCCCTATGTAGTTCTTACTGACTCTTGCCTCGTATTGTAGTCTTCCTCGAGTACCTTTAGTGTAGAGCTCTGATTTGCTACATGTAAGTGGATGTTTAGGGTTTCCGCTGTTCTCTCCCTTTCAGCCCTGGCGTGGTCCGCCTCTCTCACAGTTTCTTCCCATTCTCTGTGTGGGCATTTTGTGTGGTACAATATCTGCTGGTAGTCACTGACACTGTGACAGTAAGCGAGAAGCCACAGCTGACAAGAGCATATCAAACTTACAGGGGATTTCGGGCATTTTGGCAGAGTGACTGCCGAAGCTGAATTATTTATTGTTGGTTGATCATACTGCAACTTGCCCTTCCTTTATGGGCACAAAAAGTATATTCCTATGTGTTTATAAAGCATGACAGGATTACCCCCCCCCCCCCAATATCCCAACCCCTCGAACCAACCAGTGGCACCAGTTCAAAGTTTGCATGGTAAAGTAAGAGAACATAGTTTTGTAGGATTAGACCTCAAAATAATTGTAGACAATGCACTTTAGTGGAGACGTGAGAGAAAGACAAATCACAAGGGAATTCCCTGGGATTCGAACCATGGACTCCGGTAGGACGAGCAGCCGTCTAGCCACGAGAGAACAGCGTACCAACGAATTTTCTGTCTACAATTTTTTTTTGAGGTCTAATCCTGCAAAACTATGTTCTCTTACTTTACCGTACGAAAGTCTCGTTGTTTCCTATTTGTAAAAAAAAAATTGCTCAAAGCTTCCATATACATTTGCATGCATTAAAAACGTTGAGTACGTGATTACGGCTATGATACACGTATTCCTACTGCTCTGCTCTGTCAAGTATCAGACCTGGCATTAACCTGGAGCCAAAACCAGAGAGAACAAGGTATTAAATCAGAACAGAAATGAATTAAGCGAAAGCGTACCTTATGAGCATAAAAAGAATTAAAGATAAGAGGAACTCGCGAAAAGCTGAGCATTCGAGTAAAAAATATCGGTTCGTGAAGAAATATCACGTGATAAAGTTGTTTTGGACGAAAGAGGAGCTCATCCTTTGAAAAAATAAAGAACAGTTTCGGAGAGACTGAATTTGAAAACCCTGGATGAAGTTCAAAACGAAAACATGCCAGGTGAAGAGAGGAAAGAACGTTCGAAAAGCTTTTCTCCCTCACAAGTACAAAATTTCGGGTTGCAAACTGGCTCGATGCTGTAGTGAAGACTGATTAGAATTTTGTGAAAGGATTAGGACTTTGTGAGATTAATTTTGGCCAAAGCAAACAGAAAGCAAGCCCCCCCCCCCCAATACACACACACACATACACACAACCTCCCTCACGTAAATTCTACGTTTTCCTTAAAACTAGTATTTCCAAGCTTTGCTTCAATCTCGTATCTTCTCAATTTCCTAAAAAACAAGAAATCCCATACTTTATTTGAAACTATTATTTTCAGAATTTCTTAAAACTAGTATCCCCACACTTTCCTTAAAATTAGTATCCCCACACTTTCCTTAAAACTAGTATCCTCACACCTTCCTTAAAACTAGGTAACCCCACACTTTATTTAAAACTAGTATCCCCACAATTTACTTAAAATTAGTATCCTCACACATCCTTAAAACTAGTAACCCTACACTTTTCTTTAAATTAGTATCCTCCCATTTTCCTTAAAACAAGAAATCCCACACTTTCCTTGAAACTATCATTTTCCTAATTTCTTAAAACTAGAATCCCCATACTTTCCTTTAAACTAGTATGCCAACACTTTCCTTAAAACTAGAATCCCCATACTTTCCTTTAAACTAGTATCCCCACACTTTCCTTAAAATTGAAATGAAATAACGTACACGTAAGGCAAAAAGCAGCTTTTCATGGCATGGAACTGATACTAACTAATAAGAAAAATGTCCTTACAAGCGAGGAAAGTAGTGCTGCAGTTCTATAAGAAATCTGTATTGCTCTACAGTTGTGGAACTTGAACAACTGACAGAAAAAAAAGATGGCAAAGATATTAGAAGCAACAGCGTTGTAGTTTTGGGGACAGCTGAAACAAACACATCGGACAGGCAGAAAAACACAAAAGGCCATCTGTGACGTTTCAGAACGACGAAAACTGGCTAGAATTGTAAGACAAAAGCCAGGTCAGATTTTCTCAGACACGCTATGAGACGATAGAAGTTAAAGAAACTTAATAATGACTGGAAAATTCAAAGCGGAAAAAAAAAGGCAGAGAGGGAAAACCAAGAGAGAAATATCTGAGTGACCTGATCAAATGGCATAAAAGAAAGAAAATATCGGAAAACCCACGTATTGCAGAAAATAGGCAAGTATAAACGCCTACAATATCCGGCACAGGACATAATAATAAAATACAAAAACAATGAATTCCTTAAAAGTAGTTTTCCCAACTTTTCCTTAAAAGTAGCAAATTTGTCAATAAAAAGAAATGGCTATTTGAAACTCATTTCTTAGTGCGATGAATGATCAAATTTAAGTTCTAAATGGAATTTTTTAAAAGAAAATATTCCCTATTTAGTTCTAAGATATTTTGATTAATTCGCCTTAAAAACTAACCCTAGAATGAGTTTTCTTTCTCTGTATTTGTCGTAAAGTTGTGCAGCTAAGTTTCCCGAACTGTGCCGTACTTAGAAGACGTGTCAGTGAAGTTGTTCGGGATTTTTCGGCACTGCGAATGGAGATTAAGAGAGAAACGTTCAGAGTAAACTGAAGAAGACGATGGTTAAAGTGGGGGATTAATAGATAGATAGTGGACAGCTTGTTAGGTATGTTCTCATGACAAGATGTAATGAAATAGCATAAGAAGAAGAAGGAAGAAGAAGGGGAAGAAGAAGGAGGAGAAGGACGAGAAGAAGAAGAAGAAGAAGAAGAAAAAGAAGAAAGAAGAAGGGGAAGAAGAAGAAGGAGGAGGAGGAGGAGAAGAAGAAGAAGAAGAAGAAGAAAGAAAAAGGGGAAGAAGAAGAAGAAGGAGAAGAGGAGGAGGAGAAGAAGAAGAAGAAAAGAAGAAGAAGAAGGAAGCAAGAAGAAGGGGAAGAAGAAGAAGAAGAAAGAAGAAGAAGAAGGGGAAGAAGGAGGAGGAGAAGAAGAAGAAGGAAGAAGAAGGGGAAGAAGAATAAGAAGGAGGAGGAGGATAAAAAGAAGAAGAACAAGAAAAAGAAGAAGGAGGAGGAGGAGGAAGAGGGAAAGAAGAAGAAGAAGATTGTGGTGGTGGTGGTTGTGGTGGTGGTGGTGGTGGTGGTGGTGCGGAGATCTCATCTTTAGATAAAAAAAAAATTATGAGGTCTGTGTTTCACAAAATCTGCCTCTCTCAGCAGAAGACATTCCACAACAGCCAGAGAAGCACTCAAATACACCAGAAAATCCAGTAACTGCTTAACTAAACAGAGAAAACCTAAATATTTTGGACACATTAAACGTCATGATAATCTAGAGAAGACCGTCTTGGAAGGGTACATAATGCGAAAAAGAAAGAGAGGAAGACCAAGGCGACGATGGCTGCAAGACATCGTTGATGATCTGCAAATGGATCCATCAGCAGCAGGCCATCTTGCTTACAACAGAGAGAGCTACAGGAGAACTGTTATGGAGGCAAAGTTCCGCAAGGGACATACAAATGACTGACTGACTGACTTAACGAATAAAATAGACACAATAGATATAAAGTTTCTTTTTCTTCTGATTATGAAACATGTGTTCAATTATGCGTATTATCTGTGAGCAAGAGAAGTGAACTGCAATAAAATTTCTTACAGAACAACAGTTGTCCAAGTCCCTCCCTTTCTCATTACCCCAAGGCGCCAGTGGAAACAGTCTGCCACAACAGGTTGTTAAGTGTGGTACAAAACAATTCGGCCCTTGTGGTGGTGCAACTTACGGAGAAGCCTTGCATTGCAGCTGGCTAGGACTGCATCATCTCAACTATACAGCCCACCTCACAGGGAAATAATAAAACCTTGAGAGTCTCTTACTGTTGTTAATTGTCCTCAAGATTACCGTTATTATCATCTCTAGGTTCGTTGATAATCTGCAAATGGATGCATCTTGCTTACAACAGAGAGGCCTACAGGAGAGCTATTAGGGAGCCAACCTTCCGAAAGGGACATGCAAATGACTGATTGACATCTCTAGGTGTTACAGCTTTCGATAGTATTGTAAAGCTTTCTTCCACAGAAGAAACACATACTTACATTTACAAGATTTACCCTCTGTATATCAGAAAGAAATTTTCACAACAATGAATCACACTGCATGAATAATACAAAAATTGTTTAGCATTTCAGTTTTTCCATAACGAACACGTAAGAAACAGACAGACTCCCTTTCAACAATTCGTATCCGCAGTACGTGCCAACAGGTGCTAATGACCACCTGTGTCAGAAGGTAGTCATTTCCGTAGCTAGCAGCTGACAGATGTAAAAAAAAAAAGGATACACACCATCCGCAGTAATATCGATGTGTTTCAGCCTTGACTTTTCTGAAATGTGTTGACAACTCGTTGGATGAGTGTTCGAGAAGCTGCCATGCATGTGTGTTATACACAAAGTTTACTATGGGAACATTTAACTGCAGTGGCTGACACAACAAAAAACAATAAAAAAATGTATAAATCCGGACACCGTTGTATGAAAGGATTTGTTGCTGTTATTGTTATATATAATATTCCTGTCTAAATTTGGCATCAGTAGAATCAGCCATGGGAGAAGGTGTTCAACAAAGTCATCATCAGCGAAAGGTCACAATGGTTAAACTCTAGAATGCTTCAAATCCGTCTTCAAAGATTAAAAGTACTGTTTTATGATTTTTCTTGCATGTTCCACCTAGGAGTTCTTGGCGGGTCGCACTTTGCTGGAGGCGTAGAACAGAACGGAAAGTGAACAAAAACTTCAATATTTCTGCATTCTATTCAAATGAGGGTTAAATATGTTGTCTGTGTCACGTTTTTTTTTCTATTATATGTTTGTCTGCGTGATGTTTGTGAGGTTTTTGTCCGTGTGATGTTTGTCTGTGAGTTTCTGCTTTTACTTTGAGACGTCATCTCACAGTACAAGCAGAAACTCCCCCATTTTAGACAGCAAATCAATTAGAATACGAGCTGTACTTGAATCCTTGTCGGCCAAGCCCAAATGTCACATGTGATATACCATGATCACAGCAGAGATTCTGCGCTCCTGGGTAATCATTTTCTTTCTTCTGCTCTTGACGAATGTCAGCCGAGACAGAAAGAATATTACCTTGTCAGTTTCCGCGCAAGGGGCGCTAATAAGCTGGTTGACAGTGATGTTTTCCCGCCTGAAAGGTGGGGATCCGTGACTCCGCCCACTGGTGGCCCCTTCTAATCAGCTCAGCTGTAAAAAGAAATGCTGGACACATTAGATATGAGGAAAGAGTTCGACAAAGAATAATGTCTGCCTGCAATGAAAGTCAACAACGTGAGGGTGGGGCGCTGGGGGGGGGGGGGGGAACAGAATATATCAAATGGTCAGTTTCACGAATGTGATACTTCACCAGAGTTCACAGTAGGTGAATGAGAAAAAAAAAATAATCTCCAATGGGAGTGTTCTGGAAATAGGTTCAGTGTTTGCAGAGATGTCAGTCTAAGCCCGGATTAGGAAGGCTCAAAATCCAGCATCCTGCAAGCTCTTATGCATTAACAAAGTAATAACGGTTTTCATTGGCTGCCGTTTTTTTTTTTTTAAACGTAATAAAAGCTTTGATTGGCTAATATTTTTTTTCTATTTAAACGATTAGTTTCCGATCAACGTGTTTCTTGCCAAAACACGTCTATAATTAGAAACTTCAGCGCCACAATTAACTCTGTCCCATGTTAGGACCGATTAGTTCCGTATAAAAATGTATCAGTTAACAAAGCCAGTGTTGTATTCGCAAGCGTGTTTCATTTCCATTTTTCTATCGCTTACTGTAGGACTACCACACAGACACATCAGTATGTACAGTTTCAGAACTGATTAATTTCGTATAATCAAATTCTTGTTATACAGGCAATTTTCGTGTAAGGAGATGGTGCACATAGCAGGCAAATGTCAGCTGTTGTTGATTTTGCAAAAAAAAAACCAAAAAAACATCGTATTACAGAGCAGCACATCCCATGGCTGACTCTTCCTGCACTCAGAGCAGAACATCTCATGGCTGACTCTACCTGCGCTCAGAGCAGCACATCCCATGGCTGACTCTACCTGCGCTCAGAGCAGCACATCCCATGGCTGACTCTACCTGCGCTCAGAGCAGCACATCCCATGGCTGACTCTACCTGCGCTCAGAACAGAACATCTCATGGCTGACTCTACCTGCGCTCAGAGCAGAACATCTCATGGCTGACTCTACCTGCGCTCAGAGCAGAACATCTCATGGCTGATTCTACCTGCGCTCAGAGCAGAACATCTCATGGCTGACTCTACCTGCGCTCAGAACAGAACATCTCATGGCTGACTCTACCTGCGCTCAGAACAGAACATCTCATGGCTGACTCTACCTGCGCTCAGAGCAGCACATCCCATGGCTGACTCTACCTGCGCTCAGAGCAGAACATCTCATGGCTGACTCTACCTGCGCTCAGAGCAGAACATCCCATGGCTGACTCTACCTGCGCTCAGAGCAGATAATCCCATGGCTGACTCTACCTGCGCTCAGAGCAGAACATCTCATGGCTGACTCTACTGCGCTCAGAGCAGAACATCCCATGGCTGACTCTACCTGCGCTCAGAGCAGATAATCCCATGGCTGACTCTACCTGCGCTCAGAGCAGAACATCTCATGGCTGACTCTACCTGCGCTCAGAGCAGAACATCCCATGGCTGACTCTACCTGCGCTCAGAGCAGAGCATCCCATGGCTGACTCTACCTGCGCTCAGAGCAGAACATCCCATGGCTGACTCTACCTGCGTTCAGAGCAGAACATCCCATGGCTGACTCTACCTGCGCTCAGAGCAGAACATCTCATGGCTGACTCTACCTGCGCTCAGAACAGAACATCTCATGGCTGACTCTACCTGCGCTCAGAGCAGCACATCCCATGGCTGACTCTACCTGCGCTCAGAGCAGAACATCTCATGGCTGACTCTACCTGCGCTCAGAGCAGAACATCCCATGGCTGACTCTACCTGCGCTCAGAGCAGATAATCCCATGGCTGACTCTACCTGCGCTCAGAGCAGAACATCTCATGGCTGACTCTACTGCGCTCAGAGCAGAACATCCCATGGCTGACTCTACCTGCGCTCAGAGCAGATAATCCCATGGCTGACTCTACCTGCGCTCAGAGCAGAACATCTCATGGCTGACTCTACCTGCGCTCAGAGCAGAACATCCCATGGCTGACTCTACCTGCGCTCAGAGCAGAGCATCCCATGGCTGACTCTACCTGCGCTCAGAGCAGAACATCCCATGGCTGACTCTACCTGCGTTCAGAGCAGAACATCCCATGGCTGACTCTACCTGCGCTCAGAGCAGAACATCCCATGGCTGACTCTACCTGCGCTCTTATCTTTGCTCCACATGGAGAACCGGTATGAAGAAAGTGCCTTGCCTTTGTAGCACTGGGAGGGGGGGGGGTGTGAAGACGTTGTCCGATGAGGCAATCACCGACCCATAGCTGATATGTTAGCGTCATGGTTAGCTAACCAAGACCCTGTCCCACCTCTTGGTTGGTATCCCTGGTAACAGGCCTAGCCTGGTTAAGAGGGCAGGGATGGCCATAGTCCCCATGTTGGTGGAGTCTGCTAAAGAAGCATTGCACACCCCTGCTTTTTAGCTGTACTCCGGGACTGAAAAATTAGCTGCCATAACCAGCTCCCTCGTCAATACGATGCTGTGCCTCAACACCTCCACAGCGTTGGCTGCAAAGAACACCAGCTCGCAGTTACAGGGAGATAACACATGATAAGATGTAGCACTAACCCCCCCCCCCCTTTTTTTTTTTTTGACTCTGCCAGTTCGATTCCAGAATGACGCTAGCATAGTCTGAAAATCTAGCAGAGCTGCAAGCGCATACCAGAAGGTAGGCCGGCTAAAGATCATCACCACCAACTACGAAGTTTACGGCCACGTCTTTTGACTCTCCCGGGCCACCCACAAGACAGTGGGTTTGACAGGGACCGGTGGCGCCGCTTGCTGTCCCAAGGCAGCGGGCAGGGACCGGTGACGCCGCTTGCTGTCCCACGGCAGCAGGCAGGAAACGATGGCGCTGCTTGCTGTCCCACGGCAGCAGGCAGGGAACAATGGCGCCGCTTGCTGTCCCACGGCAGCAGGCAGGAAACGATGGCGCCGCTTGCTGTCCCACGGCAGCAGACAGGGATCGGTGGTGCCGCTTCGGCAGCAGACTAGGACCGGTGGCGCCGCTTGCTGTCCTACAGCAGCAGACAGGGATCGGTGATGCCGCTTGCTGTCCCACGGCAGCACATGAACCTGACTACATGAACTCTGACTAACAAAATAACAAACGGAAGAAAGGAAATGTCTTATTTGATTAATAATACTTGTAAAACGCACACATAAATCAACGAAAGTTCACAGCCCAGATACACTGAAAATAACGAAAAGATACTTAGACTTGTCAATACAAGAACCCGAGGTCGTAATAATGTGTTTGAAAAAAACAAATATTCCAAAAAACATGACAATCCGTACTGAGCAACATGCCAGTGATGATGATTCTAAACCTCTCACCCGTGCAGGAGCACAGACAGACAGACAACAGACAGACAGACAGACATCTAACTAACTCTACGGATAAGCAAGAAGGAGGTGTATTAGTTTATACTTACGCACTTTTTGGCTGATCGCCTTCAGAAATTCCTAGAAATGCACACAGAGACTGGATAATACAGTTATTCCTCCTCAGAGCTGGCCATGAAACGCCTTCCATCACAGCTAATCGAATCATCTAAACTAGATTTGAAGGAGTAAATTGGGCCCTATGAAAGCTAACTCACGTATCGAGCTCTTGCTTGATTTAGCACTTAGATTTAATGAAAGATAAAAAAGGAAAGCACAGCCCGTGTCCGTAACTGGGCGTCTTGTGTCATGTTTTTTTTTTATGCCAAGTCTGAATGTCCGTTTGCCATATAACATTTTCCGTTATTGCAGCCTCTACTTAGAATGGAGAATTTGATTTGATGATCAAGACGCTAAGGGAAATGCAAGCGCTGATGAAGAAGATGTATGCTGAATTATACAAAATTGTTCAATATTTTTTTTTTGCTTCATTGATGAACAGGATTGAAGAAATGGCATATTCGTGAACAGAAGAAAATGCATGAATTGAATATTTAATCAGGTTTTGGCGTATCTTTTGCTGAAGATATCTTTATTAGAAGAGAGGATACAGAACTCTGTCTAGGTGCCAGACGCCAATGTCTTGTCTTGCCTTTTATCTCCTTGGAACTGCGAGCCGATGCTGTAAAAATGTTGTGACACAACATCTTTTCGGGTTGAGACCGGGTTATGGCCTATTTTTCCCCCAGTCCCTAAGCACAGCTAAAAAGCAGAGGCTATGCAATACTTCTTCAGCAGGTTCCACCACCATAGGAACTCAAGTGATCCCTGCCCCCTTAGTCAGAATAGGCCTGTTACTGGGGGGAGGGTATCGATGGAAAGATGGGACAGGGTTTTGGTCAGCTATGGTTCGCCAAATCTGACGCCGGCATGTCAGCTATGGGTCCCTGACTGTCAAAACGGACAGATGTCAAAGAAGGATATATGTCTAGGATATATGTTTAGGATATATGTCTAGGATGTGCTGTTTACGAAATCTTAAAATGTTTTCGAAGTCTTTTTTTTTTTCAAGCTCGGATATCTACAAGATTTTCGTGGTCTGGGGGTGGGGGGGGGGGGGGGGGGACAGGGAACCTGATGGTTTTTTTGTTTGTTTGTTTGGTTTTCTTAAAAAGATATTCAGTGTGCAAATCTTTCGGTGTGTAAGATGTGTTCTTTCATCTTACATCCTTCCCATGCCGTTAAACATCACAGAGGTCTCGCATGGTAGTTTGCCAAGTTTTCCCATTTTCGGCGAGCTTTTCAACCTCATCAAGGGATTTTATGCCTATCAATTTGGCCTCACTTAACAATGTCCTCTTTAGAGTTTCACTTGGTAGGCCTCTTTTTCTTCGGCCTGTTGTGCTCCACTTGATAGCTTGTTTTGGGATTCTCTGACTGTTTCTTCTCATCTCGTGACCGATATATGTCCATCTCCGTTTTCTGAAAACCCATGAGACTGGCTGTTGTTCAGTCATCTGTCTTATCTCTGCATTGTTCTTGAATTCGTCGCACTTTATACTGAGTAATTTAATTAGGCATTTGTTTTCAAAAGAGTCTAATTTGTTCTCTGTTTCTTTAGTTGTTTTCCAGCTTTCACACGCATAAATGAGGGTGAATATTACAGTTGAATTGAATAATCCTAACTTGGTTTTTGTGCTTATAACTTTTGAATGCCATATGTTCTCAAGATTCTTGAAGGTTAGTGCTGCTTTTGCAATTCTAATTCTAACTTCCTTTCTGGTGTAACCATCCTGTTCTGTGTATCTGTCTATGTATGTTTATGCAAACTGGTTTACTTCTTCAACAGCTTTTCTTTATACGTACTAGTATATTTTTCCTTCTTGATTAATGGGAAATTTCGTTTTTTTTTCTTGTTAATTTCAAGTTTTATTTTGCTAGCCAGGTGAAGATGTGCTCCGCTTTTAACAGAAATATCTTGATTATTTCTTTCATAGTATCTATATGGATGCATTTCTATGGATCTTCAAAAACTTCAGACTGTTTCATTATCTTCTCGAATATGATAACCTGTCATGTTAAGACCCGCGTTCCTCACGGCTTTAGATTTAATTGAATATTTAGTGCATGTTTACACAGGTAAAGTTTTCACTTTTTTTATGAAGTGAACATAAACACGAGATATTTAGATTATGCTTGTCTGTGAGATGTTTGCCTATGTCTGATTTTTGTTTTTGTATACGTGATGTCTGTATGTGTGTTGTTTGTCTATGTGGTAATCTGTCTGTATGATGTTTGTGAGATGTTTTATTTGTCTGATGTTTTTTTTCCCCTGTGGATGTCTGTAACGATGTTTGTGTGACGTCTGTTTGTGTAATGTTTATCTGTGAGGTCTGTGTGATGTTTCTCTACGAGACGTCTGTCTGTGTGATTGATTTTTGTATGTCTGTCTGTGTGTGTGTGTGATTGATGTTTGTCTGTGTAATGTATGTCTGTGTGATGCTTTTCTATGAGACATCTGTCTGTGTAATTGATTTTTGTATGTCTGTCTGTCTGTGTGTGTGTGTGATTGATGTTTGTTTGTGTAAGGTATGTCTGTTTGATGTTTCTCTATGAGACATCTGTCTGTGTGATTGATCTTTGTATGTCTGCCTGTCTGTGTGATTGATGCTTGTCTGTATAATGTATGTCTGTGTGATGTTTCTCTATGAGACATCTGTCTGTGTGATTAATGTTTGTCTGTTTGTTGTTTGTGAGATGTTTTTGTGTACGTGATGTTTTTCTATGGTATATCCAAATACTACATGTTTGCTTTCGAGTAGTCATTTTGCTTCTAAAGCCGTTTGCCTGACCGAGATAACTTCAGCATATGAGATGTAAATTTATCAGAAAACAAGTGTATGTCCAGTAACAGCTTGAAAGTTATGTATATGCGATGTATAACTTGTATCAATACTTGTCTACGAGTTGTTTCTCGGGTTTGCTGTCTACGATACCTTCTCGATACTACAGTACTTTTGGGTGTCTGCAGCATTTGCGACAGACCGAGCAATTTATGATATTTAGAGACAGACAGGGGAACAAGAATCCAAACTTCCATGACTTTCTCTCATTACTTCTGGCCGTTTTGGTTCCCTTTATTTGAGTGAAATACCATTTCCGTTTAATCTTCACTGTCCAGAAGATCGATTCTTTATTCCCAGTCAACCTGGATTTATCCTTTTTTTTTTCTTTTGTTAAAAAGAGTAATCGATTACAACGTCTGTTCACCTTTGACCTGATGGGTTATTTTTAGGAAATGTTTAGTACAGAGGAGAAGGGCGTGACAGAGTAATAGAGAGCGTGAGAGAGAGAGAGAGAGAGAGAGAGGATGGGGAGGGGAGGCGGAGGAGTGATGGAGAGAAAAAAAGAGAGGGGCGAGAGAGGAACTGCAGTAAGAAAAATGAGCAAAAGTCGGTATCCCAGATGTCTGTACATATCTAGCAGTTGAACAGATAGATAAAGAGTTCACCAGAACAGATTTATTGTTTAACGCGTGGATAAAAGTTGAAGGCAAAAGTTTTATGTTTTGAAGATATGTTTTGTTTATTACTATTCGTGCTTGTTGTAGAGCGCAGTAAGCTGGTAATAAACTGACACTGAATATTTGGACATTAACAAAAGTTGACAGATGAAAAGTTAGACATTCAGACAGGCAAACGTACTAAATTCTTTATCTTTTTTTAAAATAAAGTTCTTTCGTTCTTTCTCTTAACCTCTCTCTCTCTCTCTCTCTCTCTCTCTCTCTCTCTCTCTCTGTTAGATCTTGTATCTTTTTAGAAATCATCATAGTAAATATGCAAGAGTGGAATTGAAACAGATTTCGTATTTGTATTACTGAGCACTAACACGTGTTTTGCTCACACACTGCTCTGTACTGTGCCTATTAAGTGTTAACATGAGCATTAGGCCCAGTGACACAACAGACGTTACACTGGTATACGCCGTGTAACAAGACAACCCAGATAACAATAACATACAACTACACCTCTATATACGACATGGCCAGTTACATGTAATCGACTAACTCAACACCACAGTTGACACTTAACAAGAATCCAATAATCACAGGATTCAGCAGTCACCAAATAATCTGCAAATGTTTAATGATGAATCCCATTTGTTCGATGTGTGTTGCATAGATGTGGAGTGTTGCATAGATGTGGAGTGTTGCATAGATGTGGAGTGTTGCATAGATGTGGAGTGTTGCATAGATGTGGAGTGTAATCTGGTGGGAACAATTACAATGATCATAAAAAAATGTCCGGGCGACTAACATCGCCACGGGACTAACTCAGACATACAACATTGACAAAACATGCCAACTTCAAAACTTACAACATATCTTTCAACCTGAAATTACAAACTTGTCCAAAACGGGGACAAATCAAACACACACTCTACATAACAACTACAATATCTGTCATGAAAAGGACACTCCATCTAACTACAACATTTGTCCTGAAAAGGACAATCCTTCTAACTACAACACTGTCCTAAAAAGGACAGTCCATCTAAAGCAACTATTGTCCTAAAAAGGACAAATAAACACAAATACTACATACTAGAACAACACTTCTGTCCTAAAAGAGGACAATCACACCAAACTTACATAATGAACCAGAGAATCCCTAACATCCCTTTCTAGAAAATAAAACTCACACACGACCTGTCTCTACAACACTCAGACCAAAAACTAACCTATTCATACATCCCGCCCATCAGACCCACGTGACTGAGTTCTCCCTCGGAACACGGAGATACTTTCTCTGTGCTCGCATAAACAGGTGAGTTGTGGTCTATTACTGTCTGACCACAACAACAGAATTATGTAACAGAATGACATGTCAGAACTCCGTTGAAAATGTATTTATGTGTGTGTGTGTATGTACATGTGTGTGCACGCTATCTTGTTAGATCAGTTACCTCTTATATAGTTCATTATCCTGTATTTGTGAATGTAATATTTTCATCTTGCATTCCTATTTTTTTCATGTAATCTGTATACTTATATTTCACATAATTTCATCTCGCATTCTTATATATGTATGTGTGTGTATTAATATAATTTGTATACTTTATTAAATCGAGTGTGTGTGGAGAATGAAAGATGTAGCGATAAAGGGCAGAATGTAAGACGGGCCTGCGAGCCCAATTCTTCACCCTTTTAAAATAAAGATCATTCATTTTCTCTCTCTCCTCTCTCTCTCTCTCTCTGTTAGATCTTGTATCTTTTTAGAAATCATCATAGTAAATATGCAAGAGTGGAATTGAAACAGATTTCGTATTTGTATTACTGAGCACTAACACGTGTTTTGCTCACACACTGCTCTGTACTGTGCCTATTACGTGCTAACATGAGCATTGGCCCAGTGACACAACAGACGTTACATTGGTATACGCCGTGTAACAAGACAACCCAGATAACAATAACATACAACTACACCTCTATATACGACATGGCCAGTTACATGTAAGCGACTAACTCAACACCACAGTTGACACTTAACAAGAATCCAATAATCACAGGATTCAGCAGTCACCAAATAATCTGCAAATGTTTAATGATGAATCCCATTTGTTCGATGTGTGTTGCATAGATGTGGATGTTGCATAGATGTGGATGTTGCATAGATGTGGAGTGTTGCATAGATGTGGAGTGTTGCATAGATGTGGAGTGTAATCTGGTGGGAACAATTACAATGATCATAAAAAAAATGTCCGGGCGACTAACATCGCCACGGGACTAACTCAGACATACAACATTGACAAAACATGCCAACTTCAAAACTTACAACATATCTTTCAACCTGAAATTACAAACTTGTCCAAAACGGGGACAAATCAAACACACACTCTACATAACAACTACAATATCTGTCATGAAAAGGACACTCCATCTAACTACAACATTTGTCCTGAAAAGGACAATCCTTCTAACTACAACACTGTCCTAAAAAGGACAGTCCATCTAAAGCAACTATTGTCCTAAAAAGGACAAATAAACACAAATACTACATACTAGAACAACACTTCTGTCCTAAAAGAGGACAATCACACCAAACTTACATAATGAACCAGAGATCCCTAACATCCCTTTCTAGAAAATAAAACTCACACACGACCTGTCTCTACAACACTCAGACCAAAAACTAACCTATTCATACATCCCGCCCATCAGACCCACGTGACTGAGTTCTCCCTCGGAACACGGAGATACTTTCTCTGTGCTCGCATAAACAGGTGAGTTGTGGTCTATTACTGTCTGACCACAACAACAGAATTATGTAACAGAATGACATGTCAGAACTCCGTTGAAAATGTATTTATGTGTGTGTGTGTATGTACATGTGTGTGCACGCTATCTTGTTAGATCAGTTACCTCTTATATAGTTCATTATCCTGTATTTGTGAATGTAATATTTTCATCTTGCATTCCTATTTTTTTCATGTAATCTGTATACTTATATTTCACATAATTTCATCTCGCATTCTTATATATGTATGTGTGTGTATTAATATAATTTGTATACTTTATTAAATCGAGTGTGTGTGGAGAATGAAAGATGTAGCGATAAAGGGCAGAATGTAAGACGGGCCTGCGAGCCCAATTCTTCACCCTTTTAAAATAAAGATCATTCATTTTCTCTCTCTCTCTCTCTCTCTCTCTCTCTCTGTCTCTCCCTCACTTCCTTCATTTCGACTTCAAGTGGTAAAAAAAAGACACACTCATTTCTTTTCTAAAATGTAGTTTGTTCCTTTTTAATGTATTTTTTGTGGGTGCAGTCTTTTGAATGTAGAAATTACCTCCTACTATCTTAAACTTACACAGACCGCTTATATACTCAGTAACTTCAAGAGAAAAGCTAAGTTTTTAGCGGACAATTTGTGGGACATGAATTGTCCGTACTCTATATAATACAGACCTGGAAACAAGCCACAGAAAGGTAATTCTGCTTTATAACAAGTCAAAGAAAAGTAATCACATTTTATAACAAGTCAAAGAAAGATAATCTCACTTTATAACAAGTCAAACAAAGGTAACCCCATTTTATAACAAGACAAAGAAGGATAATCTCACTTTATAACAAGTCAAAGAAAGGTGATCCCACTTTATAATAAGTAAAAGAAAGATAATCCAACTTTATAACACGTACAAGAAAGGTAATCCCATTTTATAAACAAGTAAAATAAAGATATTCTAATTTTATAATAAGTCAAAGAAAAGGTTCATTCATTCATTTGCATGTCCCTTGCGGAACTTTACCTCCCTAACAGCTCTCCTGTAGGCCTCTCGGTTGTAAGCAAGATGGCCTGCTGCTGATGCATCTATTTGCAGATTATCAACGATGTCTTGCAGCCATCTTCGCCTTGGTCTTCCTCTCTTTCTTTTCCCCGTTATGTACCCTTCCAAGACGGTCTTCTCTAGATTATCATGACTTTTAACGTGTCCAAAATAAGTTTTCTCTCTTTAATCCTCTTTACTAGCCAGCCTTCTTCAATATTAAGTTCTTGTAGTATGGATATATCTGTTCTTTTTGTGTCCATGATATTTGAAGAACTCTTCTGTAGCATTTACATTCAAAAGCATTTATGTGTTTCTCAGCTGTTTTGTTAAGTATCCAGGTCTCACAGGCATATGTTGCGATGGGAAAGATGCATGCTCTTAAAAATATTTTTGTGGTTCTGTCTTTTCCTCTCCACAGATTCTTTAGTTGTTTTACTATTTGAAGAGCGATAGATATCCTCCTTTAAATTTCCCTCATTGTATCTCCATTATTAGTTAGTAGTGATCCAAGATATTCAAAACTCTCCACTTCTTCCAAGTTTTCCTCATTGATACATATTTCAGCTGCCTTGTTTGCTTTGTCAGTTGTCATCAATTTAGTTTTCTTTGCATTAAGATAGAGGTTTTGCTCCTCGCTGTTCTTATGGATTGACATAATTAGTTTTTCCATTCCTTTCTGTGTTGCTGACAATAATACTGTGTCATCAGTATATCTAATCTCTGATATTTCATAACCTACAATTTTTATGGCATCATAATATTCTTTGTCTATATCTTCTCTAACATTCCTCATTATATTTTCAGTAAACAAGTTAAATAAGTAAGACGACAATACGCAACCCTGACAGACCCCTTGTTTTATGTCACAGAATAGGTATTCATCTTTAACACATTCTTACACCCCTCCCGTGCCGCTAAACGTCACATAGGGCCCGCATGGTAGTTCGCTAAGACTTCCTGTCTTCGGCGAGTTTTTCAGTCTCATCAAGGGATGTTATGCCCTTTGAATTGGCTTCTCTTAACTATGTCCTCTTTAGAGTTTCACGTGGTTGACCTCTTTTTCTTCGGCCTGTTGTGTTCCATTTGATAGCTTGTTTGGGGATCCTCTGATTGTTTCTTCTTGTCACATGACCGACATATGTCCATCTTCTTTTTCTGAAAACCCATGAGACTGGTTGTTGTTTGCTCATCTGCCGTATCTCTGCATATTTCTTAAATTCGTTCCACTTTATGCTGAGTATTTTCCTTGGGCATTTGTTTTCAAAAGAGTCTAATTTGTTCTCTGTTTCTTTAGTTGTTTTCAAGCATAAATGAGGGTGGACTGAATTTGAATTGAATAATCTTAACTTGGCTTTTGTGCTTATAACTTCTGAATGCCATATGTTCTCAAGATTCTTGAAGGTCAATGCTGCTTTTGCACTTCTTCCTTTCTGGTGTCACCATCCTGGTCTATGTAGCTACCGCGATATGCAAAATGGTTTACTTCTTCAACAGCTGTTCCTTCTACGCATATTTGTCTTTAGTGGTCAATGAGAAGTTTCATGTTTTTGTTTATTCCTTGTTGGTTTCAAGTCCTGTTTTACTAGCCATCGAAGACAGGGTATCTTTAATAACAAGCACAAAAAGATATACGAAGTGGTTAGCCACTCTTTTGTCATGGAGAAGGTCGGTGGTCGAATCCTGGTGGAGGTGCCACAGTCATCCGACTCCATAAGTGAGAGTTTGTTTCGTTCTCGTGGCAGTGAAGGAAAGGTCGTCAGTTGGGAAACTTTTCTTCTCCCTTCTTCTTCTTCTTCTTCTTCTACTACTACTACTACTACTACTACTACTACTACTATTACTACTACTACTACTACTAATACTACTACTACTACTACTTCTACTACAAATACTACTACTACTACTACTACTACTACTACTACTACTACTACAAATACTACTAATACTTCTACTACTTCTACTACTACTACTACTATTACTACTACTACTACTTCTACTACGTCTACTACTACTACAAATACTACTACTACTACTTCTACTACTACTACTACTACAAATACTACTACTACTACAAATACTACTACTACAAATACTACTACTACAAATACTACTACTACTACAAATACTACTACTACAAATACTACTACTACTACTACAAATACTACTACTACTACTACTACTCCTACTACTTCCTTCTTCTTCTTCTTTTTCTTCGATGTCACTGGAACTACCAGATGATGTTCTTTGCAGCCGGTGTTGTGAAGCTGTTGAGGCACATCATCTTGTCGGAGTGGAAGATGGCAGTAATTTTTTCATTGTGTCTGAGTGTAGCTAAAAAGCAAGAGGTGAGCAATACTTCTTGAGCAGACTCCACCACCATGGGGACTATGGTGATCCCTTCTCCTTTAGTCAGTCTAGGGCTGTTGCTGGGGGTGGGGGTACCAATGGAGACATGGGGCTGGGTCTTGGTCAGCTACGTTTCGCCAACCCGGACGCTAGCATTTCAGCTATGGATCCCTGGTTGGCAGAACAAAACGCGTCTTCCCCCCCCCCCCCCCACAACCCGGTTGTATTAAAGTGCTTGTATTAATATTTTATAAGAAGCAAAAGAAAAATGTTCATATTATATAACAAGCACACGAATGATATTATTAGAAAATGGTCAGAGTGTTTATTTCATCTTATCTTATATCTTATATCCTTCCCGTGCCGTTAAACGTCACATAGGGCTCGCAAAGTAGTTCGCCAATTTTTCCTGTCTTCGGCGAGTCTTTCAACCTCATCAAAGGATTTTATGCCTGTTAACTTGGCCTCTCTTAATAATGTCCTCTTCAGAGTTTCACGCGGTCTGCCCCTTTTTCTTCGGCCTGTTGTGTTCCATCTGATAGCTTGTTTTGTGATTCTCTGATCATTTCTTCTCATCAAGTGACCAACATATGTCCATCTCCTTTTCCTGATCACCCATGAGACTGGTTGTTGTTCAGTCATCTGTCCCATCTCTGCATTGCTCCCGAATTCATTCCACTTGATGCCGAGTATTTTCCTTAGGCATCTGTTTTCGAAAGAGTCCAATTTCTTTTCTATTTCTTTAGTTGTTTTCCAGCTTTCGCATGCATAAATGAGGGTGGATATTACATTTGAATTGAATAGTCTTAACTTGGTTTTTGTGCTTATAACTTTTGAATTCCATATGTTCTCAAGATTCTTGAAGATTGATGCTGCTTTTGCAATTCTGATCCTAACTTCCTTTCTAGTGTCACCATCCTGGTCTATGTAGCTGCCAAGGTATGCAAATTGATTGACTTCTTCAATATATGTCCCTTCTATGTGTATTTTTCCATTTTGATTGATGGGAATTTTCATTATTTTTGTTTTGTCCTTGTTAATTTCAAGTCCTATTTTGCTAGCCAGTGAAGACAGGCTATCTGTTTTTTCTTGCATGGAATTCACATTATTACTGATAAGAGTTATGTCATCAGCAAAATCAAGATCTTCTAGCTGGGTCCCATGTACCCAGTCAATACCTGTGTTACCTGTGCAGCATTTTTTCATTATGAAGTCTATTGTAATCCCAAAAAGTAAAGGAGACAGTATACATCCTTGTTTCACGCCTGTTTCAATCTGGAACCATTCACTCATCCCTTCTTCTGTCTTGACTGCACAACCATATCCATTGTATAAGTCCTTAATGATGTTGACAATTTTAGATGGTATTCCATATAGACATAAAATTCTCCATAATGAATCTCTGTTATTTCATACCAGAGATATTATTAGAAAATGGTCAGAGTGTTTATTTCATACCAGAGAGCGCCCATACAGTGGTTGATCAGCTACCAACTGCATGGGGGGGGGGGGCGTAGGGGTGGGGGGTGAGATATTCTAGAAGGTTGTGGATATGACTGAGGGCTTGGGCTCATGGTGTTCGAAAAACTTCCAGCACTCACCTGAATCTTAGATGGTCGTATATAAGGAAAGCTAGTTCGGCAAGTCTTCCAGTTTATCATCTTTCAGGGAATGTGATAGTGTCATGTCGCTCTTTTAGTCGATGATCTCTTATTTGTTTTAATTATATTTGTAACTTTCTTTTCTCCTTATGTTTATATTAGCTTTTCATTGTATTCTATAGTAGATTTCATTGCTCTGTAACAGTGTGCCGTTTTCTTATTTTTTTTTCAAATTAGGGAGAGGGAGAGGGAGGGGAAGAGAGGGAGAGAGCGAGAGAGAAAGGGAGAGAGAGGGAGGAGAGGCAGGGAGATAGAGACGGGGAGAGAGAGGGAGGGAGAGAGAGGGTGAGAGTGAGGTGAAGAGAGAGGGGAGAGAGGTAGAGAGAGAGAAAGATAGAGAGGGAGAGAGAGAAGGAGAGAGAGATAGAGACAGAGGGGGAAAGAGATAGATCTGAGATCACCATGTTTCTCCCACGGACAACTTTATATTGCTTGCTCAAGGGAGAGAGAAAGGGGGAGAGAGAAGAAGAGAGAGAGATAGAGAGAGGGAGAGAGAGGGGGATAGAGATATGGACAGAGAGAGGGAGAGAGATAGGAGAGAGAGAGAGAGAGGGAGAGAGAGAAGGACAGAGACAGGGACAGATAGAGAGGGAGAGATAGAGAGACAGAGACAGGGGCAGAGAGAGAGAGAGGGAGAGAGATAGAGAGGGAAGATAAAGGGACAGAGACAGGGACAGAGAGAGAGGGAGAGAGATAGAGATAGAGAAATAGAGAGACAGAGACAAGGGAAGAGAGAGAGGGGGAGAGATAGAGATAGAGAGACAGAGAGAGAGGGAGAGAGATAGAGACAGAAAGAGAGGATAAAGATGGAGAGATAGGACAGAGACAGAAAAAGAGGGAGAGAAATAGAGAGGGAAAGATAGAGAGACAGGGGCAGAATGAATGAATGAATAATCTTTATTTTTCAAGGGTAAAGAATTGGGCACGTAGGCCCGTCTTACATTCTGCCCTTCATCACTCCATCTTTCATTCTTCCCACACACTTGATTTAGTACAAAAATACAAATTAAATTAGGAAAAACATATCAAAAGAGTGTAAGATTTAACTACTACATTCAAGGTAAAAGAGAAGAAGTAATTAACCAAATAAAATAGCACTCACGCACACATACACACGCAGACATATACATAAATAAAAATACATTGTAAATACAGATCTTCTAACATATGTTTTTTTAAACAAACATTAAAATAATTTCTAACAATATCTAACAAGTTGCTTTTCTAACTATGTCACTGAAGTACTTGATGGTTTACAAGCCATGTGCAGAGAGAGAGGGAGAGAGATAGAGAGGGAGCGATAGAGGGACAGAGACAGGAACAGAGAGAGAGGGAGAGAGATAGAGATAGAGAGATAAAGAGGGAGAGAGATAGATTTGAGATCGCCATGTTTTTCCCACGGATAACTTTATGTTGCTTGCTCAAAGGTGGGTTCACCTAAGAATTTATTTCTTCTTGCTCCTGGAGGTGAAACTAAAAATGTTATTTATAATCAAGCCGTCTAGGCTCTGTACAACCATCTAGAAGGTTGTGGAAATTAATTCAATATTGTAGAACTTTCTAGAAGATATTGTGGAACTGAATAGACCTATGTAGAGCGTTCTAGAAGGTTGCGGCAAAGAATAGAACTTTGTAGAACCGTCTAGAAGGTTGTGGAAATTAATAGAACTTTGTTGATTGGGAGGAATAAATACTCGGACAACGTCTGGTACTCAGCTAATAAATATAGATAGAGGTGTATAGTATAGTTTTACAAAGTGGCAGAGGGAGTGAGAAGAGTGACAAAAAACGAATAGAGAATGTATAAATGAAAAACATACAACATCCAATATTTCGGAGTGAGCCTTTTTCGAGGATTAACATGCACAAACGAGACAAAAACATAACTAAATGAAAAACTTATCTTAATATGGCCTCCTCCAGAAGTAGGAAACAGAGAAATGCGTGTCCACTAAAGAAGCATAGAGACCACGCGGGGCCACACAAAGGATAAGCCAATAGAACCAATCGTAAAGAAGAGACGGAGAGAGAGGAGGAAAACAGATAGTTGAAGGGTGGGGGGAAGGGCAATAGTAGCATGAAAGCCGCTAGAATAGAAGGTGTCGGGGTAGGGGGAAAGGGGAAAATAGGACATTTCTGTTAGTGAGATCCGCTCTTGTTCTGCTGATGTACGATCTCGGAGGGTCCTAGAACAGCGCCTTATTTTCCAGGCTGGTTGTCTCCACCCAGATGGAATTAACAATGTCTTCAACTTTCTGTAACTTCTTTAGTTTTCCACCCCTCCCCTCCCTTTTCTTTTTTTACTCTACTTTCTTTCTCTTATCTACCCATCCCTATCGCCACCTTTTTTCTTCTCTGGCAACATATTGGTGTTTATAGGCTCTTGTCCTATTCACCAGTTTCACATTTTCTCCCTGCAGGTGTTTGTGTTCTTCATGTATTATCTCTCCGCTTCCCCTTTCCCCCTTCCCCCCCCCCCCGACACCTTCTCCTCTAGCAGCTATCATGTTTCAATTGCCTTCCCCCCCCACCTTTCAACCACCTCTTCTTTACGACTGGCTGTAATGGCTTATCCTTTGTGTGGCCCCGCGTAGTCTCTGTGCATCTTCTAGTGGACACGCATTTCTCTGTTTCCTACTTCTGGAGGAGGCCATATTAAGATAAGTTCTTCGTTTAGTTATGTTTTTTTTTTGGTCTCGTTTGTGCATGTAATCCTCGAAAAAGGCTCACTCCGAAATATCGGATGTTGTATGTTTTTCATGTATACATTATTATACTTTCTATTCGTTTTTTTCTCACTTTACTCACTCCCTCTTCCACTTTGTAAAACTATGCCTTACACCTCTATCTACCTTTCTTATTTAAACCAGTTTTACTGCAGTCACCATCCCTTTTATCTGGTGCTCAGCTAGTATTTTATAACAAGCAAACGGAAGAGATTCACACCATCTGTGCTTCGTTCTATTTTTGTGAAAGAGAAAACACAAGCTGTGACAGGAAAGAAAAACTAAAACACAAACTGTGACAGGAAGGAGCAAACTAAAACACAAGCAGTGATAGGAAGAAGCAAAGTAAAACACCAGCAGTGACAAGTAGGAGCAAACTAAAACACAAGCTGTGACAGAAAGGAACAAAGTTAAAACACAAGCTGTGACAAGAAGAAGCAAACAAAGCCACAAGCTCTGACAAGAATGAACAAAGCTAAACAGAAGCTGTGACAGAACAAAACTAAAACACAAGCTGTGACAAGAAGAAGCAAACAAAGCCACAAGCTCTGACAAGAATGAACAAAGCTAAACAGAAGCTGTGACAGAACAAAACTAAAACACAAGCTGTGACAAGAATGAACAAAGCTAAAATACAAGTTGTAACAGGAATGAATAAAGCTAAAACACAAGCTGTGCTAGAATAAAGCTAAAACACAAGCTGTAAAGAACAAAACTAAAACACAAGCTGTAACAAGAAGGAACACAGCTAAAACAGAAGCTGTGACAGTAAGGAACAAATCTAAAACATAAGCTGTGATAGAATAAAGCTAAAACACAAGCTGTGACAGGACAAAGCTAAAACGCAAGCTGTGACAGAACAAAGCTAAAACACTAGCTGTGAGAGGAAGAAGAGACAGATATTGAAGAAGTCAATCAATTTGCATACCTTGGCAGCTACATAGATCAGGATGGTGACACTAGAAAGGAAGTTAGGATCAGAATTGCAAAAGCAGCATCAATCTTCAAGAATCTTGAGAACATATGGAATTCAAAAGTTATAAGCACAAAAACCAAGTTAAGACTATTCAATTCAAATGTAATATCCACCCTCATTTATGCATGCGAAAGCTGGAAAACAACTAAAGAAATAGAAAAGAGATTAGACTCTTCTGAAAACAAATGCCTAAGGAAAATACTCGGCATCAAGTGGAATGAATTCAAGAACAATGTAGAGATAAGACAGATGACTGAACAACAACCAGTCTCATGGGTGATCAGGAAAAGGAGATGGACATATGTTGGTCACTTGATGAGAAGAAATGATCAGAGAATCCCAAAACAAGCTATCAAGTGGAACACAACAGGCCGAAGAAAAAGGGGCAGACCGCGTGAAACTCTGAAGAGGACATTATTAAGAGAGGCCAAGTTAACAGGCATAAAATCCTTTGATGAGGTTGAAAGACTCGCCGAAGACAGGAAAAATTGGCGAACTACTTTACGAGCCCTATGTGACGTTTAACGGCACGGGAAGGATATAATATATAAGATATAAGATAGGAAGGAACAAAGCTAAAATACAAGCTGTGATAGAACAAAGCTAAAACACAAGCTGTGACAAAACAAAGCTAAAACACAAACTGTGACAGAACAAAGCTAAAACACAAGCTGTGACAAAACAAAGCTAAAACACAAACTGTGACAGAACAAAGCTAAAACACAAGCTGTGACAGGAAGAAGCAAAACTAAAACACAAGCTGTGACAAGAATGAACAAAACTAAAACACAAGCTGTGACAGAACAAAGCTTCTTCTTCTTCTTCTTCGTTCGCACTGTCTGTCTATATCTGCAGTCCTGTCTCTTGGATAAATTTCACTGTTTTTTGTAACTCATGTATGGAACCGTAGAGCTTATCTTCTTTAGTGGTTTCACTGGGCCAGTAATTATTTCTCAGTGTCTCGTAGTTGATGCAGTTCTGGAGGATATGTTCCACGGTTTGGGGCACCTGGGCACATGTACATAGATTAGTAGTACCAACCTTAAACTTTGTATACATATGACTTCGGAGTCGGCTGTGTCCTGTTCGGAGACGGAAGATGGTGACTTGTTCCTTTCTGTTTAGCATGTGATAGTCATCACGTGGTGGTGTTTGTGGCTTCCTATAGGTTTTTATCATGCTTTTCTTCTGATTATAGGTGACTGGTATGTCTGGTTGCTCCATTTCAGTGCCCTCTTTGGCCAGATGGTCAGCTTTCTCATTGCCTGGTATCCCACAGTGGGAGGGAATCCACTGCAAAGTGACTCCATGTTGTAAGCCAATTTTTGACAAGGCATCCTTAAGGTCTGGTAGTTTGTTGCACTGAAGAGCCTCCAGTACTGATCTTGCATCTGTGAGAATTACTACAGGACATGCATCAATTCTGGAGTCTGATAGTTTTTCAACTGCAGCAATAATTGCCCTAACTTCTGCATCAAAGTTGTTGCAGTATTTACCAGTGGGTATGGAAATCTTGTCAATGGTGTTGTTTGGATATTCAATATATGCTCCTGCCCCACCATTTTTTATGGCATTATGTGCAGATCCATCTGTATACACACGTATCCAGGTGTCACATGGATATTTGTCATCTAGAACACTAAGTGTGGCTATTGATCTTACAAGACTGCTCTGCATCTCACCATTCTGCACACCTTTCACTTCAGTCTGAATAGTTATTTGTGTATAATCTGCTTCTTTCCATGGTGTATGCTCTGGTACAGATGATAATGGAGTGACTACAGTTGGAAGGTCAGGTATCAGCTTACGCATACGCTTGGCCTGATGAATGAAGCTGCTTCTTTTAAGCCGTCCTAATGCCAAGTTATTGAATCTCTCCTTCAGGGGATGGCTTACAGAGCTAAGGAATTTTTCTCCCATGGTCATGACCTTTGTGTCTCTACGTTCCTTTAGCGGTTGAACACCAACTATTTTCTGTATTTCTACTATTGGTGTGGACCTCATGGCACCTGTGATAATCCGTAGTGACTGATTTTGAACCTTGTCTAGATTATGCAGCGTAGTGTTTGATGATGTGCACCAAGATGTTGAGCCATATTCTAAATGTGGTAGAATACTTTGCTGATATACGTTCTTGAGGATTCTTTCACTAGCTCCCCATGTAGTCCCACTCAATTTTCTTAATATGGCAGAACAAAGCTAAAACACAAGCTGTGACAGGAATGAACAAAACTAAAACACAAGCTGTGACAGGAATGAACAAAACTAAAACACAAGCTGTGACAAGAATGAACAAAACTAAAACACAAGCTGTGACAGGAAGTAACAAAGCTAAAACACAAGCTATGACAGGAAGGAACAAAACTAAAACACAAGCTGTGACAGAACAAAGCTAAAACACAAGCTGTGACAGAACAAAGCTAAAACACAAGCTGTGACAGAACAAAGCTAAAACACAAGCTGTGACAGAACAAAGCTAAAACACAAGCTGTGACAGAACAAAGCTAAAACACAAGCTGTGACAGGAAGGAGCAAAACTAAAACACAAGCTGTGACAGAACAAAGCTAAAACATAAGCTGTGACAGGAAGTAACAAAGCTAAAACACAAGCTGTGACAGGAAGGAACAAAACTAAAACATAAGCTGTGACAGGAAGTAACAAAACTAAAACATAAGCTGTGACAGGAAGGAACAAAACTAAAACATAAGCTGTGACAGGAAGTAACAAAACTAAAACATAAGCTGTGACAGGAAGGAACAAAGCTAAAACACAAGCTGTGACAGGAAGGAACAAAACTAAAACATAAGCTGTGACAGGAAGTAACAAAGCTAAAACACAAGCTGTGACAGGAAGTAACAAAACTAAAACACAAGCTGTGACAGAACAAAGCTAAAACACAAGCTGTGACAGAACAAAGTTAAACGCTAGCTGTGAGAGGAAGGAACAAAGCTAAAACACAAGCTTTGAAAGTTAAAACACAAGCTGTGACAGGAACTAAACTAGCAACGGTTGAGAGAGAAACAAGGTTGCCTAAAGCTGGAGTTCTTACGAAGTAGAGATTGTACTTCTATGTTGTGCTTATGGGAAAGGATGATGCCTTGCCTCAGCCCAGACAATAATGTAAGAAACATTGTGATTCAAGTGGTTGATGGAGCTTTATGAGAATCTGATTTCTGACTCGCTCATGACAATTAGGAAAAGCCATAGCACCCCTATTTCCAATTCAAATGTTCGCCTCATGATGGCATCAGCAACAAACAAAAACAAATATTTATCTTCGCAGAAACGGGGGTGAGATTAGAAACCAAATAACCATGGCTAAAAATAAGAGAGAGAGAGAGAGAGAGAGAGAGAGAGAGAATATGTTGATGGATTTAGGATATGAACAGATACACAGATTTACCGACTTTCATATATGTTAGTGACGGGTGGATATACTGACTTAGACATTATGCTAGTTCAGTGTTTTGCATGCGACTTATAGACATCATATTTTCCTTTCGTTTATAGCAGCAATCATTTCCTTTCACAAGCTGGGTCTCTTATCTTTGGTTTTCCCTTGTAAGTTCTATCAGGACGATTGGCCGCTGATATTAGGATATTTCCATGTGAAGATCGTGAAATTATCGCTGTGCTTTGACCCTTATGACTGTCTGGTCTGGAGATGGATGGACTGGACTGAGAAAAGGAAGGAGTAGAGGACTACAACCATCTATGAAGGCAGGGAGGGCACCTCAATCAGCATAAACTTTATGTAATGACTTTGTTCTTAACGCTGCTTTTTTTTTCTTCTTATCTAGGAGTTTTTGCAAGTCCAGGACTAAAATTAAGAGTGATATGTTACATTTTGACAAGTAATCATCTAACGCAAATGAAGAGAAAAGAAATGAGGATCGGATTTTTTTTTAAAACGTTACTTCTTTCGGTTGCATTTTACTGTTGCCAGAGAATAACATCAACAATAGGAGACATTTTTTTTGTTTTAATTTTTTAAAAATAATAAGAAAACACACTATTTGAGTAAGTATTAATATCGAAAACCCCCGTAAATTGTTTACACCCTCTTCTCACCACAACTAGGTCGCAAACACTTTATGGAATTTTCGGCAGTAATAATTACTCACATAGTGTGTTTTCTAATTTTTTAACCCCTTTCTCACTACAACTGGTCGGCCTGGTCGGGTGAATGGTTAGGCGCTCGGTTTACAAATCCTGTGGCAGCGGGTTCAAATCCCAGCAGTGGAGTTTTTTTTTTTTTTTTCTGGTACACACCACAAAAGCCCCGGGTCCACCCAGCCTCTAAAAATGGGTACCAGGGAAATCTGGGAAGGTAAATGTGGCCAGACGTGATACTGACCACATCAAACTTTCATGTGCCTAAGGTCGTGGAACCATATGCCCAATATGCCTTCATGGCGCTGAAACGGGGATTTTACCCCCTTTTTTATTGTTTACCTCACTACAACTAATACCGCTCTGTAAAGCTAGAGGCTGGGCAAAGAATCGGGAAAATCTGCAAATGCACACATATACCAGCCTTCTCCCTGCTGCATTCTGTGGCACTATGTTGGTGTCCGACACACAGACTTACAAGATTATGATATTGGTTATTTTATGGCGGTCGCCCTAAGGATCTGTCTGCTCTTTTCTTTTATTTCTGCTTACTTCCCCTCCGCTTCTCGTTTTCTGAGCCAGGGGAAATAACCTACCAGTGTACGTGGTCTTCATACAGAGATAGTAATTTTTTAGCCGTTACAAACGCTGTTCATTTTACTCCCCCTTACCTCTCTCCCCTCCTTACCACTTTCATGGATCCCATCACAGCAGCTAGCGGGCCCAGAGATCCATTTCTAAAACACGAAACCGATTCTTAGACAGTAAATCATCAGAGCAGAAAATCAATGGAGATCCTAGCATGTGCTTCCTCGTAGAGAATCTTACAAATGAAAATCTTCAGGCACAAGGTCTATATAAGGCCTATATATAAAAAAGGAAGCAAAAATCTTTTCTTTTAACTGAAACAGATCAAAGCCATTCCTCGCTGTCAGAATGTTATTTAATGGGACTTTATCAAAAACAAAAACTTGGAAGAACAAGGCAAGGACTATCCGTGGAACCTTAAATACTATAATTATCTGTACCGAAATCAAGTGGTTTTCTTTTATATACGTCCAGGGAATGAAGGCAGCCATGTCAGGTCACTTCCCACCATCATTACTGGATCCTGTAGCATCCAAAGTAGAATCGAGGAATGCGAAGGTGATAAGGCGGGCAAATTATTGTGCGATATAACAGCCGTATCATTATCGACGCTGTTTCTGGGATAGTTCATCTGGTCTTCCCTGGGCCACGATTGCTTCCATTTATCAGGGTTCTGGCGGGTATACAGCTGATATAAAGTCAGTCAGTCATTTGCATTGTCCCTTGTAGAACTTTGCCTCCCTAACAGCTCTCCTGTAGGCCTCTCGGCTGTAAGCGAGATGCCCTGCTGCTGATGCATCCATTCGCAGATCATCAGCGATGTCTTGCAGCCGTCTTCAGCTTGCTCTTCCTCTCTTTCTTTGGCCATTATGTACTCTTCCACGACTGTCTTCTCTAAATTCTCATGATGTATAATATAATGGAATTTAACGTAATGCAACAGTTGATCTTATTATTACAATAAATATTATAATGCAAACCTCATTTCTTTACTACTCGACTTTGTACTGACTGTACCCATTTATTTATTGACAACCATCATAATTTATTTTACCATTTACAACTTGAGAAGGAAATCAAGTTTCACAATACCCATTTTTTAAAAAATTGTTGTTTCCTGCATTTTACTTGAATAAGAATCCAGACTTAGAAAGATCAACTAACTTGGAGCGGATAAACTTTGTAACATGAAAAGTAAATCAATTTTTGCAAAATCTTAAATATGTATGTAACATTAAACATTTAATGTTACTAAGTAGCTCGCAAATTGAAATATTTTATCAGTGGCAATTATCAGGTAGTATTTAAATATATCCTTAGATAGTACTATCATCCAACTTTATAATAGTTGTATGTAGGTGGCGCTGGGGGTTACGAGCGCTTGCACAAAGCAATAACAAAATGGCTACCCAACTGTTAGTGTGTACCAAAGAAGAACAGAGAAGTGTAGTGCGATTTTTGTGGGCTAAAGGACATTCATAAGGAAATAATTACAGTTTATTCTGAAAAGTGTTTATCACATAAAGCGATCTATAACTAAGTAAAAGAATTTTCTCAGTGACGCACCGAAATTGTTGACATAGGGACTTTGTCATCCTGTTCAGATTGCAACAGAAGCGACCGTGCAACGTGTGAATGAGATTATCAGAGCTGATAGACGAGTAACGATAGACAATGTAGCAAGTGCAGTCTGATGTTCACATGGCTTAGCCTACAGAATAATGCATGAGCAATGAATTTTCAGAAAGTTTGCTCACGTTGGGTACCCAGAGATTGGAATGATGAACACAAAATGAACCGATTTGGTTTGTCATTGCGGCATCTCTGTCATTACGCATATGAAGGTGAAGACATGCTTCAAAGGATTATTACTGGAGACGAATCTTGGGTGCACAACTACCAGCCAGAATCAAAACGTGCCTCAATGCAATGGAAACACCCGTCATCGCCATGCGCAAAAAAATTCAAGATACGCCTTCTGCGAGGAAGGTTATGCTGACAGTGTTTTGGGATTATCTAGGAGTGTTGTTAACCAAGTTCCAGAGGTACGGTAACAGTGTGAATTCTTTATCGTAATGTGAAGCTCTGTCGATGCTACGGGTTGCAATTCGAAGAAAACGTCCTGGTCTGCTGACTAGAGGTGTGTTCCTCCTTCGTGACAATGCCAGACCACATACGGCTCGGTTAACCCAAGAGAAAATTAGCCAGTTGGGTTGGGAAGTTCTTGAACCTCCACCCTATAGTCCTGACTTAGCTCCAGGTGATTTTCACCTGTGTGGTCTATTGAAAGCCCACCTTGGCGGGAGAAGATTCTCGAGAGACGAAGAGGTGGAAACAGAAGTCAAAAAAAAAAAAAATGGTTCAGAAATCGGACTCCTGATTTTTACGCCATGGGTATTGCATCACTGACTACACGATGAGACAAATGTATCAATGTTGGTGGCGATTACGTTGAGAAATAGGGGGATAATGTAGGTTCAAAAATGTAAAGTTTTCAAATTACTGTCGCATGTAGTTTTTTTGTTTTGTTTTTGTAACAGCCATTTGCGAGTTACTTAGTGACCTCCCCTCGTATTAACTTTTCTCGTGCCGCAGGAAGAAACAACGGACGGTCAGTTTGGTGCCGGAGTAAAAGCGCGGATCTTGATATGTATCAGGGGTGTAGTTGGAAAAGTGAATGAAATACAGTATTTCCATGTTATGTATACTTATTATGTTTCAAAATAACTAAAAATGCATGAAGATTTCATAAATGCAGAGTTTCTTTTTAGGAAAAAAAGAAGTAATGTGATGTTTTAAGTCAATAATTGTGTCCTATTTACCATCGGCTGGGTCTAGATGTGCAGCACGTACCATCTGAGATGCCTAGAACTACCTGTAGACTACCTGTCGATCACGTCTTGTGTGGCATTCTCGCTAAAATAATGTCTGAAGTAACCTTCTGACTACTTCTCCGGTCGTCTAACATGTCTAGATCTGCTTGGGATACATTCAAGGACAGTGGTCTGGTCACAGGGTATGTCCATATCCCTATCTACATCACCAAAAATTGAAAATTCACGACGATCACTTTGATTTTCTCCCTCGTTACTAAGCACTCATCAGCCATGATGAACAGGGTCAAGGGGCATACGCACTAAATGTTTACAATTTAAACGTTACATCGTTTTTTTTAAAAATAAAGCAAAGCATGTAGCGAAATATGGTCCCATGGCACTATAGACACAAGCTGGAAGTGACCAATTTTAATCCTTAAGCAGAGGAATGGCCACCTCCTGGGAGAGAGTGGCTGCGACAGTACAAAACATTTCCGGAATTATTCCCTGTCTTTCTAGGCTATTTTTAGTAACGTCTGAAAACGCAGAATTGTCAGGTAAAGTGAAAATAAATCTAATTTAATGTCTAAAATATACAGAAGCTGCTACTGCAGCTCGCCAAAGACATGCACTAGAAATTCATATTAAAAAAAAAACTTGCACTACAGTTTAAAAAAAAACGAGAGAAATCGAACACACAAACGTGCCAAGTTTAAGAAAATACTATTCGTCATCATCATGTGCCGCGTCGACTGGTGTTGGCTATTATGTTTCTCCATAGTACCCCATCCTTCATGGAGGCCGTCAGTTCAGTTGGCTATCTCCTCTCACAACAACTCGTCAAACCAACCAGCATCATTTCTCTTGGTTTCCCCTGGCTCTTCTTCCCTCTATTTTTCCTGTTGTTATAATATTTTCAATTCCCCCCTCTTTTCATTGCATGTCCTATGAATTTACATTCTATCTCTCTTTTTTTTTTTTTTTTGGACAAAATTTGTTGTCTCTCCGGCTCTTCTCATACGTTCTCCGTTAGTTATTTTTGCTGTCCAGGGAATTCGCAACATTCTTGTGATAAACCACATTTCTATTGCTTCCAGTTCTCTTTGTACAGACCTGCCTATTGTCCATGATTCACTTCCATATACTGATATAAACTCAATACAGCATTATATGACCCATTTTCTAACATTCATTGATAAGGATGCGTTGCATAATTTGTTTCTCACTCTGAAAAAAAAGTCTTTGCTTGAACTATTCTGTTCCTAATTTCTGTTCTGCATTTTCCATCTCAGGTTATTACTGCTCCAATGTTTTTAAATTTCTGCACCTGATTTACATTTATTCCGTTATAATTTTATACTACATTTTGGTAGATTCATAGATATAACAATATTCCATCTTTTTTATGTTAAGAGTAAGCCATTTTTTAAAATCACTTTCTTTGGCAACTTTATTCAAGAGATTTTGAGGGTCTTGTTGATCAAATACAATTAAATCAAATGTTTACACGACCAGGACCTCGTATGATTACGTCCTGTAAAGAATGAGCTCTGGCGCTAACGATGACCTTCGCTGTAACCCTCATTCACAACTTCCGCGAAAGATTAGCAGATGCTTGATCCACCGTTTCCAATGCAGAAAACAATTATCCAGTGGCAAGAACTGTAAGAGCTGTCGCTATGTTTACAGCGTTCAAGAACTGTAAGACCTGTCGCTATGTTTACAGCGTTCAAGAACTGTAAGATCTGTCGCTATGTTTACAGCGTTCAAGAACTGTAAGATCTGTCGCTATGTTTACAGCGTTCAAGAACTGTAAGATCTGTCGCTATGTTTACAGCGTTCAAGAACTGTAAGATCTGTCGCTATGTTTACAGCGTTCAAGAACTGTAAGATCTGTCGCTATATTTACAGCTTTTCTTAATACGATCATATCGTTCACCTTTCTCAGATTATGCCGATCCGGAAGAAAACTGTACCAAAACATTGTATATATTCCAGGTTGTTGACCTCCGTACACTACGGAGCTGTTGTTGGCTGGGGTTACCTTTCTGCTCTCAAAACATATGAGGCTTCTTTGGTTCATTTTCTTGTCTTCTTGATTCACCTTGTAGGGTTTCTTATAAATCAGACAACGCTTCTCGCGTTTTTGGCGAGAGAGCAGTTCGATGATTCCCAGAAATTATGTCATTATTTGTTATAACGGAATGCAAATTTGAAGCTGTTTCCATCAGAAATTTTTTTCACATATGAAAGATACAGCCGCATGTATGTATGTCCCTCATTTGCCGGTGAGATGAGATAACCAACAGCTGCGAGGGCAAAGATTAGGCAATCAGCGACCCATAGCTGATATGCTAGCGTCAGGGTTAGCGACCCATAGCTGATATGCTAGCATCAGGGTAAGCGAAACATAGCTGACCAAGACCCTGTCCCACCTCTCCGTTGGTACCCCCAGTAACAGGCCTACCCTGGCTAACGGGACAGGGATCGCCATAGTCCCCATGGTTATGGAGTCTGCTAAAGAAGCATTGCACACCCTCTGCTTTTTAGCTGTACTCTGGAACTGAAAAAGTAGCTGCCACAACCTACCCCCACGCCGATTCGATGTTATGCCTCAACACCTTCTCAGCATCGGCTGCAAAGAACACCAGCTCGCAGTTACAGAGAAGACAGAAAGAAAAAACCAATACCGGCCGACTACGCACCTGAGAACAGATTGTTTAACTGCGACCATATCATATGTGTACGGCGTGATCTAGTGGTTAATGAGTTTATGTGTAAGGTGTAAGCTGTGACAGCTCAACATATAACAATATCCAAACAAACGAAAACTTCAGCGCGACTCGTGAACAACGTTGAAGAACAAGTCCAAGAATAAGTCCAGCTCCAAGATCCCACATATATACTTCATGTCCAATCACTTTCTCAGCATTCATGTACACAAATAAAGATCTAGCACATTTCCATACGTTTATCCTCTAGATTTTACGGTGCTGTTGTCCCACTAAATGTCCCGTCAAAAGCCCCATTCGTGACTACGTACAACTCAGTCACATGACCAAATGACCAAAGTTCTCAGCGTCACTTGCTCTAACATGTGTTACTGAACAGTCGCAGCACGTCCAGTAATCTATACGCTGCTATATGTATAAAATCATGGTTCTTTCTTCAATAGAAATAATAGTCTGTTCAAAACATGTATTGTGTGCTATATGTAATAGTTGTTCATTATCTATGTATTATTGTTATGTGCATGTATGATACTAACAATTACCTGATGTTGAAAGAGTGTGTTAGGATGAAAGATGAGTGAAGTGGGACCTGCGGCGACAATTTCTGACGGTTGGAAAATGAAGTCCTTTCATTCCTTCATGTTCCACATAAAAATTTCCAAATCCATCTCGCGATTTTGTTAGAGACTTCATGAAAATATTTCCTGCTTTATTGAGACAAAAATGTGCTGCGTTATTCGAGGAAGAATCGAGAGTCAAAAACTGACGACAGAAGATGCAGGTGTAAAGAGGTTGAACTTTGTCTTGCAAACGTCGTTTCTTTGTTCAAGTTGCCGGTTATGCCTACAGGTAGAATCATACATGGGAGGAGAGATTCTTAGCAAAAGAATTCTGGGTAACTTCCAGAAACATTTCGAATCATACTGTTTAAAAAAAAAGTAGAAAAGTTTCAGCAGAAGAGACGAAAACATTTACTTAAATCTTTATGTGATTGAAAGACTGAAGAAAACATATATTCGGGCAATGAAGAATCACTATGATAGGGAGGTTTTGTATTTATCGCATGCACTTATTTTAGATACTTGATCTTAGACAGGATTACAACCTTTTATGATACTCGATACACAGATTTGGGGGCGGGGGGGGGGGGGAGCATCTCAGTGAGAAAAAAACTCATTGAACAAAAGCAATGCGTTACATAATAACTGAATATTAATAGTCAGTCTGTCATTAGCATGTCCCTTGCGGAACTTTGCCTCCCTAACAGCAATTCTGTAGGCCTCTCGGTTGCAAAGCAAGGTGGCCTGCTACTGATGCGTCTATTTGCAGATCATCAACGATGTCTTGCAGCCATCTTCGCTTTGGTCTTCCTTTCTTTCTTTTTCCCATTATGTACCCTTCCAAGACGGTCTTCTCTAGATTATCTTGAAGTTTAATGTGTCCAAAATATTTACGTTTTCTTTGTTTAATCCTCTTTATTAGCCAGCCTTCTTCAATATTAAGTTAAAAATTAATATATTTTCAGTATACAAGTTAAATAGGTAAAGTGACAATATGCACCCCTGATGGACCCATTATTTTATATCAAACCAAGTTGTTGTTTCACCATTTATTCTTACTGCTGCCTATTGATCCAGATACAGCACTGATATTATTGTGTTACACGTGTTGGAAATCCTTTTTTCCGTTGTTTCCCAAAGTTTCTGGTGTTGTACAAATCAAATGCTTTGAATAATTTATATATATATATAGATTCAGATTAAATTCTCTGCAATTCTCTATTATTAATCTTATGTTGAAAATATGATCTCTTGTTCCTCATCCTTGCCTGAAACCAGCTTGGACCATATTGACGTCTCATATTTTCTTATGAAGTCTACCCATTATGATTTTTAATAGAATTTTACTGGCAAGACTAACCAGAGCAACAGTTCTGTAGTTTGTACATTTTTTCAAGTTACCCTTTCTGGCAGTTGTATGAATATAGTTCTTTCCCATTCTTTTGGCCAAAAACCAGAATGCCATATCTTTTTACATAGTGCGTGATAGATTGTTGCACATTCATTTCCTCCTGCCTTAACAAGTTCATCTGTTATCAAAACTGGTGATTTACCATTTTTCAGATTCTTTTTTGCCCGTAAAACTTCTTCTATTGTCGGTTCTGGTTCTTTCTCCTCTAATTCACACTGTTGATTTCTGCCTTAACAGTAACTTGTATCATATATTCCTCTGCAATATTTCTTTCATCTTTTTAGAATTTCCTCTGTTTCTGTCAAGGTCTTCGCCATGAGTCACATATTTAGCTTAAGTGTGACATTTCTCGTCATTGTCATTTCTTTAAACATTTCACTATCTCTTCTACACTTCTGATGTCCTTCTATTCTTTCACAACAATCTTGCAGGTATTGTTTTCTTTTGTCTTTTCTTATGTTTTTCTTATTTCTTTTGTTAAAGATTTATATTCCTCCCTGTTGTTATTTGTCACTTTCCATTTCGCCTTAATTTCTCTGCGTTGTTTTATTAGTTCTAATGTGCCTGCTGTAATTCATTCATTCTTTTGTGTTCTCTTTACTGGAACCATATCTTTAGCTGCTGTTATTAAGATATCTCTGGCCAGCGTAGCCAGTTCATCTGGTGTCATCTCCTCCTGTACAGCCATCAGTGTCTCACAACGGTTCTTCACTTCTATACCATATTGCTATGGTATTTTTGTAAGATCAAAGCGGGGGTGGTCTTGATCCTCTGTCTTTTTTTATCTTTATCTTCATGTCTGCTATTAATAACTCATTGTCCGTATCGCAATCGGCACATGGTAGAATTTGTGCTGAAGTTATGCTTAATCTCCACCTTCTTCGCAGTAAAATGTAATCTATTTGATTCTTGGTTTTCTCATCAGGTGATGTCCATGTGTAAAGTCTTCTTGGATATTATTTAAAAGGTGTGTTAGCGACCATTAGTTCATTTTCCATACAAAACGCCATTAGACTGTCACCTGCCTCATTTCTATGTCCTATATTAAATTTTCCCACAACACATCCTTCGTCTTCCTCTCTGTCTGTACTAGTTTTTGCATTAAAATTGCCCATTATTAATACAATAACGTATCTGGTCTATCATCGTTTGCAGTGGATTATAAAAGGTCTTTTACTTCCTCTTCTTCTGCGGCTGATGTAGTTGCATATATCTGGATGATTGTTACATTTCTTGGAATGCCCTTAAGTTTGATAGTAAGAATTCTATCACTTACTGAGTTGTAACCTAGTAATGCTTTTGATGTTAAATTGTCCAAGTAAAATAGCCACTCCATCTTTAACATTAGTAGTGCAATACAGGCAACCCCCTGGAAGTTATTTTAGATTAAAAATGAAAACATAGTTCTGTATCGGGAGCAATGTTTGAAGAGCACTGACCTAGTTCCTTCATGTAACAAAATACAAGCCCTCAGCTTGTAGATTTTCTAGATTAACAGATGCCCTAAAGCTTTTTTTTTCAATTTTATTTAATGAACAGTTCCTTAAAAGAGCGAAGTTTGCGTGAGAAAAGGGAAACATGATGACCTGGGTAAGGTGAAGAGTTTTGTTACAGTTTTTAACCTAGAAAATAACTGACCTCATTTGATTGCATCATGTGAAATCTCTGTCGTGTAGGAGTTTAATAATGCACTTTTTACATCATCATCATCATAACTGACATCGTCATCGAGTTTTTTTTTCGTCATAATCATCATGACCATCCTCAACATTTTCACCTCCATCATCATTATTGTCGTCTTTGTCATGTTTACCATAATTAACATTTTCAGAACATCATCTCTATCATCGTCAACATCAGCATCGTCATCATCAGCATCTCTGTCCTCGTCATAAATATCGTCATTTCTGTTTTCATTAGCAACAACATTTTCACCACCATCATCATTATCGTTTCTGTGATCATCGCCATCATCATTATCATCAACCAGATACTTGCTGGCACATCTGTAAATATACCCGATCTCTGCCATTCTATGCCAGTTTTATTTATTCATATCGAGATCAATCTACATACAGTATCATCCAAGCAGAGATAACCAACACCTGGCTGCAGCACTCCACCTGAGAAGAGATAGATTGCCTGTGGCCGTGTCTTTTCTGGTAGGAATCGACTCAAATTAGTGGAACTAATGGAACTAATGGAAGAATAGATTACCTGCGGCCGTGTCTTTTCTGATAGGAATCGACTCAAATTAGTGGAACTAATGGAACTAATGGAAGAAAATAGGATAGAACAAGAATAACACCGTCAAGAAAGGTAGACAGACGATGTTACCAGACACGGCTCTATTATGTTAGAATAGATTAACTGACTCTTCACTTACATCTAAATCAAATTCTATAGCAGGGCAATCAGTTACATTACATTTAGATCCGATTAACTTTTGTAATGTTTCTTTTTTCTAGCATTTAATATAGTGTGATCACGTCTGGTCCTATCAACCTTATTTCTATAACACTCAAAGCCAAACATCTAACTTCTACAACACTCCCAGCCAAACATCTAATTTCTGTAACAGTCATAACCAAACATCTAACTTCTATAACACTCACAGCCAAACATCTAGCTTCTATAACACTCACAGCCAAACATCTGACTTCTATAAAACTCTTAGCTAAACATTTAATTTCTACAATATTCACAGCCGAACATCTGACTTCTATAACACTCACAGCCAAACATCTAACTTCTATAACACTCACAGCCAAGCCTGTAACTTCCATAACACTCACAGCCAAACATCTAACACCTGTAACACTCACAGCCAAACATCTAACTTATAGAAGATAAACTTCTAACACTACAGCGGAATTTTACTCCCATGAAAAAAAAACTACGCCTCAATGAGATTATTACACATTTATTCATCTATTAATAAAAAAAATCATATAATGGCCAAGGCCGTAAAGACAGGAAGCGAGGCTGCAGGAAACAACTTTGAGCACCGAAGCGTAAAGATCTAGTTAATGTCCTGAATGAGGCTGGGATCTCCAGTTCTCAGTCACGAATGGTGTTAGCTCTTTCACTGATTTCAAAGAAAAAAAAAACTGACTATCTTGCGTGTGTTATAACCATAAATCTATTTATAGCCAAAGAGAATCGTTTCCGCTGTTTAACAAAGCATAAACTAACAGCTATGGCGGTTACGGTAGATGGCGCTTGAACAATAGTAACAGGAAGTGTTTTGGAACATTATAGCCCCGAGGTCTATGGGTAGAAAATGATACGATAGTTGACAGGACGAAATGACAGACAAACTCATGTAAACTTTGGCCGCTGCTGTTGTATATCTTTCATAGTTAGAAGCTTTTCTTACACCTGATGCTGGGGTGAAAGTTTTGGAATACAAGTATTATATTGTTTAAGAGTGGATTGTTACTAATATCCCTTTGTCATGGGCCGTCATGGAGAACTTGACAGGTATGTCAGGAGATAGTAGAGTTCCAGTGATACCAAATAGTTCTGGTCGTGTACTCCCTGGACTCTCTTAGCTTTGTATGTGATCTCGGGCTTACTTAACGTGCTTAGGCTTAACTGTCCTGGTCACTGCTTTCAAGGGCCCACACTGCAGCGGCCGCCCATCTCTCTGCTACCCCGTACCTCTCTTCTACCGGAGCTCAGTGACAACGTGTGCCATTATATGAGCGGCAGAAAGATAACCCAGAGAGATAGAAATAAAACAGGTCATGACTGTGTGTGTTTGTGTGTGTATGTGTGTGTGAGGATAAAGAGTGGGAAGGAGAGAGAGAGAGAGAGAAAGAGAGAGAGAGCCTCACACAATGACTTTATATTTAGACCAAGCACGTATTAGAAAAAAATGGGGACGACAACTGTACAGCTAGAAACAACCCAGTTATACACACCTGCAAACTATACTTAGTCTTGAGCTTATTCTACCTCATCACACCAACAAACTGTACCTAGTCTTGAGCTTATTCTACCTCATCACACCAACAAACTATACCTAGTCTTGAGCTTATTCTACCTCATAACACCAACAAACTATACCTAGTCTTGAGCTTATTCTACCTCATCACACCAACAAACTATACCTTGTTTTGAGCTTATTCTACCTCATCACACCAACAAACTATACCTAGTCTTGAGCTTATCCTATCTCATCACACCAGCAAACTATACCTAGTCTTGAGCTTATTCTACCTCATCACACCAACAAACTATACTTAGTCTTGAGCTTATCCTATCTCATCACACCAACAAAGTATACCTAGTCTTGAGCTTATCCTATCTCATCACACCAGCAAACTATACCTAGTCTTGAGCTTATCCTATCTCATCACAAATTAAGTGAACTTGATGTTTGCGTTCTTTCAACTTAACAGGCCGGGGCTACTCTCCGTGTTCATGACATGAACACAAGAACTCTTACTTCTCCCCCGGGCGCTCAAAGGGCGCTATGGTCGCCGTGGTTGAAGTCCAGCCTGGACTCCCACCCCCCGCCCCCCCCCCCACACACACACACCACATCCCACCTCTCCAGTCACACATTTGTAAAAACTACTACCAGACTTCTTCTGAAGCTGGTAAACGAAAAGCCGCCAGGAGTGATACTGACCACGTGACCCCTCTAGTGTACTGCCAAGTCAGAGAAAGTACGGGCACTATGCCCCTACGTTCCTCTGTGACCCGACGGGACCAACCATGTCTCTTGTTCACATTTGCTAATCCATCCAACACGATTGCAAGATCTTTACGTCGGCATTGCTGCTGCAAAAACCATCAGTTTGCAGTTAGAGGGAGATAATCGAACAACCAGACAGAGAGAGAGAGAGAGAGAGAAAGAGCTTCAACATGTCAGTGATAAATCGGACATCAGACGGGATAACTGGTTTCAAAGCTGAACCTCGCTTTCTGAGCCAAGACAGAAATACGTACAGACACACACACACACATACACACAGAGGTAGAAAACGTAGAAACAAGTATTGCTTGTAAGTGTTGCGGAAGGACATGTAGAGATGATTTTTTAAACCCTTCCATTTAGCTAAAAAAAAATGTCTGAATCTCTAGTCTGCAAAGATTATCACTGGCTGCTTCAGTGAGATATCGAGAGACAAGATCGCCTACAGGAGTTTTACAGATGCATTTAATAGCTAAGCACTGACGTATCTGGTGCATTCCTTTTTACCTCTCCAGTTTTAGCCTCTCCTGAGGTCTATCATTTTTAGCCTCTCCATTCTTTTTAGCCTCTTTTAAGGTCCATTCTTTTTAGCCTCTCCTAAGGTTCATTCTTTTTAGCCTCTCCTAAGGTTCATTCTTTTTAGCCTCTCCCAACGGGTTTCTTGTCTTCCGTTGGCTGAGCACCGCACTTAATTGGGTCCCTGTCTTCCGTTGATTGAGAACCACACTTAATTGGGTCCCTGTCTTCCGTTGGTTGAGAACCACACTTAATTGGGTCCTTATCTTCCGTTGGTTGAGAACCACAAATACGTGTTTAGTGTGTCTTACGTTTTGTCTACTTCAAGTGTCTGGGAAAATGTTTCGGTTTTTGTGTGTGTGTGTGCCTCGGAACATGCCACGCATTCTTCTTTGTTTACAAGTGTCTGGGAACATGCTACACATTCCTCTTTGTTTATAAGTGTCCAGGTGCCGGATGGCGAGATTCTTCGGCTGCCGTGCCTGGTTTGAAACTCCTCCCGGCCAGTGAAGAAAGATGCGATTAGGGTTGCCGTGTGGCCCCGCCGAAATAATTGATGGAAAGGCTTAAGTGAAGTTTAATCAGTATGGCCAGTAGTCTCGCGGTGAAGGCTACTCACATCACGACACATCTGCTCTAGAGTTCAGCAACGTGCTATGCACACCCTAACTGGGATAATATGCCTAAATCGGATTAATCCAGGGGTGAAACTTGACAAGTGGAGAGGGTTCATCCTCCTCAACAAAAGCTACGTTCTGGTCACCACCAGGAAGGATAGCGGCCACGACCACCAAGCGCTAAAGTCGGAGATACTGGACCAGTTTAGCCTAGTTTTTTTTGCAACCTCCTCTCACCCGGAGGACTTCATATATAAACCATGCCTAGGCTCCGTTGAGGAGAAAGACCCGCTCGAAGCTCTCTGGTGCAACGAAAACCACAGTGTCATGCAATTCCGCTTCTGTGACCCACTACAGAATATAGACTGAAGCCCCGTGATGCATTTGAGCCTCCATCTTAAATGAGATTTACCTCAAGGACCACAGGAGTAAATTCATTAGTAGCAAGGGGCGATCTGGGTGATAGAAGCGAACGATGAAGGAGGGAAGGAAGAATATAAATGTCCGGGAACATGTCACACATCTCTCTTTGTTTATAAGCGTCCGGGAACATGTCACACATTCTTCTTTGTTTATAAGCATCCTGGAACATGAAATATATATTTTTTTGTTTAAGCGTCCATGAAAATGAAACATATTCTTCGTTGTTTATAAGTGTCCGGGAACATGTCACATATTCTTCTTTATCTGAAGCGTTGGGAAATATGTCAAACATTCTTCTTTATCTGAGTGTCCACGAACATGTTACACTCTTCTCTAAGTATCCAGGAACATATCACACTCTTCCCTAAGTTTCCAGAAATATATTACACTCTTTTTAAGTGTCCAGGAACATATCACACTCTTCTCTAAGTATCCAGGAACATATCACACTCTACTCTAAGTATTCAGGAACATATCACACTCTTCTCTAAGGGCCCAGAAATATATCACACTCTTTTTAAGTGTCCAGGAACATATCACACTCTTCTCTAAATGTCCAGGAATATATCACGCTCTTCTCTAAGTATCCAGGAATATATCACGCTCTTCTCTAAGTATCCAGGAATATATCACGCTCCTCTCTAAGTATCCAGGAATACATCACACTCTTCTCTAAGTATCCAGGAATATATTACGCTCTTATCTAAGTATCCAGGAATATATTACGCTCTTATCTAAGTATCCAGGAATATATTACGCTCTTATCTAAGTATCCAGGAATACATCACACTCTTCTCTAAGTATCCAGGAATATATTACGCTCTTATCTAAGTATCCAGGAATATATTACGCTCTTATCTAAGTATCCAGGAAAATATCACGCTCTTCTCTAGGTATCCAGGAATATATCACGCTCTTCTCTAAGTGTCCAGAAATATATCACACTCTTTTTAAGTGTCCAGGAACATGTCAGACTCTTCTCTAATAATCCAGGAATATATCACACTCTTTTTAAGTGTCCAGGAACATATCACACTCTTCTGTAAGTGTCCAAGAGCATATCATACTCTTCTCTAACTGTCCAGGAACATATCACCCTTTGCTGCCAAAGCGTCCTGGAACATACCACACACTCTTCTTTGTCTGAGTGTCCGGGGACATGTCACACTCTCCTCTAACTGTCCAGGAACATATCACCCTTTCCTGCCAAAGCGTCCTGGAACATACCACACACTCTTCTTTGTCTGAGTGTCCGGGGACATGTCACACATTCCTTCTATTCTGAAAACCGAAACTAGATGCTTCACGTTCACGCTGATATGGCTACTGAATGATTGTACAAGATCAGCTTATTTATCCACTCTTCTGCGTGTATATGTGTGTGTACATACGTATGTGTTCTCTATGTGTGAAAATTTCTAGGGAAAACATAAAAAATGTTAGTGAATATTCTATCATTTCAGAAAAAAAGTAGCATTGCGCCCATCATTTATTGAATTCTACGAGGAGAATGCCAATAACTTTTGTGCGTGCGTGCGTGCGTGCGTGCGTGCGTGCGTGCGTGCGTGCGTGCGTGCGTGCGTGCGTGCGTGCGTGCGTGCGTGTGTGTGTGTGTGTGTGTGTGTGTGTGTGTGTGTGTAAGGTATATTCATCTCAACGAAGATATGAGAAACGTCCTCGCCATTTAATCGTATTTCATCAGTCCCGTTCTAGCTTTTATATTCAAACTGTAACGACATCGAGCAGCGTAAGGGAGGCAATCCCTGGATCCTCACGTAGATTAGGTGGGGGCTAGAATCGACAATATAATCTGGAATTTCCTAATGGGTTGTCCTATCAGGGAAAACTGGCAGTCAAACGTGCTGGGAGACACTGAGAAAAGATATAGCGAAGCGTGATTGTGGAGAGGACGTGAAAGAGAGACAGAGGGAACGAAATGAAATGAAAATAAGAAAGAACTCTTTCAAGCTCTGACAAAAAAAAGAAGAGAAATAAGATTATGAAGATGGATTGAACATGGATGTACAGAGAAAAAAAGGCGTTGGAGATGATAGATGATTGAAAAATCATGCATACAAAGAAGGAAAATAAGAGCAATGAAATGTTAAATTATTTTCCTTAATGATGTAATAAGGCTGGTAGACATATCCTACAAGTGTCCATATATACTATATAGAAATCTACAAGAGAGAATGAGATCGAGTGTTCGATGAGAAATGAGGCAGAAGAGCACTTGTAAGGCGTTCATGAGGGATCTATACATCAGCCACGAGGACATGCAGAGCTGCTTAAAGACCGAGCCCGAATGACAGCGACTCCGCTTAAGAATACATCGTCATTTGAGAAAAAAATCCGAAGACAAAAGACGCTATCGCAAGGAGACTGAACCCTTACACCGCCATCACTGTCTGCTGTTACGGTGGCCAGCTATGTAAACCAGTAAACCGAACAATGAAAAGAAAAACTCTTCAGGGAATCTCCTACACGTTCCACAACAGCTAACATCTACCTGCTTCGAGCAGTCTTACAAGAAGTTAAGCATAAGTAGTGTTACAGTATTTTTATTAAGAGTACCATAAACAGTTAAGATGACAAACAGAGAAAGTCTAACAAAAACAAACGTAGAAAGAAGCGTAATTAAATCTATAAGAAAACGACAAGCATCACTCACTGGACACATAATGAAAAAGGGAGTGGCTTGAAAACATCTTAACAACAGGAAAGATAAGTGGGAAGAGAAGCAAAGGAAGACAACGAGAAAAAAAAGTCATGGAGAGTGTGACGCGATGGCACAATAAAAAGCCATAATGGCAGATTGAGATGTATGGCTCGGTTTTACAAAAAAGATAGAAAGAGTGAGGAAAATGAACAAGAACGAGAGTGACAGAAAGTAAGATGAATACGTACAAAGAAAAGAACATACAACAACCCAATATTTCGTCAAAAGCCTTTTCATGGATCTCATATAAAAATAACACAGGTGATAAAAACAATGAAAAATAGATGAAAAATTAAATACGTAGCTTTTATTGATATTCTCCTTGTAAGAAATACGGGCACAAATGTCTCAAAATAAAAAGCCAACACTTGAACTGATGAAAAATATCAAGGGCCGAAATCTACTGAAAAGCATGGCCACAACGCTTACCTGCACGGCACCTGATGATGATCATTACAATAAGAAACAAGAAGTGAATAAATCTAAAGACTACATTTGACAAAATGTAAAAATTAAGAACACATTCCACTATCTCAGTGTTTCTTAACCTATTTTTGGACCTTGGACCCCATTTCTGGCCTGAGATCACCATTGAACCCCATTTCTGGCCTGAGATCACCATTGAACCCCATTTCTGGCATGAGATCACCACTGGACCCCATTTCTGGTAATGCATCAGCCGTGGACCCCATTTCTGGCAGGAGATCAGCTGTGGACCCCATTTCTGGCATGAGATCAGAAAATAAATTTTCATTGAAAATAAAGCAATGAAAAAGCCCAGATGATGCTGAGATGATGCTAAGACCCGTGGACCATAGGTTGAGAACTACTGCAGCTGTATTTTAAGTATGAAAAAAAAGACGAGATTAGCCAGAAATAAGCGGGAAAATGAGTGTTACAATGACGGACACGGATAGATAAATACACCAACAGAAAGAGAATGGGAAATAGACTAACAGGTAAATGGGACTAACATGTAAAAATAAACACAAGCCTCCCACCCAGAATAATGACTGGAAAACTAGGAGCCCTCATGAAGAACTGCTGACGATGGGACTCAAGGTGGCAGCCCGTCTGTCCTGCAGAACGGAGCACGTGAAGAAATGTTTTGAAATGTTTTGAACGATTACATCCCCGGGTGTGTGAAACAGACGCCCTGGGAGGGTAAATGCCTGGATTCATAAATAAATAAAGTGGCAATACTGAAAGGTAGCCAGTTAAATGAAATTAGGAAGCGAATGGCTGAGTACAGTGATATCCGACTGGCTGAATCACAGGCTACAGAAGCACGCACACAATAAATCTTCTCTGTTCTCATTTTCTGACCAGTTGTCACGGATTAATGCCACATTTTTCCTCTCCCATGTCTTTTCTGTTCATGTTGACCTGTGGAAACCGACTTGAAGACAGAACGATGGTGCCTTTTTTTTTCAATTTGATTTTGTGAATGTTTGTGTTGGAGATGTGCCTATATTCTCCCAATGGCCTCATTACTGACATGATTAAACCATTTTCATTGTGTAGCACATATATTTGTCACCTTTCCACTGGGTAGTTTTAACGTTGTCATCTTTTAAGTGTGAAGTATCTAGCTTTTTTCACCTTTTTATTGTGTAACATCTTTGTTTTTCACTATTTCTTTACGTACATCACATATATTTTAAATCTCTTTTTTTCTCTGTGTAGCATCTATCCTCTTCATCTTTTCACAGTGTAGCATCTATTCTCTTCATCTTTTCACTGTGTAGCATCTATCCTCTTCATCTTTTCACTGTGTAGCATCTATCCTCTTCATCTTTTCACTGTGTAGCATCTATCCTCTTCATCTTTTCACTGTGTAGCATCTATCCTCTTCATCTTTTCACTGTGTAGCATCTATCCTCTTCATCTTTTCACTGTGTAGCATCTATCCTCTTCATCTTTTCACTGTGTAGCATCTATCCTCTTCATCTTTTCACTGTGTAGCATCTATTCTCTTCATCTTTTCACTGTGTAACATCTATCCTCTTCATCTTTTCACTGTGTAGCATCTATCCTCTTCATCTTTTCACTGTGTAGCATCTATCCTCTTCATCTTTTCACTGTGTAGCATCTATCTTCTTCATCTTTTCACTGTGTAGCATCTATCTTCTTCATCTTTTCACTGTGTAGCATCTATCCTCTTCATCTTTTCACTGTGTAGCATCTATCCTCTTCATCTTTTCACTGTGTAACATCTATCCTCGTCATCTTTTCACTGTGTAGCATCTATCCTTTTCACTTTTTCATTATGTAGCATCTAGATTTTTCATCTTTTTTTTGTTGCACAGCATATATCTTTTTCACATTTTCACGGTGTAGATTCTAGCTATTTCACATTTTCATTGTATAGTTTCTAGCTTTTTCACATTTTCATTATGTAGATTCTAGCTTTTTCACATTTTCATTGTGTAGTTTCTAGCTTTTTCACATTTTCACTGTGTAGATTCTAGCTTTTTCACATTTTCATTATGTAGATTCTAGCTTTTTCGCATTTTCATTTTGTAGATTCTAGCTTTTTCATCGTTTACAGAGGCTCTTGCTAAAGGTATCGTTCTTCAAAATCCTTATTATTGTTGTTTCCATTTCTTTACAGCACCGAACATGTTGAGTTAGACAACAAGTGCTTACTATTCGCTTTAGTGCAAGACGTAATTAAGACATGGTGTTGGGTGTGATCAGTAAGAGAATTAGAAAGGCACCTCAATTAGCAATCATGGGTTCCCAGCTCGAATTCATTTTGTTGGGTTCTATTCTCTCATAAAAACTTAACAACACAACGTTCAATCATAGCCTTGGAAAGACGGCAGACAAAGCACTTTAGACGTGGTATCAAGATAAATATCACGGAAATTACTGTATCTCGAACCACAGACTTCTGTAAGGCTGGCAAGGAAGCAGCCGTGAGAGGACAGCACGTCAGCCATCTTACATTCCTGCGATGACCTTGTTTTCAAATAATTTAGCCAGTCCTCCGTGGCTGGATCGCTAAAGACGCACTTCAAAGTGCAGTACCAACTGGAAGATCATGAGTTCAATCCCGGGACGAAAAAAAAAAAAAGCAACAACTCACAAGAACCTCTGGGAGTCATGACCCAGAGGGGCCCACCCTCCTTAGAGTGTCAGGAGTTTAATAGGGCCAAAACACTTGTCTGAGGTTGGGGGAGGGGGGTACTTCCTCTGATGATCTGAAGAAGTTGTGTTGTTGTTCCGCTCTCTACAGTAGAGAGTTTCCTGCATACATACATAGTGCATTGTTTTTTTTTTTGCACGAATAAGGCCCAAATGTGTATATCGTTACAGAGTAAAGACAAAGACTCTGTTTTATGAAAAAACAAATTTAAGCTGTTAGTTACCACAGCTTTTCTATTATGCCTTTGTGTAGACTTATAAACTTAAATGTGTACAAATGAACAAATTCCCGTGAAATAAAAAAAAAATAATCTAGCACAGATTGTCTTTGCAGTGAAAGCTACTCTTTGTCATTCCTTACACCTGGAAATGTAACTGGAAATATGTAAAACAACTAGCAATATGACATACATGAATTCAACACAGGAAAGCACCTGCACGCCAGAAAGGCCTGAAAAAACAATCAAGAAGACTTCATAACCGAAGCAACCAACTGAGCATCAGGGCGAAACAAACACATGCGCAGAGAGCTTCGCTACACGTCCCTAGAGCTCCACATGCATAGAGAGCTAATAAATGCAAAGCAATAACAGGGATATTTAAAAGTGATCAAGATATAAATACACAGCTGTGAGCCTTTTTTTTCTTCTGAAAATGGCTGAAACTGTAAAGTGGTAGAATAATCTTTAGAAAAGTAGGAAAATTGCACGATGAATGTGCATACATGAATGGACTTCGCCAGTTGTCAAACTTGGTCTGTGGTACCTATGTCTACTCATCAGTTATCAAACTTGGTCGGTACGACTACACATCAGTTATCAAACTTGGTCGGTACGACCGCACCTCATTTGTCAGACTTGATATGTAATACCTGGGAACCACTTACCAGTTGCCAAATTTATCAGTAATATCTATGTCCACTCGCTATTTGTCAACTTAGTCTGTAGTATATACAGCCACACATCAGTTGTCAAACTTGGTCTGTAGTATCTAGGACCTCTCACCAACGATCAAAATTTGTCTGTAGTATCCATGTCCACTCACCAGTTGTCATATTTTGTCTCTAGTACCTATGTCATCTCACCAGCTGTCAAACTTGGTCTGTAATACCTATGTCCTCTCACCAGCTGTCACACTTTGTCTTTAGTATCTGTGTCCTCTCACCAGTTGTCACATTTTGGTCTGTAGTATCTATTTCCATTCACCATTTGTCAAATTTAGACTGTAGTATCAAGGACAAATCGCCATTTGTCAAACTTAGACTGTAGTATCTAGGACAAATCGCCAGTTGTCAAACTTAGACTGTAGTATCTAGGACAAATCACCAGTTGTCAAACTTAAACTGTAGTATCTAGAACAAATCGCCAGTTGTCAAACTTAGACTGTAGTATCTAGGACAAATCGCCAGTCTTTATTCTTCTCCAGTCTCACATTTCAAACAGAATTAATACCAAAATTCATTATAGAATTAGCATGAGGACTTTAAACCATCGCTACAACAGGAAAATAAATGACGATAGTTCGAAATAGATGATACCACATAGCTGAGACTGATGGCAAAATAGAAAATCATCGAGCTAATGAATGATGATGATGATGATGACGATGACGACGACGACGACGACAATGAAGGTGATAACCATCTTTTTTTTAATTTCCCATGGACATCATATTAAAAAGAAAGCAGTCTTTCTCCATTTACACTTATCCTGAGCCAGTTATATAATTTCTTTTCAACATCTGCATCCACTTTCATCGCTCGGCTTCATGTCTTCTCTTCTTCCTATGGTTCGGATATCTAGTAGGGACTTAAAAGAACAGAGAGAAGGAGTATTCTTTGTCTTAACGCAGAATTATGGGACCTTATGGAAAATAAGATAAAAGGTAGATGAAGTCAAAGTTCAGAGTTCATACACAAATATCTCTTTCCTATTCCTCCTCTGTGGGTACGAAACATAAGAAGATCGTGGGAAGAAGAGTTAGATAATCTATGAGGTTTTGAGTACGGTGCAGTTTGAAAGAAAGAAAGAAAGAAAGAAAAGTGAAAATGAATGGCTAAAAAAGACAATGAAATGAGCACGTGTAAATTTTAAAGAAAAAAAAACGTAAGGCCAATATTTCAGCAAAATGCCTTTATCAAGGACGATGGAAATAATGAATTTCCTTATCTTACCGCAGTCCATAGCTCATCTATAAGGTTTTGAAAGCGTTGTCTAGGAATAATTCTTCAAATGAAGGGAAACAAAGCGTAAGCAAAGAAGTAAAGGGGCAAAAATTGTTAAGGGATAAATGACGGTAATACTGATGGAGCACAGGTTCTACTATTATGAGACTCGGAGCACAGGTTCTACTATTATGAGACTCGGAGCACAGGTTCTACTATTATGAGACTCGGAGCACAGGTTCTACTATTATGAGACTCGGAGCACAGGTTCTACTATTATGAGACTCGGAGCACGGGTTCTACTATTATGAGACTCGGAGCACAGGTTCTACTATTATGAGACTCGGAGCACAGGTTCTACTATTATGAGACTCGGAGCACAGGTTCTACTATTATGAGACTCGGAGCACAGGTTCTACGATTATGAGACTCGGAGCACAGGTTCTACTATTATGAGACTCGGAGCACAGGTTCTACTATTATGAGACTCGGAGCACAGGTCTCAGAGGTACGCGGCACTGACCTTTGACGGACATAGTTCCAGACTAGTTAAGCTTATAGTTAGCCTGACCTAGGAAGCGAAGTAACCTGGCACGTACACTGAACAGATAGATAATAAAATTGATATAATTCCACACCCCCCCCCCTTCCGCTATTCTAGCTACATTATATTTCCAATAAAAATAGACATATGTATGTGCATTAAAACTGCCAGTCATTTCACTGGACATTCAGAAATACCGATATTACTCGCAGAACCTGGGACAAGAGTGTTCAGCAGCCGATTGTGAGATACAGGCCATTCAGAAAAGGCCGAGCAAAGAAAGGGACAGCAGAGTTTTTTAAAAAAACGGAAAAGTTGGGGGAGGGGGGGATGTTAAAAGGAAGAAAGAGAACGGATAAACACGTCAAGCACAAAACGAAAAGAAAAAATGCCAGTTTTTCTCTGTTCCAGGGAACATAAAACATGGACAGAGAAAAAAAAGGATGAAGAAAAAAAGGGCAGCTTTCTCAATTTCTGAATGCGCGTTATCTTAGTGGTGCTTTTTCAGCAAGTCCCTCTAAGCTCTCATTTCTTATCTCCTCACTTCAGATCTTGAAAGCCTTTTTTTTTTCTAAAAATCTAAATTTGGCAGGAATTGATCCATGGCTTGCCTTCTTCAGCTGAGCCCAGATTTGGCGCTGCTAGAAAATTGTGGTAATAAAAAATTGTGTATATTTTATAGTCTGCGTTTTAAGACGTGTTTCTTTTATGAGGATAAGTGTAAGGGAGAGAGTGGGGAGAGTGGGGGGGTTTAAAAGTGTGGAAATAAAATAATTAAATTCTTCCAGCGCTACAACCCTACTGTGACCCTCACCCCAATTTAGAAGAGGATCTGACCACAACCATCTCGGTTCCCAGATCCTTATTCACCAACAGTTCAAGCTACAGGTATTATGTCCACTCTGCTTTCTCATCATCTCTCATATCAATTTATAGATATTATGTCCACTCTGCTTTCTCATCATCTCTCATATCAATTTATAGATATTATGTCCACTCTGGTTTCTCATCATCTCTCATACCAACCTATAGATATTATGTCCACTCTGCTTTCTCATCATCTCTCACACCAGTTTATAGATAGTATGTCCACTCTGCTCTCTCATCATCTCTCATACCAGTTTATAGATATTATGTCCACTCTGCTTTCTCATCATCTCTCATACCAACCTATAGATATTATGTCCACTCTGCTTTCACATCATCTCTCATACCAGTCTATAGATATTATGTCCACTCTGTTCTTTCATCATCTCTCATACCAACCTATAGATATTATGTCCACTCTGTTCTCTGTTCATCTCTCATACCAACCTATAGATAGTATGTCCACACTGTTCCCTCATCATCTCTCATACCAACCTATAGATACTATGTCCACTCTGCTCTCTCATCATCTCTCATACTAAATACAAGACACATATCTCAGTGTGTAAAACGACTAACAATATACGTTTATTATGACAACATCGAGACACTCATCATGAACACACACAACACCCATAATGTTTCAGAAAACATTCCACGCATAAGGTCCATAGAATTATATATATATATATATATATATATAACATATAAAGCAAAGGCATAGCAATGCATCACTGAACCAAAATATGCAAGTCAGTAATCATCAGTCATATCAACCTTCTTTGTCATAAGAAAATTTCAGCAATTAATAAATCAATATCTATACATACATATTATTCAGCAATGCTATGAATATTAACGCCACGCACAAGTAAAGCAATATCAAAAAGAGTGAGGGCACTCATAACAGCTTTCTCATGAACGCTAGAACAAATAAAGCTGTCTCTCCTTAGTATGAATAGCTGTAATAAGCATCATATCAAAACTCAACGTTACGTATATACTATATGTGCGTGACAACGACATCAAACTCATGGCAAAAGAATATGCATAAATGAACCATCTTTTAAGGTCTCTTCCATAAATAAATCATACCATGTTATCAGCATAGACCAAAGCATTATTGTATGCCAACCCGTATCAGCTGTATATAAATATGTATTAAACCCATCCCAACTCATACTACAACCTTACCATACATACCTATGGGTTCACCAAGCACATATACTGTCACCCTTACGAAATCATCTCCAATAACCAAACTCATACACAACCAACCTAAATGAGTCCAGAGTGCTCGATGGGGTCATAGCAAACATATGCATATCACATATACTTGCAACATAATCAGTGCTAGGCATAATAAAATTGTATATCCTTCACTATCAAGAACAAACCGCATCCACAAAACCACACGATAGCTCGCCCACCGAGACATATCCCGAACTAACAGGAAAATATCCTTGCAACAAGTTGTATACTACAACCTAATGTCCCGGCCGCTGGCAACAGACTGTTTACATAAATGCAACCTGGCAAGTTGAAAAATAAAGGATGATATTTTACTAAATGTTCGTAATTCTTGAGTTCTAATCTTCCTCTGCGGAAGTTGGAAAGGAAATAAATCTAATCTTCTGCTGCGGAAGTTGGAAAGGAAATAAATCTAATCTTCTGTTGCGGAAGTTGGAAAGGAAATAGTTGTCTTCAGTTTGTTGAATCTTCTTTCTTTTGTTTTTCAAGTGAAAATCTCGTAGAAGGACTACTTCTGTATTATACTGAAAATGACAAGTCCAAGCTACAATGTCAAGATGTTCTTAACCCTTTCACACCAAAACAACATTGGCAGTGTAAGTAGATCCTGCACGCCTATGCGAGTCAATGCTCAGAGGGATATTTAGGCAAATTCTTATAAAAAGATAAAGTAGAACATTTCTAAGCCAACCTATATTTTTAAATCAACAAATCTGGATCCACCTTCATCACTCACAAGACAACTTCCTTTCAGTTTTTGTCTAACAAAATTTCTCATCAAAATATATTCTGGTAGAGCAAGGAAATTAGTTCAGGAGCAAAAGAGTTAAATAGCCTTGTCCATGAAGTTGTTGAAGAACATTCATTGGGTGTGGGTCACTGTGGTTAGTTTACAAATATATGAGTGGACGCGAGAAAGCAAGTTTCTCAGTAGGCTCCATCACCCTGGGGACTACTGCGTTCTTCATCTTTGTCAAGCTGAGGCTGTTATTTTGGAGAACTAGCGGAGAGGTATAAAAGAGTCGCCTGAGTTTTCATTTAGTGTTAGGGAGGTTGTCTGGATCATCGCGCACTGTATTAGTCATCCCAGCATGCTCTACGTATATTCCTGTGCTTGTATCCCACTAAAAGCCTGGTTGGCTGAGTGGTCAGGCGCTTGGTCAGGTACTGGGTTCCAGTCCCAGCAGTGGGGATTTTTCCTGGTACCACCACACCAAAAAAAAGGCCTCGTGGTCCACCCAGCCTCTAAAAATTGGTACCAGAGAAATCTGGAAAGGTAAATGTGGCCAGACGTGATACTGACCTCATCACACTTTCATGTGCTGATGGTCTTGGAAATACGAGCCTACCACCTTATCCCCAATATGCCTTAATGGCGTGGAAAAGATCATTTTACCTTGAAACCCTCTAGGCGTTTACGTGTATTCTCGCGTCTCATGTTTACTCAGACCTTCCATAATAGCCCATCTTTTTCTTCTAAACTGGAAACCGCCGAATGCTGTTGCAGAAAAAGCCATCGCTTGCTTCTTGAACTGTTTTCCCATTTTAGCGAGCAATAAAAGCCAGCCTACACAGCTCATTACAAACTGCTGATGCATGTGTAAAATTACAGGATCGTCATTCACGGAGTTTTCACAGCTCAGCGCCCCGACTCCAGAATTTACTGAAGCAAGAATGTGGTCTCTGCATTTTCTGACAAAAGCGCTGGGAAGAGAAAAAGACCACCCAGATCTTTTAATAGACAGGTATTCATTCTTATCATCATCATCATCATCATCACGAGTCGTGCTTTCTGGCGTTGGCTGTTATGCTTCTCGAGAGTACACGATCCTTCATGCAGGCCATTGGATGAGTTGGTGATCTTCTCTCACACTATCTCGTCAGACTTTCCAATATCATTTCTCTTGGTCTTCCTCTTGATCTTCTTCCTTCTATCTTTCCTGTTGTTATAATATTTTCAATGCCCCCTGTTCTCATTGCACGTCCTATGAAAGTACATTGTCTCTCTCTTATTTTTGGGACAAGATTTTTTGTATCTCCCGCTCTTCTAAAACATTCTCCATTACTTGTTTTTGCTGTCCAGGGAGTAACACTCTTATAATAAACCACATTTCTGGTGCTTCCAATGACCTTTGTGCAGACCTGCCTATTCATTCTTATGAAGGTTGTATAATCTTAGACACACTTGTTAGATTACATCTCCTGCACAGTCTGCCATGGCTTTCACTCCTTGCTTTTCACTTTCGTTCTTCTGTAGTTTATCAAGACAATGTTCTCTCTCTCTCTCTCTCCCTTTTCTCTCTCTCTCTCTCTCTCTCTCTCTCTCTGTCGATCTGTCTCTCTGCTTTTACCTTGTGATTGACACGTGCCCTGGATATTTAATCAATTTGTCTGTAGCGGGAAATGTTAAAGATATTACGAAGTCTAGTCCTGCGAGATCAACCCCTAGGGCTAGGCCCCTGTGGAGGTGGACGGGAGGTACAGCCGGTGCAGTGCCCGGGCACTGGGGGGGGAGTCCTTGTTTTAAGAGGGCCAGTACTGGATTATTTAAAGCAGAATGTCTAATCGATAAGGTAACCAAGGAGGGAAGGATTAGAGACAAAGTTTTTATAATTACTCGAGAATGTCTTCTTTGGGGCATGTAAGGAAATGGCGCACTGGCTCATTTTCTATCATTTCCAGGTTTCTTATTTATATGGCTGTGTGTCAGGAGTCTTCTCCTTCTTCTTCTTCTTCTTCTTTGACCAGCTGCTGAACTCAGCAGCTTTCAGAACCATTGAGGCTCACTGCTGCAGACAAACACGACTCCATTCCTCTCTTTCCTTGATCTTTTCTTGCCAATTGTCGGTTACAAGAACGTGTATACCTTTTTCTAGGTCGTCTCGCCATCATTGTCTAGGTCTACCTCTTGGTCTATCCCCTTTCCTCACTTCTGTATAGGCCATCTTTGTTTGTCTATCATCCTCCATTCTTTATCTTAATGCCCGAGCCACCTCAGTCTGTTGGATTTGATAGTGGCTGTTATAAGGAGAAAGTTAAACAATGTGTAGATTTATTTGTTACGAGGGGTGACTGATAAGTTCTCCACATAAAGTACAAATACTTGAAACTCACAGTTGATATTGAGAAAATGGATAAAATTTCTCGTCGAACAGTCATTCGGTACCTCTGCATCAAGGGTTTATCATCGAAGGAGATCCTTGAGGATATGGTAGAGACTCTAAGGGACTCTTAAAGCACAGTGAAGAAATGGGCAGCTCAATTCAAACATGGAAGGGAGAGTCTGGAAGATGATCCCCGTCCAGGAAGACCAGGAACGGTAACCAACGATGAAGCCACCGACAGAATCCATGACATGATAATGAAGGATGGACGACTAACTGGGCAGTACATTGTTACTGAGTTGGGCATCTCCCAGGAACGTGTTCATGACATTATTCACAATGATCTTCAAGTGACAAAGGCCTCTGTTCGATGGGTCCCGAAACTTCTTGGAGCTGATCACAGACGACAGCGTCTCAACATGTCAAGAGATAATCTTGGCCACTTTTCTGCAGATCCTGAAAAGTTTCTTCAGCAGTTTGTGACTATGGATGAGACTTGTGTTCATCATTTTCGACTAGAAACCAAAGAACAATCAAAGCAGTGGAAACATCATGGATCCCGACCTCCAAAGAAAGCAAGGGTGGTTCTGTGGTTTGCAGGCAAAGTGATGGCTTCCATTTTTTGGTATTCAGAAAGTGTGCTATTGGTAGACTATCTTCAAAAGGGCAGAACGGTCACCGAGGTCTATTACGCTAATCTTGTGAAGCAACTGCGGGTCAAATTGAAGGAAAACCATCTAGGGAAATTGAGGAGAGGAGTTATCTTTCATCAAGACAATGCTCCAGTTCACAAGTCGGCGGTGGCAATGGCTGCCATTCATGAATGCGGCTTCCAGCTTTTTGAACATCCTCCTTATTCCCAAGATTTGAGTCCTTCGGACTATTACCTGTTTACCAAACTCAAAAAAGAGCTCACTGATCGCAAATTTGCTTCAGATGATGACGTCATTCATGCTGTAGACCACTATCTAGTGGCACAAGATGCTGACTTTTACAAAGAAGGGATCCGTATGCTCCAGGATCGCTGGACTAAGTGCATAAAGTTGTTGAAAAATAACTCAAAAAAAGTTGTCCGCAAATAATCCATTGTACCTTATGCCGAGAACTTATCAGTCAGCCCTCGTACTTCTTATCGTCCATTGATGTGCTATATGGTCTCTTACTGGTTCATAAATTCTTCTCAAGTGTCAGGATTCGCAAGTGAATATTCTATCGTAGAAGAAACTAAAGCTCTGGTACAGAAGAAGGGCAAGTCCTACTTCACAGCTTTTTGTTCCATTTTTTTTATTATAGGCAACTCTTTCCGGATTTCAGTTATTGTGCTGTCTACATCCTTTTGTGAAATTCCAAATCACGATTAAATTTAAATCTAATGTGTGATCAGAAGAACCAACCAGAAACACAACTGAGCAATGGATTTAATTCATGTAAGTCTGCGTCTTCCTTCTTAATTTTCATAGATTAGTGGAAATCGCAAAGAAAGAAGTGAATAATTGTCATTCATCGCAACTCACAAAATCTCCACATGCTTAGAATACTGGGTTCTGACAGGGGAAAAAATATATGTGTCTCGTCCCTTCCAATCAATGTGCAAAGCGGATAAAATCAGTTTTTATTGAGACTGCCTAGGTAGTTAGATTTTAGAGAGTTGAAAGTAATTAGAATTTTAGAGAGAGGAAAAGTAGTTAAGTTTTAGAGAGTAGAAAATATTTAGATTTTAGAATGCAGGATGTTAGAGAAAAAAAGGCAGAAAAAAGTAAAATTGCAGTGAGCAGAAAGTAGTTATGTTTTAGAGCAAAGAAAATTAGTTAGATTTTAGAGAGCGGAAAAGGTTGTTAGATTTTGGAGAGAAGAAAAATAGGTAGCTTTCAGAGAGCAGAAGTTGGAAAGCAAAAAGTAGTTACATTTTAGAGAAAAGAAGAGAAATCAGCTTTTAAGAGAGCACAATGGAGATGGTTGGCACAGTTCATCACTGTGGCTCCAAACACCAGACTACTTGAAGCAGGTGTATCGATTTGATAATCGCATATTTTAAGGACTATAAAGAGAGCAAATTCATGCTAAGAACAGACCAAGATGATGATGATGATGATGAATGACGACGATAAACAGCTTCAACAGCTGCACTGTCAATGTAAGAGACTGGGCTAGACAGGAGGGAGACAGCATAGAACAATAATAACATTTTCAACATTTTCCGAATACAACAGCAACATTTTCAACATTCTCAGAAATACACTAACAGCATCTTCAACAATCTCATAAATACAATAACAACATTTTCAACATTATCAGAAATACAATAACAACATTTTCAACATGCTCAGAAATACAATAACAACATTTTCAACATTCTCAGAAAAACAATAACAGCATTTTCAGCATTCTCAGAAATACAATAACAACAGTTTCAACGTTCTCAGAAATACAATAACAACATTTTCAACATGCTCAGAAATACTCACGCGAACGGTATATACCACGGCATTTAGCAACTCACGTCTGTAATAGTTACATATGAAAAACTGTAAAAAAACTCAGTTCACATCTATTATTGTTACATATGAAAAACTGTAAAAACTAAGACTAAGTTATGTTCCTGAACAGTACTTCTGTATTTATCCCACACGTATATGTTCCCTCTGTCACCTGAAAGAATTAATACTTAACAACAACAAGGAGTTAAAATTCTAAACTTCATTTAAAATGAGTAATTAGTGTGACAGTTTTTTTAAACCATTTCAACGAGATTGCGGTTCCATTAACTTTTGTCTAGTGAGACGAGCCACGGCGATACACAATGTAAATTAGTGTGCAAAGTCCATTAGATTCCTGAAAGATCTCTCTCATTTTAATTAAAGCAAAAGGTTCTTAAACAGATCTCTCCAACTTTAATTAAAGCAAATGTTATTAAATAGATCTCTCTCATTTTAATTAAAGCAAAGGTTCTTAAACAGATCTCTCTCATTTTAATTAAAGCAAAGGTTCTTAAACAGATCTCTCCTATTTCAATTAAAGCAAATGTTCTTAAACAGATCTTTCTCATTTTAATTAAAGCAAAGGTTCTTAAACAGATCTCTCCTATTTCAATTAAAGCAAATGTTCTTAAACAGATCTCTCTCATTTTAATTAAAGCAAAGATTCTTAAACAGATCTCTCTTATTTTAATTAGAGCAAAGGTTCTTAAACAGATCTCTCCTATTTTAATTAAAGCAAAGGTTCTTAAACAGTCTTTCTCATTTTAATTAAAGCAAATGTTATTAAATAGATCTCTCTTTTTTAAATTAAAGCAAAGATTCTTAAACAGAACTCTCTTATTTTCATTAAAGCAAAGGTTCTCAAACAGATCTCTCTTATTTTAATTAAAGCAGAGGTTCTTAAACTTCATGCCAGAAGTCTGTAAGTAGTTTGCCAAAATTTTAGTTTCCAATTTCAAAAATTACTGTTCTTAAACTTTACAACATGAGGACAGTTCTATAGCAGAAATATAAATAAAGACAATGTAGTGTTTAGATCCAGGCCTGCAAACAGCCGTTATGGTCACTAAATAATGAATGAAAGTTGCGAACAGCCGTTCAGTCAGTCAGTCATTTGCATGTCCCTTGCGGAACTTTGCCTCCCTAACAGCTCTCCTGTAGGCCTCTCAGTTGTAAGCAAGATGCCCTGCTGCTGATGCATCTATTTACAGATTATCTTGTCTTACAACCATCTTCGCCTTGGTCTTCCTCTTTTTCTTTTTCCCCTTATATACCCTTCCAGGACGGTCTTCTTTAGATTATCATGACGTTTAATTTGTCCAAAATATTTAAGTTCTCTTTGTTTAATCCTCTTTACTAGGCAGCCTTCTTCAATATTAAGTTCTTGTAGTATGGATATATTTGTTCTTTTTTGTGTCCATGATATTTGTAGAACTCTTCTGTAGCATTTACATTCAAAGGCATTTATGTGTTTCTCAGCTGTTTTGTTAAGTGTGCAGGTCTCACGGGCATATGTTGCGATGGGAAAGATGCATGCCCTTAAAAATCTTATTTTTGTAGTTCAGTCTGTTCTTCTTCACAGATTCTTTAGCTGTTTTACTTTCTGAAAAGCGATAGATGTCCTCCTTTTAATTTCCCTCATTGTATGTATATTAGTAGTTAGTAGTGATCCAAGATATTCAAAACTCTCCACTTCTTCCAGTTTTTCCTCATTGATACATATTTCAGTTGCCTTGTTTGTTTTGTCAGTTATCATCAATTTAGTTTTCTTCGCATTAAGATAGAGGTTTTGCTCCTCACTGACATAATTATTTTTTCCATTTCTTTTTGTGTTGTGGACAGTAATACTGTGTCATCAGCATATCTAATCTCTGGCATTTTATAACCTCCAATTGTTATGGCATCGCAATATTCTTTGTCTACATCTTCTCTAACATTCCTCATTATATTTTCAGTATACAAGGTAAATAATTAAGACGGCAGTATGTAGCCCTGACGGACCCCTTGTTTTATGTCAAACCAGCCGTTACAGAGACTAAATAATGAATGATACATATTTCAAGATACTCTAGAACTCTGAGTTGCATGTAACGTGGTTTAGCACAGCGGACAAAAAACCCCCCATATATTTTCTATCGTTGGGATCAGTGGCGTTGAAAAAATTCGGTTTGGCGTAATTGTTTCCCAGCGTTGATGTCTGTGTTTGTATGTGCTTTATGTATGATTTATTCTACCATGTTTATTCTGCTTTCTGAATTTATGTGCGGAAAAAAACTTTCATATGAACCTGATTATGTAATTTACAGTTTATCTTAGTTTTTTATGCGCTCATTTCAGAAACGGGTGGAGGTATATTTCATAATATTGACACAGAAAATAAAATATGTCCCTTTTGTTTTCATTCTAGACTGTTTAGTGGACTTAATTATAACAGTCCTTTTAGTCTTCCCAGACGGTTATTAACCAACAACGTGAGTAAAGATAGATGTTAGATGTCTGTGGAGGTTACTGGGCATCATTTTGTCGTTTATGCTCTCTCTCAAGGTTGTCTGTATCCTCGTACAAAGAATGAGATGGAAGATCTCTTTGCGCTCGAGTCTTCTGGTCCTCTTTATCTTTGGCCATAGTTCTTTCCCCTGCAAGCAACATTCTCTCTCTCTCTCTCTCTCTCTCTCTCTGTTTGGCACGGTCATTTCCGCCTTTTCTTTTCAGACTTTATGGCTGATGGGAAAGGAAAAAAAAAACTCTCATTCATGTTTTACAAACGTCCTTCTGGTGTAAGCTTAGCGGTGTGCTAGCTCTACACCTGGGGATATTTTAGGGGAGGAGCAGGACCAAGAATTAAGCTGCAACCTCAGATGGCCTATGTACTACCGTGCTGGGTGGCCAGGATCGAACCCATGTCTCTCCTCAATCTTCAGGAATCTTCTTTCATCATTGATGATGCAACTACCTGCTGCCGGGTTAGTATCTCCAGATACCTTGACATTGTATTATCCATGCAAATGAAACATGATGGACTTGATGTGTGCTTATCCCACATGACAAGACTCGACAGAATCAGAGAAATCTGCACGTACGACAACAGTAACGATAATCCAACAGTACAGTATGATTTCACGACACATCATATAATTCACAGTACATAGAATCGCATAGTGAGATCGGGTGGGGATAACCAGACGAGACGAAATTAGCTCCCAGCCAGCATGTCCTCTGGTTTTCTGCTCTCCTCTCAGCCTCATAAAATTTACATGAAAATAAAACCTTGATGGCATCCCCCGTGCCATTCAAGCGAAGATTAATCATCATGAATCACCAATATATATATATATATATATATATATATATATATACATACATATATGCATACATACATACATATATATATATATATACACACACACACACACGAGGGGTGATTGATAAGTTCTCGGCATAAGGTACAAATACTTGAAATGCATAGTTGACATCAAGTGCTTTTGTAGATCAAGTTAATGTAAGATTAAACACAAAGTTTCAAGAAATTAACTGCAATCAATTTTTTTACAGGCTACTGAAGTGGCAAGGGGTGGCAGAAATTGAGAAAACGGATAAAATTTCTCATCGAGCAATCATGCGCTACCTCTGCATCAAGGCCTTATCATCGAAGGAGATCCTTGAGGATATAGTAGGGACTCTATGGGAGAGTGCCCCTTCTTATAGCATAGTGAAGAAATGGGCAGCTCAATTCAAACATGGAAGGGAGAGTCTGGAAGATGATCCCCGTCCAGGAAGACCAAGAACGGTAACCACCAATGAAACCACCGGCAGAATCCATGACATGATAATGGAGGATCGACGACTAATTGAGCGGTACATTGCTACTGAGTTGGGCATCTCTCAGGAACGTATTCATGCCATTATTCACAATGATCTTCAAATGACAAAGGTCTCTGCTCGATAGGTCCCGAAATTTCTTGGAGCTGATCACAGACGACAGCGTCTCAACATGTCAAGAGAAAATCGTGCCCATTTTTCTGCAGATCCTGAAAACTTTCTTTAGCAATTTGTGACTATGGATGAGACTTGTGTTCATCATTTTCAACTAGAAACCAAAGAACAGTCAAAGCAGTGGAAACATCCTGGATTCCCTCACCTCCAAAGAAAGCAAGAATAGTTCTGTCTACAAGCAAAATGATGGCTTCCATCTTTTGGGATTCAAAAGGTGTGCTATCGGTATACTAACTTCAAAAGGGTAGAAGGGTCACCTGGGCCTATTACGCTAATCTTGTGAAGCAACTGCGGGTCAAAATGAAGGAAAAGCGTTGAGGGAAATTGAGGAGAAGAGTCATCTTTCAGCAAGACAATGCTCCAGTTCACAAACCGGCGGTGACAATGGCTATCATTCTTCTTCAACATCTTCTTTATTCCCTAGATTTGACTCCTTCGGACTATTATCTATTTACCAAACTCAAAAAGGAGCTCATTGATAGCAAATTTGTTTCAGGTGATGACGTCATTCACGCTGTAGACCACTTTCTACTGGCACAAGATGCTGACTTTTACAAAGAAGGTATCCATATGCTCCAGGATCAATGAACTAAGTGCATAAACTTGTTGAGAAATAACTTTTAAAAAGTTGTCCACAAATAATCCATTGTACCTCATGCTGTGAACTTATCAATGGCCCCTCGTATATAACACACAATATTTTGGGCGGCTGGGGCTAAGTATTTTCATATCAAACACCACAAACGAGATGGAACTTGCCCGCCATTTGCCCGCTGGCTATGGTCAGCGTGACCTTTCCCCCACGCTTTTTCTTTTATATAGGTCTTCCACCCCTGCATCATGTGAACTGCTTTTCTCCATCCAAAATCCGTACACTATTCTGGGCTTCGAAAGACAGTTCACAACGGCTCAGATTTGGTCTAACTCAAAGTCTCATTCTTTCCATTAGTTCTCAGTGTAGTATGTTCTTTGCCGAAATTGTGCTGCTTTTAGATAAAGGCTAGCGATATAAACAGTCAACAAAATGACGAAAGGTAAAAGATGCCACATCTGGGCTATAATATTCGCTTGATGCATTTAACCATCCACAAAGGATATAACTTTGGGCGGCACTAAACACACAGTTACATTCTGATGCAGCTTTTAGAAATGCACTTACTTTTTTCTTTCTAAAAATGTTTCAGTCTTACAAGATACATTTCCGAGATTGTTTCCTGTAACGCTACTTCAGATTCTTATAAGATTTCTTCTTCTTCTTCTTCTTCTTCTTCTTTTAATTTCACTTTAAAGAAAAAAAGTTGTCAAATCTTAATCTGCATATGTAAGGCCAGAGGATGGCTCGTCGTTGTTTTAATCACTCTCTATTTATTTTTTTTAATTAGAAAGTGAAGACCTTTCGTGAAATCCAAAATCTAGTACAGCTTGCTTTAATTATTTTCTTGTATTAAGGTACAGTTCTCCATATTTCATGTACTTTATTTACTGTTTGAAATGCGTGCGAAGACGCTGTCCGATCTGGCAATCAGCAATCCATAGTTGACCTTCCATCATTAGAGCTGGCGAACAATAGGTGACCATACCCTGGTCTGCCTCTCAGTTGACACCACTGTAACAGCCCCATGACGGCGGAGTCTGCTAAAGAGAGAGACTGAAAAAAAAATCTACCGTAACCCACAATAGTACGTACATTAACTGTGGTGGGGGGGGGGGGCGTTGAGGATGTGGCCTGGGAGAAAAGGGGGCGGTAGAATCTGTGGAGAGGAGCAGACACAACCACAAAAATAAGATTTTTAAGGGCATGCATCTTTCCCATCGCAACATATGCCTGTGAGACATGGACACTTAACAAAACAGCTGAGAAACACATAAATGCCTTTGAATGTAAATGCTACAGAAGAGTTCTCCAAATATCGTGGACACAAAAAAGAACAAATATATCTCTACTACAAGAGCTTAATATTGTGTATAAATGTCGTGCCTAGTAAAGAGGATTAAAGAGACAAAACTTAACTATTTTGGACACATTAAACGTCATGATAATTTAGAGAAGACCGTATTGGAAGGGTACATAATGGGAAAAATAAAGAGAGGAAGAACAAGGCGAAGATGGCTGCAAGACGTTGTTGATGATCTGCAAATGGATGCATCAGCAGCAGGCCATCTTGCTCACAACCGAGAGGCCTACAGGAGTGCTGTTTGGGAAGCAAAGTTCCGCAAGGGACATGCAAATGAATGAAATGAAGCCCGAACACGCTTGGGGAAACACTGTGTTAGACTATCCACGATTTTTTTTCCAGGTTCATCAGATCGCTACCCTATATGAAGCTGAAGGGCATTTATATTGTGTTCTTGAACATGGGACAGTTTTTTTTTTCTTGTAAGACGACGAAAACAGCAGGCCGTGACCCGGTGGTACTGCAAACCTGGTCCACCCGTAACGAGATATGGACCATGCCCCCGGCATTCAATGTGCAGGACAGGCCCCAGGCATCTCGTTTAGTTCAAAAATAGCGACGCTTTTGTCTTAGCCAAAGATTTGTTGATTAGGGTACCTGCCAAGAGGACACTTTGAACTGTCGTCATCATGTGTGTGTATGTGTGTGTCTGTGTGTGTGTGTGTTTGTTTTGTTTTTTTTTTTTTAATTTCCTTCCAAATAAAAAAGAACCGTTGGTATTATTTCCCCTCCTATCTCAAAAATTGTACTTTCTTGTAGCACTTTCTCTCTCTCTCTCTCTCTCTCAGGTGCTCTCTTTTTCTTACTCTCCCATACTTCCTCTCACTCTGGAAATGTACATGAAATTGTTTTGGCATTGGCTTCTCTTTCTCTCTGTGGATGTACATGAAAATTCGTTATTTTCTTTAAACTCTCTCTCTCCTCTCTCTCTCTCTCTCTCTCTCTCTAAGTCACAGTGTTTTCTTACATAAGGGAAAAAACCCAAGTATTCAATGACAAGTGTATACATTTGTCTTTCCTTAAAACTTAACATCAATTCACATTTTTAGAGGCAATAAGTTCAGCATACTTCTTACATTTCGGCACACAATGACTGTTATAGATGAAAAAAAAAATTACTTCGATAACGGTATCACTTTTTAAAATAAAAACTGCAAATCATAATTTGTCGTTCTTATTTGATAAATTTTGTTTATAAAAGACAACTCGTGACATTTTAACAATAAATCCATAATATCAAAGTTGTTTCCCTTGCATTGGAATGCAAGGGAGGAAAAAACGTCGGTACATGATGTACAGTATAATGCGGGTATACAAAAGAATGATGTATATTCAAAGATAACAAAGGAACATGCCTATCTCTGTGCTGGATCATCATTGCAAATTATCACCAACCAGTTCTAAGTTTAACTTTGACAGTGGAGCTAAGCAAGCTGACTTCTATCCCTTGATTCATGTTACCAACTCGTCTGTGCCTTCAGCAAACATTCTCGGACACATATAAGACAACCCTTGGATTGTAACACCATTTTGGTCCACATTCTAGGTAGTTTCTTAATGTAAAAAAACAGCGTACTTTGCTGGAATGTTAACAATATATGTAGAATATGTCATTCAGTTGAATTAAATTTAATTGTGTCGTTCCAGAAGCTATGAGGTTCACATTTGTAGCCCCACATGAAGATGGAAATTTTTGATTTTTTTTTTTTTTTTTGTGCCCGCCGAACAAGAAAAGGTTATCAGTTATGGCTATTCCATAAAACAGGTGAGTGCCTAACATAAATGTAATGGTTTTAATTATAAACTATTCGCTGATGCTATAGATAAGGTTTAGCGATGTTTTTCTTTTCTTCCCAAGTCATTTCCATGTCTTAAAAGTGTGAAGTGGTTTAGCTTTCACATTGTTCAGTCACATCATTGTAAGGTAAATAGGGTGATATATATATATATTGAAAAAGTCAATCAATTTGCATCATGCCTTGGGAGCTACATAGGCCAGGATGGTGACAACAGAAAGGAAGTTAGAATTAGAATTGCAAAAGCAGCATCGATCTTCAAAAGTTATAAGCACAAAAAAAAAGTTAAGACTATTCAATTCAAATGTAATATCCACCCTCATTTATGCATGCGAAAGCTGGAAAACAACTAAAGAAATAGAAAAGAAATTAGACTCTTTTGAAAACAAATGCCTACGGAAAATACTCAGCATCAAGTGGAATGAATTCAAGAACAATGCAGAGATAAGACAGATGACTGAACAACAACCAGTCTCATGGGTGATCAGGAAAAGGAGATGGACATATGTTGGTCACTTGATGAGAAGAAATAGTCAGAGAATCCCAAAACAAGCTATCAAGTGGAACACAACAGGCTGAAGAAAAAGAGGCAGACCGCGTGAAACTCTGAAGGGGACATTGTTAAGAGAGGCCAAATTAATAGGCATAAAATCCCTTGATGAGGTTAAAAAGCTTGCCGAAGACAGGAAACATTGGCAAACTACCTTGCGAGCCCTATGTGACGTTTAACGGCACGGGAAGGATATAAGATATAATGTGTGTGTGTGTGTATGTGTGTGTATATATATATATATAAATTTTTAATCAGTTTTTTTTTAAATTAACCTGAATGCATGAAACCCTCTGCTACTCTTAATCTACCAAACAACATCCATGACACACGAACATTTTTTTGGAAAAAAAAACTCTCTACGAGCGCATTTTAACGCATAATAACTCAATTCATATTTTTAGAATTTACAATAGCTTAAAATTACGAATTGCAGACTACGGAACAAAACCATGTGACTTACTCTTTAATTTTTTTTTCTAAACGCCAATTAAACAACTACTAGTTGGTTGAGCGTTGAAGCATGGCTAACATCTACACAACTTCCAAATTATCAAACAATATTATCATAAAACGGGTTTGTTTTCTATCCCTACATCGGCCTTTTATCTACGATTTTAATAACTTTCCTTTTTTAAGTGAGCCGGAGTCGAAGGTGCAGTGCACAGACTGAATAAGTTTCTTTGTTGCCTCAGGGGTAGTAACCATAGCTGACCAAGACTTTATTCTGACTCCAGGTTCTGTCCCTTGATCTAGTCTAGAGAAGGTGGATCCAACTGAGAAGGAAAACTTAGATCATAAAAAGTCAGTTGTGTCGAGCCGAAGGGCGCAGATATCACAACCTGACTTTGATACAAACCAACCACCTCCCTTTTGAGGGCAAGAAAAAAAGAAGATGGGTGGTCAGTGGGGGAAAATGTTAACAAAGGATATAAATAGTTAAGAAAGTAAAGATAAAAAAAAGGTAAAATTCCCGTTTCCGTCCCATTAAGGCATATAGAGGAATACGGTGTTAGGCCCGTATTTCCAATGACCTTCGGCACATGAAAGTGTGATGTGATCAGTATCACGCCTGGCCGCTTTACCTTCCCCAGATTTCTCTGGTACCCATTTTTAGAGGCTGGGGGAACCCCGGGGCCTTTTTTGGTGTGTAAAAAGTAAAGTAAAGATAGTCCCATAGCATTTCAAATGCCGTAGGGGGTGAAGCGTTAGAGACCTCATTATGCTGGGTCATCAGCGTGTGAGGTAGGGTGACCAGTTCCTTTCCTCGCTGCCTTTACTTCCCAGATTTTCTCTGCAGAAAAAAAAAATCCCCACTGCTGGGATTGAACCTGATACCACCAGATTAGTAAGCCGAGAGAGTTAAGGAGGTATACGTGGAAATTCATGATGGCTTACAGACGTCTGCATGATCGCTAACAGAGACTCATTTATCATGAAAGCGTTCATATCCTCCGTTACCAGAGCACGCAATTTTGCTGAAGAAATACGAAGTATCCTTAGATATGGAGATACCATTGTTCTCCGGAAAGGAATGCGGAAAAGTCCATATTCTTTATAGCTGGACAAATGATCACGAACATAGATCTATACTCATTGTGCTGATCTGAAATAGGAACAGTAAAAAAAAAAAAAATCGCTGAATACGGGCCGAGCGCAGACTTTGGCGCAGTGTGGAACATTTTCCTCTTATGAGCCCCCCGAGATAAGGATTTTTTTTCATAAGAATTGTCCAGCTCTCCGCTGTGGATCTTTATGCAGTGGGGTATTTGAGAGTCATTTACCCTTAATCTTGACGATTTACCAGAGTGTTTTAATCCTGTGTAATCTACTGCGCCATTTATCTCTTCACTTTCTGTGATTGGATTCTGTGAATTATTTGCTTTATAGGGATCAGCATCTTGGCATTCGTGATCCACTCGCCATATTACAGAGTGTCTAAATAATCAGTCTCTGCATATTACAAAGTGACTAAATAATCAGCCTCTGCATATCACAGAGTGTCTAAAGGCTGGCTCTCTCTCTCTATCTATCTATCTATCTATCTATCTATCTATCTATCTATCTATCTATCTATCTATCTATCTATCTATCTATCTATCTATCTATCTATCTATCTATCTCTTTGAACCTTAAGTGCCCAGGGCACATGGGGCTTCCGCAAGAGTTTTCCACAAACGCCTGTCCTTTGCCTTTTTTTCTGCTCTTGCCCAGGTGAGCCCTCTATTGCTCAACATCCTTTTTGTTGTTCTTATCCATGTCTCTTTTGGTCTACCCTTACTTCTGTTCCCCTATGGTGTCCATCTTAGTGCTATTTTTGGTAGTGAGTTGTCAGTCGTTCGAAGCACATGTCCCAACCATCGACAGCGTCTTTCCTCAATAATTGCTGTCAGTGGCATCATCTGCATTTCTGCCAACAAGATTTTATTTCTTACGGTGTTTGGCCAAAATATATTTTCTAACTCTTTGTAAACATTTAGTCTGCAAAGAATTTAGCTTGTTTTCTATGGTTTTGGTGATTTTCCAGCATTCACTTCCATAGAGTAGTACACTTAGAACATTACTCTTAAATATCCTGATTTTCGTCTTCATGCTTAGTTTTTTTTTAGATTTCCATGTAGTCTGCAGCATTGCAAAAGCTTGGTTTGCTCTAGTAAGCCTGCTGTTGATATCCTCTGTGCTGTCTCCATTTTCTACTACTATACTGCCAAGATATACAAATTCGTTGACCTCTGTTGTTCACATTTTGCTTCATTAATTTTGTCTTTCCTCCGTTGATCTTTAGTTCTATGTTGTTTGCATTCTGAGTTAGCTTGTTTGTTTTATCTCGCATATCTCTGTGGCTAAATGGTCAGTCTCTGCATGTTATAGTGTCTAAATTATCAGTCTGCTGTATAACACATAATGAGGATATAAGCTGTCTGCATAATCTCAAGTATCATGATAATTAGTCTACGTGTTCAAGTGTATCATAATAACTAATATCTAGGTACACAAAGTGCGATAATTCTTCTTGATCTGGGTGACTGGGATCATCGAATATGGTCCACAGGTGAAGCTTAAGTTAGAAGATTGCTCCAAGGTTTACAGCACGCCACCACAGCACATAAGCAGACTTTGTCTACACTTGCTTAAGGAAGATCCTTCACATTATTATTATCCATCAGTAATAAAAAGCTGTGACAGAAAACGAACCAACCCACAGTGAAAGAAATGATAATGAAAAGACGTTGAGGACGTACTGAAGCAGAGATATAAAAAAAATGGACTACACTTGGAGACGGATAGAAGAAACAGCCAATGACAGAAATAAATGGAGAACCCTTGATGATGGCTTATGCCCCAGATTGGGGTAAGGAAGGCAAGGAAGGAGGACTATAGGACATTCCCCATCCGATGGGGCACATTTATTGCACATCTTTCCCCATGGCATCAGCCATCTAGAGATTCTAGCTCTCAACGCAGACCACAACACTGTCAGGTCTGTGAGAAGGCGAACGTAGGCAGAACATTGAACCTGCATGGTGCGTCTGAACCTCGGGCACGAACTGAAAAAGGAAGTTCTGGGAATGGAACCAGGCAACCTCAGCATCATTACTTTGTCGTCACAAGAGCGGGGCGGGCAACCTAGGCGGATGATTGGCAGATTGAGAGATGATTCATGTCACTGTTGTCTCCACTACGACATCGACCTTTGTAATTTGTCAGGGGCCTCGGACAGCCTGCCGTGATGATCAATAAGACATTTCCAAGGAGCAGACAAGACTGGAGGAAATTACACGGAGAGCAGAGAAGATGTCATTTTGTAAAGTAAAGAACGTATATATAACGAAGGGGTGAGAAAAAGGCGATTGTACGGCCGGTAATTTGGAAGTTATTTGAGAAGTACGTTTCTAATTCTAGTTTAAATAAAACATAGTGAAACTTGAACAAAATTGTGGGGAAAAATGTCAAAAATGAAACAAAAACGAACTGGCAAGTTTAGATGTGTGAAATGGCAGAAGGCTCATTAGTGAGAGATTACAGGCTGTGTGAGAAGGGAGACAACTCGTGAAGATTAAAGGGGGAGATACTCGCACAAAATAAAAATAATAATAATAATAATAGCGACGATGGAGAGAGAGAGAGAGAGAGAGAGAGAGAGAGAGAGAAAGAGAGAGGGGTTAAAGGTAGAGGCGAAAGGAAACGAGAAAAATATAGGCGTGTTAGAAAAGGGCGATGGAGCGATAACAGGAAAAGAGGAAAGCACAATTCTGTGTTCAGGGTAAAATAGAGCAAATAAATGAGGAAGAAACGGAGACGGAACGGGTATAAAAACTTGAAACAGACGTGACGTGCATGAAGATAAAACTTTTTTTAAGAAGCTGTAATGGAGGGAAAATGTGATATAAAGATAAAATGTGAGAAGCATGTGCTGAGTGATGTAAACACCGAAGAAAAAAAAAGATAAGAAAGTTGTGGGAGCTGTAAACGCAATGCTCAAGACGGCGGTCAACGATCCTTTTAATGCCTGTCTGCCTCAAGTTATGGAACCATAGTTCACCAAGACCCTATTTTACCTCCTTGAGGCTTGGTCGAATTAACAGGGACCATGTGAGAAGAAAAACCCAGTTACTATATATATATATATATGAGGGGCGTTCACAAAGTAATGCACCACATCGTTTTTTTTTAGCTAATAATAAAGACAGAAGCATGAAATTTTGCACACTTTAAATATGGCATGTACCGATTGTGGGAACCAAATTGCACCGCAACTGGCCAAAGAATATGGCTGCCCTAACAGTTGAAATGGAGCGTGTTAGCAACTTGCGGTATAAGCAGCGACTTCTGATAGAATGTCTCGTTGCAGAGAAGGAAACTGTTGTGAACATTCACAAACGTCTATGTGATGTGTATGGAAGCTTTGCAGTCGACCGGAGTACAGTCAATCGCTAGGTTCAGACAATCAAAGAATCAATAAGTGGAGATAATGAGTTGGATGATCGGCCGCACTGTGGACGTCCTGCCACAGCCACCAAGGCAGAAATGTTGAAATGCGCTGAGGGCATTATTCATACTGATAGGTGTATCACTACTCAACAATTGGCCTTAAAGCTGTAAGTCAGCAATGGTAGTGCAAATGCAGTTATAAAAGCTCTCGGATTTTCTAAGGTTTGCGCAAGATAGGTCCTCGAAGTCTCACAAATGACCATCGATTGCAAAGGAAAGCAATTTCTTCTGAATTGTTGGAGCGTGTCAATGCTGAGGGAGAGAACTTTTTGACTAAGATAGTAACAGGTGACGAAACCTGGACACATCATTTCGAACCTGAGACAAAAAGACAGTCAATGGAGTGGCATCATCCGCAATCACCACGAAGAAAGAAATTCAAGACAACTCCTTCAGCTGGAAAGGCCATGATCACTGTTTTTTGGGACACTGAAAGTGTGATTCTTGTGGATGGTATGCCAGGAGGAGAGACAATCAATTCGCAAGCTTACATTAAGACATTAAAAAAAAACTCAATCATCGTTTTCGCAGAGTTCGACCGCACAAGAATCCAGCTGACCTGCACGACAATGCACGCACTCACACATGTCTGGCAACACAGGAAGTAATCACTAAATTGGGTTGGACTGTACTACCCCATTCACACTATAGTCCCTATTTGGCATCCTCTGTTTTGTCCACTTAAAGATGCACTCCGAGAGGTAAGATCTGAAGATGACGAAGGAGTGATTCATGCAGCGAAGAAATGGCTACATAATCAAGAGAAAATCTGGTACGGGCCAGGAATACATGCACTAAATAAAAATAATAATAATAATAGCGACGATGGAGAGAGAGAGAGAGAGAGAGAGAAAGAGAGAGGGGGTAAAGGTAGAGGCGAAAAGAAACGAGAAAAATATAGGCGTGCTAGAAAAGGGCGATGGAGCGATAACAGGAAAAGAGGAAAGCACAATTCTGTGTTCAGGGTAAAATAGAGCAAATAAATGAGGAAGAAACGGAGACGGAACGGGTATAAAAACTTGAAACAGACGTGACGTGCATGAAGATAAAACTTTTTTTAAGAAGCTGTAATGGAGGGAAAACGTGATATAAAGATAAAATGTGAGAAGCATGTGCTGAGTGATGTAAACACCGAAGAAAAAAAAGATAAGAAAGTTGTGGGAGCTGTAAACGCAATGCTCAAGACGGCGGTCAACGATCCTTTTAATGCCTGTCTGCCTCAAGTTATGGAACCATAGTTCACCAAGACCCTATTTTACCTCCTTGAGGCTTGGTCGAATTAACAGGGACCATATATATATATATATATATATATATATATATATATATATATATATATATATGAGGGGCGTTCACAAAGTAATGCACCATATCGTTTTTTTTAGCTAATAATAAAGACAGAAGCATGAAATTTTGCACACTTTAAATATGGCATGTACCGATTGTGGGAACCAAATTGCACTGCAACTGGCCAAAGAATATGGCTGCCCTAACAGTTGAAATGGAGCGTGTTAGCAACTTGCGGTATAAGCAGCGACTTCTGATAGAATGTCTCGTTGCAGAGAAGGAAACTGTTGTGAACATTCACAAACGTCTATGTGATGTGTATGGAAGCTTTGCAGTCGACCGGAGTACAGTCAATCGCTAGGTTCAGACAATCAAAGAATCAATAAGTGGAGATAATGAGTTGGATGATCGGCCGCACTGTGGACGTCCTGCCACAGCCACCAAGGCAGAAATGTTGAAATGCGCTGAGGGCATTATTCATACTGATAGGTGTTCACTACTCAACAATTGGCCTTAAAGCTGTAAGTCAGCAATGGTAGTGCAAATGCAGTTATAAAAGCTCTCGGATTTTCTAAGGTTTGCGCAAGATAGGTCCTCGAAGTCTCACAAATGACCATCGATTGCAAAGGAAAGCAATTTCTTCTGAATTGTTGGAGCGTGTCAATGCTGAGGGAGAGAACTTTTTGACTAAGATAGTAACAGGTGACGAAACCTGGACACATCATTTCGAACCTGAGACAAAAAGACAGTCAATGGAGTGGCATCATCCGCAATCACCACGAAGAAAGAAATTCAAGACAACTCCTTCAGCTGGAAAGGCCATGATCACTGTTTTTTGGGACACTGAAAGTGTGATTCTTGTGGATGGTATGCCAGGAGGAGAGACAATCAATTCGCAAGCTTACATTAAGACATTAAAAAAAAACTCAATCATCGTTTTCGCAGAGTTCGACCGCACAAGAATCCAGCTGACCTGCACGACAATGCACGCACTCACACATGTCTGGCAACACAGGAAGTAATCACTAAATTGGGTTGGACTGTACTACCCCATTCACACTATAGTCCCTATTTGGCATCCTCTGTTTTGTCCACTTAGAGATGCACTCCGAGAGGTAAGATTTGAAGATGACGAAGCAGTGATTCATGCAGCGAAGAAATGGCTACATAATCAAGAGAAAATCTGGTACGGGCCAGGAATACATGCACTAGTTTCACGCTGGCATAAAGCCGTACTTCTTCTTCTTCTTCGTTCGCACTGTCTGTCTATATCTGCAGTCCTGTCTCTTGGATAAATTTCACTGTTTTTTGTAACTCATGTATGGAACCGTAGAGCTTATCTTCTTTAGTGGTTTCACTGGGCCAGTAATTATTTCTCAGTGTCTCGTAGTTGATGCAGTTCTGGAGGATATGTTCCACGGTTTGGGGCACCTGGGCACATGTACATAGATTAGTAGTACCAACCTTAAACTTTGTATACATATGACTTCGGAGTCGGCTGTGTCCTGTTCGGAGACGGAAGATGGTGACTTGTTCCTTTCTGTTTAGTATGTAGTCATCATGTGGTGGTGTTTGCGGCTTCCTGTAGGTTTTTATCATGCTTTTCTTCTGATTATAGGTGACTGGTATGTCTGGTTGCTCCATTTCAGTGCCCTCTTTGGCCAGATGGTCAGCTTTCTCATTGCCTGGTATCCCACAGTGGGAGGGAATCCACTGCAAAGTGACTCCATGTTGTAAGCCAATTTTTGACAAGGCATCCTTAAGGTCTGGTAGTTTGTTGCACTGAAGAGCCTCCAGTACTGATCTTGCATCTGTGAGAATTACTACAGGACATGTATCAATTCTGGAGTCTGATAGTTTTTCAACTGCAGCAATAATTGCCCTAACTTCTGCATCAAAGTTGTTGCAGTATTTACCAGTGGGTATGGAAATCTTGTCAATGGTGTTGTTTGGATATTCAATATATGCTCCTGTCCCACCATTTTTTATGGCATTATGTGCAGATCCGTCTGTATACACACGTATCCAGGTGTCACATGGATATTTGTCATCTAGAACACTAAGTGTGGCTACTGATCTTACAAGACTGCTCTGCATCTCACCATTCTGCACACCTTTCACTTCAGTCTGAATAGTTATTTGTGTATAATCTGCTTCTTTCCATGGTGTATGCTCTAGTACAGATGATAATGGAGTGACTACAGTTGGAAGGTCAGGTATCAGCTTACGCATACGCTTGGCCTGATGAATGAAGCTGCTTCTTTTAAGCCGTCCTAATGCCAAGTTATTGAATCTCTCCTTCAGGGGATGGCTTACAGAGCTAAGGAATTTTTCTCCCATGGTCATGACCTTTGTGTCTCTACGTTCCTTTAGCGGTTGAACACCAATATTTTCTGCATTTCTACTATTGGTGTGGACCTCATGGCACCTGTGATAATCCGTAGTGACTGATTTTGAACCTTGTCTAGATTATGCAGCGTAGTGTTTGATGCTGTGCACCAAGATGTTGAGCTATATTCTAAATGTGGTAGAATACTTTGCTGATATACATTCTTGAGGATTCTTTCACTAGCTCCCCATGTAGTCCCACTCAATTTTCTTAATATGGCTAGTTTTCTTCTGGCTTTTGCTTCTGCACTGTTGATGTGTTGCTTCCAAGTCAGTTTTGAGTCAAGAGTCACTCCTAAGTAAGTGGGTTGGTTGTCCATCCTTAAGGGTATTTCATTTACAAAGATCTTACCTGCTTTCTGTTTAGATGAGAGGGAACAGAGTGGTGCTTGATTTCTCTGTGTTGATACTTACACACCATTTGTTTGTCCATGATGTCAAATGTCTGCTGCTCTTTGGAGTCTCTGTGTAGCAACTGTCGCATATTCATCTGTACACCACATGACCAGATCATCTGCATACAGTGCTGCTTTGATTCCATAGGGAAGTTCCTTGACCAGGTCATTAATGAATACAAGGAATAGTGTAGGCGAAAGGACTCCTCCTTGTGGTACACCGTGTCGCAGAAGTACTTTCTGGCTTTTGTGTCCATCCATTACTACTCTAGCTCTTCTATTGTGTAAATAGGACTTTATCCAGTTGTACAGTCTTCCATTCACATTGCAGTTTCTTAGTTTCCACAACAGACCTTTTTTCCATACTTTATCAAAGGCTTTCTTCAGGTCTATCCACGCTGCTAGTACAAGGTTTTTCTCTTGGAATGCATCCTCAATCTCTTGAGAGAGATAGGTCACTTGATCTTCCGTACTGTAGTACTGCCTAAATCCTGCTTGTTGTGGAACGAGAAGGTTTTCACTTTCTAGGTACCATTTTAGCCTCAGGTCAATGATGCGTTCCATCGTTTTGCATAGGCAGCTAGTGAGACTGATTGGCCTGTAGCTGGAGGCAGTATCACTGTTTTTCCCTGGTTTTAGCAGTGGTACCATGCTTGCTTCCTTCCAGATTTGAGGTAACTTACCTGTGCTCCAGCACATATTGAAAATATCCAACAGCTTTCCCATTGCTGCCACTCCCAGGTTCTTGATCATTTCATTGGACACTCCATCTGGTCCTGGTGATTTCCTTGGTTTCAGTTTACTAACTGCTAGGTCTAACTCACTGCGTGTGATATAAAGCCGTACAAGTTGATGGGGATTATGTTGACCGATGTTTACATGACATATCCATGTATATTGCGTATACATTTCATGCTTTGTGAATAAACAGCTCCTGAGAAAAACTATGTGGTGCATTTCTTTCTGAACCCCCGTCATATATGCAGCTCCGTCGTGAGCCATGGCATAACGTAAGCTGTCCCATTCGGCAATCAGCAACCCCTAAATGACACGCTAACGTCTATCTCTCAGAACCATAGTCGACCAAGACCCTGTCCCAGCTCTTCTTTGGTAACCCTAGTGATAAGCCTACCCGGGGCAGGGGTCGTCATAGCCCCCCCAGGGTGGTGGAGTCTGCTAAAGAAGTACTGCACACCCCCCCCCCCCCGCTTTTTTAGCTCCATTCAGAGACTGAAAAAATTAGCCGCCATAACCCACTCCCAGTCCGACACGCTGCTGCGCTCCACCTTCACCCTATCACGCTCGCATTTCCAGTGAGTTACAAGAACAAGAACAAGAAGTTAACAGAGACAAATGAGGAGCTCGCAGACGTAAGCGGGAGGTGAAACAGGAGAGCGCTATAAAAAAGGTAGAAATGATGAGTCAGGGCTAGCCAGAGAAAATACACAGCGCTGTTTCTCATTACAAGAAACAGAAGGAAACTATCAACATTTAGAACTGGGGGGGGGGGAGGAAACGTACGAGAGAGACAGAGAGAGAGAGGGGGAGAGTGAAGAGAGGGCGTGGTGAAACAAATGCAAAAACGATGGCGATGCTGTAGTAAAATTTAAACAAAGAGAAATTAAAGTGTGGTATAAATTGACACAGAGAGAGGGGAAGAGAGAGGAGGAGAGGTAGGGGGAGAGAGAGAGAGGAAGAGACAGAGGGAGGGAGAGAGATATGAGAGAGAGAGGGGGAGAGAGAGAAAGGGAGAGAGAGAACGCGTGGTAAAACAAACGCATAGAAGACAGCGATGCTGTAGTAAAATTTAAACAAAGAGAAAGTAAAGTGTGGTATAAACTGACACAGAGAGAGAGGGGGAGAGAGAGGTAGAGAGAGAAGGGGATTGAGAGAGGAAGAGACAGAGGAAGGAGAGAGATATGGGAGAGAGAGAGAGGGCGTGGTAAAACAAACGCATAAACGACAGCGATGTTGTAGTAAAATTTAAACAAAGAGAAAGTAAAGTGTATAAATTAACAGAGAGAGAGGGGAAGAGAGAAAGGGAGAGACAGAGGAAGAGGCAGAGGGAGGGAGAGAGATATGGGAGAGAGAGGGAGGGAGAGAGATATGTGAGAGAGAGAGGAGAGAGAGAGGGAGGGAGAGAGATATATGAGAGAGGGGGGAGATAGATGTGAGAGAGAGGGGGAGAGAGAAGGAGGAAGAGAGATATGTGAGAGAGGGGGAGAGAGAGAGGGAGGGATATGCGAGAGGGGGAGAGGGAGGGAGGAAGAGAGAGATATGTGAGAGGGGGAGAGAGAGAGGGAGGAAGAGAGAGATATGTGAGAGAGTGGAGAGAGAGGGAGGAAGAGAGAGATATGTGAGAGAATGGAGAGAAAGAGGGAGGAAGAGAGAGATATGTGAGAGAGTGGAGAGAGAGAGGGAGGAAGAGAGAGATATGTGAGAGAATGGAGAGAAAGAGGGAGGAAGAGAGAGATATGTGAGAGGGGGAGAGAGAGGGAGGAAGAGAGAGATATGTGAGAGAGGGGGGAGAGAGATATGTGGGAGAAAGGGAGGGAGAGAGATATGTGAGAGAGGGGTGGAGAGAGAGAAGGAGGGACGGATATATGTGAGAGAGAGGGGGTGGTAAAACAAACGCATAAAGGACAGCGATGCTGTAGTAAAATTTAAACAAAGAGAAAGTAAAGTGTGGTATAAATTAACAGAGAGAGAGAGAGAGAGAGAGAGAAGGGGAGAGAGAAAGGGAGAGGGGGAGAGAGAATAGAAGAGAGAAAAAGGTAATAAAATATAGCCTCAGGTAAAAAACACATACACACACATACAGAACAAAACACAATTTTTAAAAAGATAATGAAAATATTATCAATTACGGGCAGAAAAAAAACAGAGAAGAAAGAGAAAACACACATCAAATAAATGACAACAGCTCTGGGAACAAAACAACGCATCAGCATTTTAGAAAGTTAATTTGCACAGGAAAGCGGAAAATAAAATAAATTTTTTAAAAAAATTACAGCATGAATATCATGAGTTTAAAAACGCTCACAGCTGAAACACAGCGGCATAAAGAAAGCAAAGGAGCACAAAGAAACGTCCCACAGACCTTGGGTGTGACTAATTAATGAATATTACTAGTGGAGCTCTGCACTGAGTATATCATTAACGTTAAAACATGGCCATTGTTAAAGCTAGAGGAAGTTAAAAGAAACGTTAAAACATGGCCATTGTTAAAGCTAGAGGAAGTTAAAAGAAAACTTAAAACTACTTTCCTGAGCTTTGATTCCATTCTCACCGAGAGAGAGAGAGAGAGAGAGAGAGAGAGAGAGAGAGAGAGAGAGAGAGAGTGGAGGAAAGAGCAGAGATGAAATAATAAAATTATAATACGAAGCCATAACTTCAAGGGGGAGGGGGAACGAGTGGGGAAATCAAATTAAGATCCAAGAACCCATTTAAATGACAAACCATTCGAATTGTGGAAGGTTGTCGGAACCTGGATGTGGTGAATAGTTATCCCCCGGCCCCCCCCCCCCGTGTTTTAGTCGTCCAATTTCAAGTCCCAGCGTTTAAAGACTCTCTCTCCCTCTATCTCTCATGTTCTCTCTTTCTCCCCCCCCCTCTCTCTCTCACTTTCTCTCTTTCCCTCTCTCTCTCACACTTTCTCTTTCTCTAACTTCCTCTCTTTCGTTCGAAGGGCAGAATGTAAGACGGGCCTGCGCGCCCAATTCTTTACCCTTTAAAAATAAAGATTATTCATTCATTCATTCTTTCTACCTCCTCTCTCTCTCTCTCTCTTTCTCCCTCTTTCTCACGTTCTCTCTCTCTTTTCCCTCTCTCTCACTTTCTCCCTCTCTCTAATTTTCTCTCTCCTCTTTCTCCCTCTCTCACACTTTCTCTCGTTCTCTCTCTCTTTTTCTCTCTCTCTCTCACTTTCCCCCTTTCTCTCTCATACTCTCTCACTTTCTCTTTTTCTCCCTCTCTCTCTCTCTCTCACTTTCTCTCTTTCTCCCTCTCATCTCACTTTCTCCCTCTCTCTCTTTCTCCCCCTCTCTCATTTTCTCTCTTTCTCCCTCTCTCTCACTTTCTCTCTTTCTCCCTCTCTCTCATTTTCTCTCTTTCTCCCTCTCTCTCTCACTTTCTCCCTCTCTCTCACTTTCTCTCTTTCTCCCTCTCTCGCACTTTCTCTTTTTCTCCCTCTCTCACTTTCTCTCTTTATCCCTCTCTCTCTTTCCCTCTCTCTCTCGCTTTCTCTCTTTATCCCACTCTCTCACTTTCTCTCTCTCTCACTTTCAATCTTTCTCCCTCTCTCTCACTTTCTTTCTTTCCCCCTTTCTCTCTCACTTTCTTTCTCCCTCTCTCACTTTCTCACTCTCCCCCCCCTCTCTCTCTCTCTCACACACACACACACACACACTTTCCCACTCTCTCCCCTCTCTCTCTCTCTCCCTCTCTCTCTCGTTCGTCTCTAACCAAACCCCGCTCCAACCTAGTCTTCGAGACACACGAACTGCAGGTGCACTTGACACACTTCTCGCGCGTGCTGATGAGGTTCCATATCAAGGCTCGACTCGTGTCAAATATACAAACAGATAAACACACTAACTTCGTTTTTTTTTAACTCCTTACGTCCCCTCTCCCTCTTACATGCTTCCAGACCGAACGTATTGCTGTGGGTCACAGAGATATTTTAGTCTGCTAAAAGATCAGACAGAACGAGGCTTTGTTGTGGTTTAGTTCTTGCAGTTTTTGTTGATTTTTTTGGTGTGTTATAGTTCTGGCTGTTCTTGTTCTTTTTTAGGTGCTCTTGTTGCTGTTATTGTGCTATGGTTCTTGCAGCTTTTCTTGATTTTGGTGTGTTGTATTTCTGAATGTTTTTGGTGGGGTTTTTTTTTCTGTTACTGTTGTTTGTAGCTGTAGCACAGCTCTTGTTGATTTTAGTATGTTGTAGTTCTGGCTGCTCTTGTTGCTGCTGCTGCTGCTGCTGTTGTTGTTGCAGCTTTTCTTGATTTTGGTGTGTTGTATTTCTAACTGTTTTTGTTGTTGTTTTTTTTTACTGTTGTTTTGTAGTTGTAGCAGAGCTCTTGTTGATTTTAGTATGTTGTTGTTGTTGTTCTTATTTTTATTGCAGCTTTTTTTATTTTGGTGTGTTGTTTTTCTGACTGTTTTTGTTTTGTTTTGTTTTTGTTACTGTTGTTTTGTAGTTGTAGCAGAGCTACCACTATGGGCGTATCCTACTTGGCTAGAGTGTCACACGGCAACACTAGAGCAGAACTGCTAAAGAAGTACTTCGCAATTGTGAGAACCGCTGACCCAGGTCAGCAACTCGATTAATTTGTTTTTCCATGTCAGCTGATTAAATCTCAGAAATTGTAAAGTGTAAATAAGAACAGACACATTTGAAAAGTTTGAGAACCACTGGACACCCAATTTGGAAACAGCAAAACCACATGTTTATTATGGAGAGAATGGGTGGTGGTAAGTGATGATGAAGCAAAATATTGAGTATACAGATGAACAAGCCGCTACTCTCCCTGATGAGAACTAGTTCGCCATATAGGGAGGGAGTGGACAACATTCACTTTCAGATAGGATAACAGACATACAAGTACAACATGGTACAATATATAGAGCCAGCTTACAATCTCAAAGTTTCCATGGATCCGTACAGAAAATAGCACATCATAAAACATCGGACTTACAAGTCCTATCAATTCTCAAAAGAGAACTATTTCACATTCTTCAGTCGACATCATTACTTTACAAATTCATAGCAACATCAGAAAATAATGCATGGCTCCATGAAATTTAAAAAAAACTACTAGTTCACATCCTAGCGACACTTCATATTATGCTATAAATCTAATTCATCCTATCTGAACGTCTCTCTCAGTCAAAATACTTCACAATTCTCTCGTTCTACGACACAGTTTAGTGCTTAAATTTAAGATACATTTTCTTATTCGAAGTTTCTTGAAGTTTACTCATCGCTAGGAGTTTAATCCTGTTTACGACCTTGGACAAGTCTCAAAAAAAAAAAACCCAATTATAACTATTCTGTTTCTAATTTTAGCTGGCCATAAAAACAATTCAATATAAAATCTTCCGAATCTCGTGAAGTTGACGTATCAAAACTGACCTTCCCTTGAACTATCCTACATCAATAAATAACGGCTTTAATCATTTAGTCAAAGTACGAACAAAATTTTGGATTATATCCCTTGGGTAGCTAAAGATAGTTAAAAGAAATGCAGTATTAACAGAATACTGTCACACCACCACCAGGAAACACGTCCATCTCTACAGCCTCTACTGCAACAGCCTGTTTCAGGGAGACAATACGAGGAACTGAAATAAGGTTCAAATTCAGCCATGATAAACATCACCCTAGGTCATACACAGTCAACTTTAGATCTTTGGGTCACAACTGTTGGAGACACAAGAAACATGAGCCATTTTCAAACAATACGTACACAAGAATAATTCTACCAGCGATGGATGATCTTGTACAGCCTCTCGTTCTCTAAGGAAAATGAGGGGGAAAGCAATGAAATCCAGTGCAATGAATTCTTGATTGAATGTGATTACCTGTCCAACTCCCTTGATTCTCTAGGACCTGCCACTTGGTGAGATGATTTAACAACTGAGACAGCGTCACACCCAAAACAGATTCACAATCCCCTGTTGATATACATTTGACAGGACCTAGGCAAGACATTTCACGCAATACACATCGAAATAAGTGACTACAGATGTTTAACAAACCCTGGCATTCAAGTCAAGACACAAGGTCGCTTAATGATGGAACCAGATGTCGATGAAATTTTGCAGGATGAATGATGTAGTAAGACACATACCTAACTGCTGATGGCGACACACAGGAAATAAATCTCACCAGCAGGAAATTCATTAGCCAGCTGAGTGCACCAGACTTGCAGAAAACTTCTAAAGACATGATTGTCTCTCTCTCTCTCTTTCTCTCTCAAGCAAGACATAATGACTCTACGAAAACAACAATACATCCTCACAACCTCAGCGTAGTCCAAGACTGACTAAAAATCCATAACTTTCGCACCTCCACAAACCACACTCAGTCCTCCACACAAATCCTGTGCAACACACTATCTGCACGCCCATAATGAGCCCTAAAGTCGTGTGAAATCACCCCGATAGCCCTAGTATGTAAACAGACAATCAGGGGGATTAACTTTACATGACTTTTGCAGAGTTGCATACCCTGAAAAACACACACTGTTACAATTCCTCTGTTACTTCTCAGAGATATTAATTATATACTTTAAAGCTCCAGGGATGGGGGTGACTATTATCTCCCATATCTAGGCCACATATAAAATAATCCTCCTCTCTCTCTCTCTCTCTCTCTCTCTCTCTCTCTCTCCACCCCCTCCCAAGTTCTCAGGCACGTTTCAGTTAATTTAACGAACCGACATTTTTTTTTAAAGGCTTTTCATAAAATTTGGCTTGGAGATCGCTCCACAAAGATTCGTCGCCATGAAATGATTGCCATTGCATGTCATCTTGTCTTTAGCTTGGCTAGAATCGATAGAAGTTTCTTCTGAAAAAGAGAAGTATTAATTTCGTTCCGATGAATTAGCAAGAAGGAAACGACCCAGTATTTTTATACAGTGGTGCTGAGGACAGACATTTCTTTTAACTTCATTTCAAGAAGAGTTCATATCTTGTATGGCGAGGGGCTTTCGCTTCTCACAGATGTTGGGAAGCCTTGTTGGGGATTTTTTTAATTGCTTGTTTCGTTTCTTGCGTCTATGTTTGAACTGGATATACATGTTATGTCTATATATGTGATCCATTCTTACATCCATCCAAAGTGACTAACCATCTCGTATTATACTGGACTACGCCGTATTTTAAGGATTTGCCCCCCAGGAATCGTATTACTTCTGTCAGGATCCCGTAATGTCCCGGATTCTCTTCTTTGATCAGTGCATGTTCGAAAATACCAAGAATTTTGTACTTAACGTTAGTTACTGGAATGATGCTATTTTTGAAGAAAATTCATTCTCTCTGTAGAGTAAGTGCATGCTTGACTGGAACATTTGTAAGTAAAATTGTAAACCTAACCTACAGATTAAACTTTTGGGTTAAAACTTACATTTAGCTTTACCCTCTCCTCCCCTCCCCTCTCCCCACCCCGAACTTGATTGAATGTCCCGGAATTTGAACTTAGAAAACACGGTCAGGCTAACCTATAAATCCATCTAATGAAAGATGTTTTACGGTCACTTTGCTTCAACAAAATGAAGTTCCTTCCTTGGCTTAATTCGTAAGAAACCTGAGAAATTACAGTCTTTTTTGTGGCTTAGTCTCTGCATCAGTGTTTATTTCTGTTGCTGTTGGTGCTGCTTCTGCCGCTGATACTGCTGTGTTATATAACACGCTTCCCTCCCCTCCTCTAGAACACATGCGTATGTATGTGTGTGTGGTTGTGTGCGACTGTGTAAGTCTTCCTTTAATTGTTTATAAGCGATCGAATAGTAGAGAAAAGGTATTAAGTAACGCCCTTCTTCGGTTGTGGCCATGCGGGAGACAACTACAGGAACACTATCCACGTGTAGGAATTTTTTAAAGTGTTTATTCTATTATTTTGTCATTTACATTGTTTAGTATTTTATCGGTGTAGATGTTTTTCACATCAAAACATTGCAACAATGAAGAAAAACACGAATAACAATTCTTCATCAATTTATATTGTTAACAACAAAATCAAATCAATTTCCTTCAATATTTTGGTTCCCTCAAAAGATATCAACACCTGAGTAACTGAAATCAATAAAACATCTTACGTAATGTAGGTTGGTTTGTTTTACAACAAAAGCGTCCCATATACAAGTGTAACCTCAGATTATCACCCTTATTGAATGTTCTGATTGTACAAAATGAGCTATTGGCAAGAAAGGTATATGACAAACAAATGCATATACATAAAATTCAATGACATAAATTTATATGCACATAATAAACCATCATTGCATGATAACAAAATATCAAAAGTCTTACATAGAACATAATACTGTAACAGAACACTGACTTTTCATATAGCCTTCATCTTACATAGATCATACCTGAGTGGGTCGGGATGGATCGGAGGAGTCGACAGCACAGCTTGCACGCGTCCACATCTCAGAATATAAACCAGTACCAACCTAACACATAATTATATCCACCGACGAATAACATACTTGTTCGTGCTCAAACGAGAACATTATCTCCTCCGTCCCGTTGCGCCCTCCCTCATGCTCAAAGTATAAAATCCCGACCGATTAAAATACTCTCGCATTTTATTTACATACTGTGTCAGCCGTACTGATTTTCTCAGACTTGCGCACCTCTGGTACTGACCAGTCCCTGACCTATTTTTATTCCTCGAAAATATCGTAGACAAAGCCCTTTAGTGAGACGTGAGATTTTTTTCTTTCTCTCACGTCTCACTAAAGTGCCTTGTCTACGATTTTTTCGAGGTCTGATTCCACAAAACTGTGTTCTATTACTTACGAAAGTCTCATTGTTTCCTATTTATTTAAAATTTGTTCCATTTGTATTCCTACGCTTCTGGGTTGCAAAGCAACCTAGGTTTACCATGTTTTTATTTCTGCCCCTTACACATGCACGATACTCAAAAGCAGGTAACAAACACTCGCTGGTCAGATCACATGGAGTTGTTTAATGCAGGACGATGTAGACTGAGGATAAACAAGTTCTCACGAAATATGACAGCACCGCAGTGACTGACAACGGTACTTCTCTCGGGCGTGCTTTGCTCTAACAAACACAGCCATCATCACAGCAGCATAGTTCTGTCATACTCATTAGGTACATCTTCAGACTTTCAGCTTATGTCATTTGCTCTTCCAAATCTCTCGCTTAACTTTCCTCTTTCCTTCATTCCTTCCTTCCTCGCCTTCTTTACCTCTATCTGGAGCACTGGTCATCAACAAGGGTTCTCCATTTATTTCTGTCTTGGGCTGTTTCTTCTATCCATCTCCAGGTGTAGTCCATTTTTTTTTTATCTCTGCTTCAAAACTCATTAACCAGGTGTTTCTAGGTCTTCCTTGTTTCCTCTTTCCACGGGGATTCCAGGTGAGAGCTTGTCTAGTTACGTTAGTGGTAGGCTTTCGAAGTTGTGTGTCCTATCGATCTCCAGCGTCTTTTCGTTAACATTTCATTTAACTGACTGTCTTCTTAACTTATACTTTCTCGCCGTGTCCACATCTGGAAACTACGATCTCATGACATAATGTAAGATTTTTTAACCCGTCTGATATATTTGTACCCATACAGCAAACCATACTGTTATAGGTATCTGTCTACACATGCGAAGTTGATGTTTTCAGCATGTGAAGATCTTGTAAGGTAAGCATCATGTAATGGATGAGCTAAGATGCCTTTTTTCAAAACTCTGTTGTCGGGAACAAACTTCTCAGCTAGCTCCACCACTCTGAAACATCAAGTGGGTTTCTATCCCGCTCCACGAGCTGTAAATATAAGAACTGGACACGTACGCTTCAAACAAGTGGGATATGGTCTTGACCAAGGTTTCCTCTAAGTTGTTCACACAACATCTTGCCTCGCACGAAGTTTTGTGTCCGACATAAAAAATAAAAACATTGCTTCGTTTATTTTTTTCAGTTTGCTTATGTTACTCTATACTTCGGGATGGTTGTTGAGAAATATGATAGCGCCACATAAGTTTGTTTTATTGATTTCTTTGGACTTTTTTTTAATAGGAAAACTTTAAACTACGCTCTGTAATTTGACATTCTGACGCACACAAATATTTTTGAGAATGTATTTGCACACGGGCTAAACGTGATCTTAAACGTGGTCCACGTTATCTGCAGAAAACCTTCGAGGGCACATTGGTCCTGACTTGCCATCTTGCGATAGCTTGGCTGACCCTGTCATCTCATCATTATGACAGTCATTTGGTTAAAAGTAGAAGAAATGGTGGTCTCCTTTCTCTCTCTCTCACTCTCTCTCTCTCACTCTCTCTCTCTCACTCTCTCTCTCTCTCTCTCTCTCTTGTTCTCATTCTAATTCTCTCTCTTACTCTTTCTCACTTGCACTCTTTCTCACTCTCACTCACTCTCCCTCTAACTCTCTCACTCACTCTCTCACTTTTTCTTACCTCTCTCACTTTCTCTGTCTCACTCTCTCTCTAACTCTCACTTTCTCTCTCACTCTCACTCTCGCTCTCGCTCTCTCTCACTTTCTCACTCTCTCTCTCTCTCACTCTTTCTTTCTCACTCTCACTCTTGTTCGCTCTCTCTCTCTCCTTCTAACTCTCTCATTCACTCTCTCACTCTTTCTTACCTCTCTGTCTCTCTCACTCTCTCTGTCTCACTCTCTCTCAAACTCACTCTCTCTCCCTCATTCTCATTCTCTCTCACTCTCTCTCCCTCGTTCTCTCGCTCTCACTCTCTCTCACTCTCACTCCCTCTCCCTCACTCTCACTCTCTCTCCCTCACTCTCTCTCTCTCACTCTCTCTCTCACTCTCTCGCTCTCTCTCCCTCACTCTCACTCTCTCTCCCTCACTCTCACTCTCTCTCTCTCACTCTCTCTCTCACTCTCCTTCACTCACTCTCTCGCTCTCACTCTCCTTCACTTTCTCTCTTTGCTCTCGCTTTCTCTCTCTCTTGTTCTCACTCTCTCTCTCTCTCTCTCGCTGTAAACACTCTGGCCAGCTTCCGTCAACAATTTAATTTTTAAAAAAGTATGTTGCCCCAGTCACTGAGACCTTCTTCGCATCTTCCACGACACACATCTCGAGCTTCCGATATTTCTTAACTGGCAGCTGTCAAATGGTCTGCGGGCGAGCACTGAGACCACGGTTACTCTAGTATCGATTTTCGTCTGTTTTCCGACTTCTCTGTTCTCTCCACATCCCTCCTGAAGTCGTAACGTATTTCTATTTAAATCCCTGGAGTCAGATCCTCATACTGGTTTTATACATCTCTGCATTTTAACCCCTTTACTCCCAAAGGTTATACTAAATAACGAGGCAGACAATTTATACTTTTTTAGAAAGAAAAAACAAACTTATGGTAGTGCTAATTTGTTAATAAGTAAGAGATATGGTAGAGTGGGTGTTCTTGAGACACTATAGTTTCAGTGCTAGACGTCCATTAGCAACTTGATCTTCGCACATAGACAACCTCGTGGAAGATTACAAAGAAGGGCGGTAAAAGTAAGAGAGCACGGTTTTGTAGGATTAGACCTCGAAAAAATCGCAGACAAAACACTTTAGTGTAGACGAGGGAGAAAGAAAAATCACAAGAGATTTACCTGGGATTCGAACCACAGACTCTGGTAGGACGAGCGGGCCGTATAGCCACGAGAGAACAGTGTACTAATGAACTGCGTTAACTCGCACCTCCTACAAAGGAAGGATCTTCTCATTGCTTTGTCGACCTCGTAAAGACGTTAGACACTTAGACCAGGCGTGGACAGTATGGAATATTAGTGCGATGGTTCTTAACCTTTTTTTTTTTTTACCGTGGACCCAAGTCCAGCTCCAAACAGCTGTGGACCCCAAGTCAGGCCTCAAACAGCTGTGACCCCAAATCAGACCTCAAACAGCTGGGGACCCCAAGTCAGGCCTCAAACAGCTGTGGACCACTCATTAAAAAATAAGGCAATAAATAAAACATAGATCATTCTAAGACTTTCCTTTTTTTTAAACGGCACAATCCATTTGCTGGTTGTAGTTCCCCCCCCCCCTAAAAAATCCATCCGTAGATCTCAGGTTAAGGAACACTTTGCCTGAGAATAATTGGCTTCCTATAATATTATTAATAAATTTGATTTGTAACGCTTATTTTAATGCGTTCTTTCTATCACAATATGATTCATATTTTTGCACTATTTCATTACTGTTACATGACTGAAAAAATAGAAGAAGTCAATATGGTCCAGGCTGGTTTTAGGCAAGGAAGAGGATCAAGAGATCATATATTCAATATAAGATTAATAACAGAGAAATGCACAGAGTTTAATGTGAATCTATATTTATCTTTTACAGACTACTCAAAGGCATTTGATTGTGTACAACATCAGAAACTTTGAGAAATAATGGGATTTACAACACATTTGACATATTAATTAACATCACTGCTGTATCTAGACCAACAAGCAGCAGTAAGAATAAATGGTGAAACAACAACTTGGTTTGACATAAAACAAGGGATCCGTCAGGGGTGCATATTGTCTCCTTACTTATTTAACTTGTATATATTGAAACTATAATGAGGAATGTTAGAGAAGATGTAGACAAAAAATATTACGATGCCATAACAATTCGAGGTTATGAAATACCAGAGATTAGATATACTGATCTTCTTCTTCTTCTTCGTTCGCTTCTACTACCAAGACCGCCCCGTGATCATACTGAGTTTATTCGTGTGGTCCTTGATAGAATCACAAGAGGTCCTGTGGTCCTCCTGTGGTCCCCGAGAGGTGCCCGAGAGGACCACAAGAGATCCCTGAGTAAGAGGTTCAGAATATCGAGGGTCTTGGGCCTTTATTCTCGGTGGGTCACAGAAGCGGGATTGCATGACACCGTGGTTTTCGTTGCACCAGTTTATTCTAGAGTTGGACTATCTCACCGGAAAACCTCGACGTGGTTTGGATATCAGTGTATACCTGCTGGGCGAGAAGTGGTTGCCCATCCAGTCCAGCGTTGGACTTTCTCACCGGAAAACCTCAGCGTAATTAAGATACGCATATATCCCCGTAGGGTGAGAGGTGGTTGCCTATCTAGACTGCACTGGTCCAGTGTCTCCGACTTCAGCATTCTGTGGTCGTGGCCGCTACCCTTCCTAGTTGTGACCAGGACGGAGCTTTTGTCCAGGAGGACGAATCCTCGCCAATAGTAAGTTTCATCCCTGGGTTAAGCCGGTTTAGGCGTATTATCCCAGTATAGGCGTATTTGGGACGTGAACGACTCTAGAGCGGAGGTACCGTATCATGAGTAATCATCAAGTTTCACCCTTGGGTTAAGTCGGTCTAGGCATATTTCACCAGTATGGGTGTATATCGAACGTGGTCGGCCTCTAGAGCAGAGGTGTCGTGGTATGAGTAGCTCTCGCTGCGAGACTACTGGTTACTACACTTAATCCTTTCCTTCACCTTTTCCACGGCGGCGCCGTACGGCAACCCTAATCGCATTTTTCTTCATTGGCCCGGAGACATTTCACCCCACCCACGGCAGCTGAAGAATCTCACAAGCAGCGGGTTTTAAATCAGAATTTTCCTTCTCATAGATAAGCTACCAACCAAGACTCTCATCTAGCCGAAGCGTCTGGTTGTCAGGCGCAGATATTCGACTTTCGCCCCTTCTCCTATCAGTTTAAACATTTCCGCTACGAGACGGCCAGGAGCTGGACTTGGACTGTCAGAGGCTATTTGAGATGCACGCCTTGGAGACATTTAATTGGAGTAGAGAGCATATCCCCCACCCCACCTCCGGCTATAACAGTTCTTAGAATCAGATATGCTGATGACACAGTATTACTGTCCACAGCACAAAAAGGAATGGAAAAACTAATTATGTCAGTCCATAAGAACAGCGAAGAACAAAACCTCTATCTTAATGCAAAGAAAACTAAATTGATGACAACTGACAAAACAAACAAGGCAGCTGAAATATTTATCAGTGAGGAAAAACTGGAAGAAGTGGAGAGTTTTGAATATCTTGGATCACTACTAACTAGTAGTGGAGATGCAATGAGGGAAATTAAAAAGAGGACATCTTATTCTTCGTTCGCAAAAAAGGAGGACATCAATCGCTCTTCAGAAAGTAAAACAATTAAAGAATTTGTGGAGAGGAACAGAAAGATCTACAAAAATAAGATTTTTAAGGGCATGCATCTTTCCCATTGCAACATATGCCTGTGAGACCTGGATACTTAACAAAACAGCTGAGAAACACATAAATGCCGTTGAATGTAAATGCTATAGAAGAGTTCTTCAAATATCATGGACACAAAAAAAGAACAAATATATCCATACTACAAGAACTGAATATTGAAGAAGGCTGGCTAGTAAAGAGGATTAAACAGAGAAAACTTAAATATTTTGGACACATTAAACGTCATGATAATCTAGAGAAGACCATCTTGGAAGGGTACATAATGGGTAAAAGAAAAAGAGAAGACCAAGGCGAAGATGGTTGTAAGACATCGTTGATTATCTGCAAATGGATACATCAGCAGCAGGTCATCTTGCTCACAACCGAGATGCTTACAGGAGTGCTGTTATGGAGGCAAAGTTCCCTAAAGGACATGGAAATGAATGAATGAATGAATGAATGAATGAATGAATATATGACTGAAAATGTGTATGTTTGCCTGCTATTTCTGTTTCACTTCACTTATGCAGTCTCTAGGTAGTATTAATAACAACTGATAATGTTTTCATGATGAGCATAAATTTATTTATCCATCGGCTAGGGGATGAAGACGCCCGATAAGATAATCTGCTGATAAGCCAGCGTCAGGGTTAGCGACCGATAGCTGACCAAGACCCTGTCCAACCTCTCTGTGGTACCCCCAGTGATAGGCCTAGCCTTTCTAATGGGGCAGGGATCGCCATAGCCCCCATGGTGGCGGAGTCTGCTAAAGAAGCATTGCACTTCCTGCTTTTAGTTGTACTCTGGGACTGAAAAAGTACAATATATATATATGTGTGTGTGTGTGTATGTGTGTGTGTGTGTGTGTGTGTGTGTGTGTGTGTGTGTGTGCATATTTGCAGACGGTATTTCTTTGCACACGAGCTGAACATTTTGCGTACAGACCGCAAACCCTTAGAGGCAACATTGTGGTGACATGTAAAAATAATCGAAAACGACTGATATTAGTGTCTATTCCATAGTTTTCGGGGTCGCTGAGATGAGTAGATGAGACACTAACGATGCCGTTTACGTCCAAGTTCAGTCCCCATCGGCATGGGGGGAGGAGAGAAGGGGTGAAAATTAGGGTGGGATCTCCAATTATTTTACTACGGACCCTCGACCCGCCAAAACGTTGCAACGACACAAGGCTGTGTGTAAATAGGATGCTGTGCAATGTAGTTGAACCGACTATCTTTACAGGACAGGGAGAGGGTGAAGCAGTTTTTATCCAACGGATACCACTCATTCCGACGGATTTCCATTTTAACTTTAAGAGATTGTAATTTCCAGTTAGACTTGTGTTCTCTATCACGATCAACAAGTCACAGGAGCAGTCTACACATTACAGAGTAAAGTCTTTTACAAATTCACTATAATATTAATTTAACTCAAAACTTAATTATATACAACATTTTTAGTTTCACCTCCAGGAGCAAGAGTAAATAATATCTTGGGTGAACCCACCCTTCAGCAAGCAACATAAGGTTGTCCTTGGGAGAAACATGGCGATCCCAAATCCACTCCGCGGTATGAATAATTAATATATTCCCGAGCAACGCCGGGTAATCAGCTAGTGTGTTATAACTCTGCAGTTACATAGTCAACTTCCATTTACTACAACTCTGCAGTTACATGGTCAGCTTCCATTTATTATAACTCTGCAGTTACATGGTCAACTTCCATTTACTACAACTCTGCAGTTTACTACAAGTAGACTACACACGTTAGGAGTAAATTTTAAATAACGATACTTTTTGTTTTTATATTCATATCTACACATTCAGCAAAATTATGTTATTAATGGTTTGCCGTGTCTTTTCCCCTTCCTTAGGTACCTTTTAACGTCGAGAGGGCACGAGTGGAAGAAATGGGGGGGGGGGGGGAGTAAGCTGTTTTTTTTTCCTTCTGTTATTAATTACAGAGATTCATTGTGGAGAATTTTAAGTCTATATGGAATACCATCTAAAACTGTCAACATCATTAAGGACCTCTACATTGGATATGTTTCTGCAGTCAAAACAGAAGAAGGGATGAGTGAATGGTTCCAGATTGAAACAGGCGTGAAACAAGGATGTATACTGTCTCCTTTGCTTTTTGGAATCACAATAGATTTCATAATGAAAAATTGCTGCACAAGTAACAGGTAACACAGGTATTGACTGGGTACATGAGACCCAACTAGAGGATCTTGATTTTGCAGATGTCATAACTCTTATCATGTGAATTCCATGCAAGAAAAAAAACAGATATCCTGTCTTCACTGGCTAGCAAAACAGAACTTGAAATGAACAAGGACAAAACAAAAATATTGAAAATTCCCATTAATCAAAATGGAAAAATACACATAGAAGGGACAGATGTTGAAGAAGTCGGTCAGTTTGCATACCTTGGCAGCTATATAGACCAGGATGGTGACACTAGAAAGGAAGTTAGAATTGCAAAAGCAGCATCGATCTTTAAGAATCTTGAGAACATATGGCATTTAAGTTATAAGCACAAAAACAAGTTAAGACTATTCAACTGGAATGTAATATCAACCCTCATTTATGCATGTGAAAGCTGGAAATCAACTAAAGAAATAGTAAAAAAAGAGACTCTTTCGAAAACAAATGCCTAAGGAAAATACTCGGCATCAAGTGGAACGAATTCAAGAACAAGACAGAGATAAGACAAATGACTGAACAACAAACAGTCTCATGGGTGATAAGGAAAAGGAGATGGACATATGTTGGTCACGTGCTGATAAGAAACAGTTAGAGAATCCCAAAACAAGCTATCAAGTGGAACACAACAGGCCAAAGAAAAAGAGGCAGGCCATGTGAAACTCTAAAAAGGACATTGTTAAGTGAGGCCAAATTAAAAGGCGTAAAATCCCTTGATGAGATTGAGAAGCTCACTGAAAACAGGAAAAATTGGCAAACTACCTTGCGAGCACTATGTGACGTTTAACGACACGGGAAGGATATAAGATATCATATATTAATTACTAACTAAAAAAATTATTTTCATATTTTCCATGCATTGTTTTCAGGGCGTGGAAGTGCTCACCACTGTTGCCTGTTTTATATCCCAGGAGCCTCGAGCAGGAGGCTCTTAACAGCCAGGGCCGTGTCAAAGTGGGAAGACATGAATGGTGGCCCGATCTGGAGATGATTACGCTGGCTGGCTTTGAAAACGCGGAGCGGATTCTGTAGAAAAGGCGAACTTTCCGGCACTTAACCAAGATGGAAACCTCCACGTGTTCGGCTCCGTAACAGGCTGGTTCTGTTATTAGGAGCACAAATGTAGGAATGGGGTAAGGTTTTGGTCAATTCTCGTTAAGCTAGCCCTGATTAATGGGGTAGGGTTTTGGTCACCTCTCGTTAAGCTAGCCCTGATGACCGTAATGTTATTCCAGCTTAGTAATCTTTGCATATATTACCAAGCAATATAAAGGATCACTGAAATCACATTCTAAATGTTACATTCTAAATGTAACTGACAATCCTAGAAAAACAACCTAACCTCTAGGTTTGACCTTTCCATACTGTTTACACTTTTTATTTTTCATTGCGTCCCTCGAACATACTACTTCTTTTCTTTCCTCTTCCTTAACATCAAACGCCCAGATGAAAAGCAGATTCTGTCAACAGCTCCACATGTGGAGAAGTGAAAACAAAAGTAGTTCTTATCTGCATCTCGTTTGGCAGCGGAGGAGTTCAAGGAAGCGGCTGTCCGCCCTAACGCTGTGGTACTATTTGGATGACCTAGAAGTATAATAAGTTACACCAGGATATGAAAATCATCTTTTTACAAGGGCACAATGAAAGATCAAGCTACACTTGTCCATGCTTTCTTTCTAATATTTATTTTAGGGGCATAGAGACACAGCGAGAGAAGAATATAGGCGTGCGTGTGGGCAGACAGCGGCCTACGTTAATTTGAAAGTCAAATGTAATTTAAGACGAGTAAAAACACGCAAAAAGAGGAGAGGCGACTTAGATACGATCTACCATAGTTTTAAATATTTCAGGGCATTTATATCTTCCCACAAAAGTTATTACGTTTTCACGGATAACACAAATACAGCATAGAGAAACACTGTATAACATGAAGAGAATTTTCCTCATCAAATATTTCATTTCTTATTTCATGTACATCTTCTAACACTACAAGAGCGAGAAGCCGAATCAGCAGACTGAGGGTAACGAGTTCTGGCTCCAGCCAACACCATCATCATCATCAGGTGCCGTGTCAACTGGCGTTGGCTATTATTCTTCTCCAGAGTACACGATCCTTCATGCAGGCCATTAGCTCAGTTGGTGATCTCCTCTCACACCATCCTGTCAGACTTTGCAGTATCATTTCTCTTGGTCTTCCTCTTATTCTTCTTCCTTCTATTTTTCCTGTTGTTATAATATTTTCAATGCTCCCTCTTCTCATTGCATGCCCTATGAAAGTACATTGTCTCTCTCTCTCTTATCTTTTTGACAAGGTTTTCTTGTCTCTCCAGCTCTTCTCATACATTCTTCATTAGTTATTTTTGCTGTCCAGGGGATTCGCAACATTCTTCTAATAAACCACATTTCTGTTGCTTCCAATGATTTTTGTGCAGACTTGCCTATTGTCCATGATTCACTTCCATATAACAAGATAAGTTCAATATAGCATTTTAGGACTCGTTTTCTAACATTCATTGATAAGGATGTGTTGGATAATATGTTTCTCATTCTCTGAAATGCAGTCTTTGCTTGGCCTATTCTGTTACTAATTTCTGTTTTGCATTTCCTATCTGAAGTTATTACTGCTCCAAGGTATTTGAATTTCTGCAACTGCTTTAGAATAGTTCCATTTAATTTTATACTGCATGCCGGTGGATTCTGTTTCTTAGATATAACCATAGTCTCAGTCTTTTTGATGTTCAAAGTAAGCCCTTTCTGTTCACTTTCTTTGGCGACTTTATCCAAGAGATTTTCAGGTCTTGTTGGTTCTCAGCTATCAGTATTGTGTCGTCAGCATACCGAAGGTTGTTAATATTGTATCCTCCAATTTTTATGCCTGGTTCTGTGATGATCGTTCTTGGAATATTCTTGCTGTGCAGAGAAAAAAGGTCTGGAGATAGTACACATCCTTGTCGCACCCCTTGTTTTATAGGTTGATATTTTCAAGTTCTATTTTCAACTCGAATTGCTGCTTCTTGCTGCCAGTATAGATGTTTTACAATCCTCAGGTCTTTGCCATCTATACTGATGTCTTCAAGCATTTTAATAATTTCATTATGTTTCACCTTGTCAAATGCCTTGGTGTAATCAATGAAGCATAAGTAGAGATCTTTCTGTACTTCTAAAGCTCTTTCTGTTAGTGTTCGTAAAGCATAAATGGCATTGTGTGTTCCCTTTCCTTCAACAAATCCAAACTGTTCATCTGCTATTTCCATTTTTATCTTTTTTCCTTCTTATTCTCATAATGATTCTAAGAATTAGCTTCGTTATGTGACATGAGAAGCTGATAGTCCGGTGGTCATCACATTCATTTGCACCTGGTTTCTTTGGTAGTGCTATAAACATGGATTTAATCAGGTCACTGGGAATATAACCACTGTTGTAAATGTCATTCAGTAACTTGGTTATTATTTTTATTCCTGCCTCCTCTAGTGCCTCTATTTCTTCTATTGTTATATTATCAGGCCCAGTCGCTTTTCCTTTCTTCATGGGTTTGATGGCATCTATGATTTCATCTTCAAGTATTGATGGTCCATCGCAATTTTCAGTATATGGTGTTAATTCTGGTCTTTCTCCTCCATATAGCTCACCGATATACTCTGTCCACCTGTCCACAACGTCTTCTTTTCCCATTAACATTTTACCTTCTTTCGATTTCAAGCATCCTGTGGTATATTTTGTTTTCCTGCCTGTGAGTTCACTAATTCGTTTGTGCATGTTTTTGCTGTCTTTATTATGAGAGTCCTCTATCTGTCTGCACTGCTCATTTAACCACACTTCTTTTGCTTCTCTGCATTTGCGTCTTATTTCTTTATTTATCTTCCTATATTTTTCCTCGTTATTTTTACTCCTCCTCCTCTTGTCCATCAGTCCTAAGATGTTGTCTGTCATCCATTTATTTTTAGAGGCTTCTTTTTTTGGTGGTATTATCTCCTTAACAGTTTGGTGGATAGAATCTCTTAACATTGCCCATTGTTCATCTATACTATTTATCTTTGCTATTGCATTGTATCTATTTGTTATAATAACTTGTATTGTTCTCGCAGTTCTTGGTCATATTTAAGGAGTTCTGTATTCAGTTTGATGTTTCTCACTTTTCTGCATGTTTTCTTTAGCTTTATTCTAACTTTTCCACAGAGTGGATCATGGTCACTATTGCAGTCAGCTCCTGGCATGGTTTTTGTTGTCAGTAATGCATTGCGGAATCGTTTGTTGATTAATATGTAGTCTATCTGGTTAAAAGTCTTTTTGTCTGGGCTGCACCACGTTGCCAGTCTTCAAGGATGTTATTTAAACCAGGTGTTTCCTACAACCATGCTGTGTATTCTTGCTCATTCAATTAATTTACAACCTCTGTCATTCCTCTCCCCCAGTCCATAGTCACCAACGATGTCTGAAGTTCTTCCTTTACCAACTTTGGCATTAAAATCTCCCATGACTATAATAACTTTATGTGACTTTGTGTGTTTTAGTGCTGTCTCTATGTCATTATAAAATAGCTGTACATCTTCTTCAGAACTTTCAGATGTTGGAGCGTACACTTGTATAATATTTATGTTTATTGGTTGTCCTTTCAGTTGGGCTAGCAGGACTCGGTCCGAGATGTTCAAATATCCTACAGTTGTCCTTGCTGTTTGTTCGTCAAATATTATTCCTACTCCTCGTTCATGTTTCTCACTTCCTGAATATATTATTGTATATTTATCAGATTTTAACTTCCCTGCACCTGTCCATCTAACTTCACTCATTCCTAATATGTTGATCTTCATCCTTTCCATTTCCATCTTTACATTTTCTAATTTTCCAGCCTGGAATAAAGTTCTAACATTCCACGTTGCTATTTTGAACTTTTTAGTTTTGCCACCAGTAGCTTGATGACGATCTGGCCTCACCTGTGGCTCGTGAGCTGCCCTACCGAACGAGGCTGTTCCAGAGGAACATCCATTAACATCGTTCGTGACAAATCTATTACTCTGAATAAGTATAATTGTTCTTGGGAACTACAACAGTGGTTTCCCGTTGCCTTCTGTCGGTTTGTATACGGACTCTCCTCTAGCCTTTGGACTCCCTGTCCTACCCTGTCCAACCAACACCCCCGATTCCATTTATCGTGATTCTCGTCAGCGCTACGGAGTTCTGGCACTGTCGATGGAAGATCTTTCTTTCAAGATGGGAACGCCTACTGGCATTGCTAGACTAGCTATTACTCTGAACAGAATTAATCCTAGGAGCCTAGAAGGTCGGGGCGGGGCGGGGGGGGGGTGCTGGACATAATGGTAAAAAAAACTTACATAAACACGTATTACTGTTTTATATGACAATAATTCTTAATTGTTATTATTACACTACATGTTATTTTATCCCCCCCCCCCCCAAAAAAAAAATAAGACAGTGATGTATCAGTTGTATTTAGTTCGGGTAATGCAAAGTCTTGTAGTAATAGTAGAAATCGTAACTAGATGGGAATCGGGCCATGTATCAGAAAATGTACGGTATTGTTCACCGGGGACTGATGACCTAAGTTAAGCCTGGAGGCCTGTGTGGTGGGGTTATTCCATCCATGCGTACGGGCTTGTCCAGGGAAGTGCAATAATAAAAACCTGCGACAGCTGAATCTTCTTTTTTTTTAAATGCTTTTTAAAAAGTACATTTCCAAGAACAGAAATCGTCCTGTATAGATTTTCTGCCCCTTGATGAAGACAAGGACACGAGAAAAATAGATCTAAATTGTTATAGATAAAAGATAAATTTAGCCCTGTTGTGTCATGGAGACACCTAGAGGTGTTAATGTCCGTATTTTCCTTGACCTGTCAGCACACTAGAGGGTTATGGCGGTCAGAATCACACTTGGCAGCCTTTCGTTCTCCAGCTCCAGGTGAAGACGCTGTCTGATAAGGCAGTCAGCGACCCATAGCTGATATGCCAGGGTCAGGGTCAGCGAACCATAGCTGACCAAGACCCTGTCCCACCTCTCCGTTGGTACCTCCAGTAAAAGGCATAGCCTGGCTTAAGGGGCATGGATTATCATAGCCCCCGTGGTGGTGGAGTCTGCTAAAGAAGCATTGCGCACCCCCTGGTCTTTTAGCTGTACTCCGGGACTGAAAAAATAGCTGCCATAACCCGCTCCCAAGCCGATTCGATGCTGTGCCTCATCGGCTGCAAAGAACACCAGTTCCTAGTTACAGGGAGATGGTACAAGTCCACAGCTCCAGAAGAAGACAGGCGTCCATATGGTGACTGGAGCACCTTTGAGCCTTTGACTTTCTATAGAGGCCCCAAAACCTGACTTTCTATAGAGAAAGACTAAGGCCCCAGAACCTGACTTTCTATAGAGAAAGACTAGGGCCCCAAAACCTGACTTTTTATAGAGAAAGACTAAGGTCCTGAAACCTGACTTTCTATAGAGAAAGACTAGGGCCCCATAACCGTTGCATATATATATATATATATATATATATAAAATGAAGGAGAGATTAAAAACAGTTCTGTCATTCGTATTATGGATATCAGGTAACTACTTGTAAAAATAGGGTAGCAGAAACTTTATTCATTAAGTAGCACACAACTGTAACATTTCGGCTTATGCCTTATTCATACAAAAACACACAGGACAAAGAAATAAGAAAAGAAGAGAATGTGTAAATTTACATGTGATATATATATATATATAATCCACGCAGACCACGTGAAACTCTAAGGATAGTTTAAGATTGTTATTTTTTTTTAACATTGTTAAGAGAGACCAAATTAATAGGCATAAAATCCCTTGATGAGGTTGAAAGGCTCGCCGAAGACAGGAAAAATTGGCGAACTACCTTGCTAGCCCTATGTGACGTTTAACGCCACGGGAAGGATATGAGATATAAGATAAGATATATCAAATAAAAAAAAGGAAAACAGTGAGGCTATTTATCTCTTGACTTTTATCAAGATAAGTCAGAGAGATTGTGATTGTAAACCACCGCAAATGCTTCTAATGCAGTGGCTTTGGGTTTATTTAAATATTTAGTTTAATCTATCTATCTATCTATCTATCTATCTATCTATCTATCTATCTATCTATCTATCTATCTATCTATCTATCTATCTATCTATCTATCTATCTATCTATCTATCTATCTACGAGGGGTGATTGATAAGTTCTCGACATAAGGTACAACGGATTATTTGTGGACAACTTTTTTGAAGTTATTTCTCAACATAGTCCCCTTGAACGTTTTTGCACTTAGTCCAGCGATCCTGGAGCATACGGATCCTTTCTTTGTAAAAGTCAGCATCTTGTGCAAGCAGAAAATGGTCTACAGTATGAATGACGTCATCATCTGAAGCAAATTTGCGACCACTCAGCTCATTTTTGAGTTTGGTAAACAGGTAATAATCCGAAGGGGTCAAATCTTGGGAATAAGGAGGATGTTCAAGAAGCTAGAAGCCGCATTCATGAATGGCAGCCATTGCCACCGCCGACTTGTGAACTGGAGCATTGTCTTGATGAAAGATGACTCCTCTCGTCAGTTTCCCTCGACGTTTTTCCTTCAATTTGACCCGCAGTTGCTTCACAAGATTAGAGTAATAGGCCCTGGTGACCGTTCTGCCCTTTTGTAGATGGTCCACCAATAGTACACCTTCTGAATCCCAAAAGATGGAAGCCATCACTTTCCCTGCAGACAGAACCACCCTTACTTTCTTTGGAGGTGGAGATCAATGATGTTTCCACTGATTTGAGTGTTATTTGGTTTGTGGTTGAAAATGATGAACCCAAGTCTCATCCATAATCACAAATTGCTGAATAAACTTTCCAGGATGTGCAGAAAAATGGCCAAGATTGTCTCTTGACATGTTGGACGCTGTCGTTTGTGATCAGCTCCAAGAAGTTTCGGGACCCATCGAGCAGATTGTCATTTGAAGACAATTGTGAATAATGGTATGAACACGTTCCTGGGAGATGCCGAACTCAGTAACAATGTACCGTTCAGTTAGTCGTCGATCCTACATTATCATGTCATGGATTCTGCCGGTTGTTTCATCGGTGGTTACCGTTCTTGGTCTTCCTGGACGGGGATTATCTTCCAGACTCTCCCTTCCATGTTTGAATTGAGCTGCCCATTTCTTCAATGTGCTGTAGGACGGGGCATTCTCCCCTAGAGTCTCCACCATATCCTCATGGATCTCCTTCGATGATAGGCCCTTGATGCAGAGGTAGTGAATGACTGCTCGATGAGAAATTTTATCCATTTTCTCAGTTTCTGCCACCCCTTACCACTTCAGTAGCCTGTAAAAAAAAAATTGGTTGCTGTTAATTTCTTGAAACTTGGTGTTTAATTGTACATTAACCTGATCTACAAATCCACCTAATATCACCTGTATGTTTCCAAGTATTTGTACCTTATGCCGAGAATTTATCAATCACCCCTCGTATCTATCTATCTATCTATCTATCTATCTATCTATCTATCTATCTATCTATCTATCTATCTATCTATCTATCTATCTATCTATCTCTATCTATCTATCTATCTATCTATCTATCTATCTATCTATCTATCTATCTATCTATCTATCTATCTATCTATCTATCTATCTGCCTGCCTGCCTGCCTGCCCGTCTGTCTGTCTGTCTGTCTGTCTGTCTGTCTGTCTGTCTGTCCCGTAACATTTGTATGCCGCGGGGTGTGAAAAGACAGAGCAAATTAAGGAAATAAGAAACAATTACTGAATACCAAATCACAAAGGCTAAAACAAATTTTAAGTAATTATGCACAAAAAAACAAAGAAGTGAAGGAATCATACAGTCAAGATAAACGTCAATACTATGACAACTTAGCAGAAGCAGCAGAGAAAGCAGCATATGCAAATGACATGAAAACCATATACAAAATCACAAAGCAGATGACAGGTAACTTCAGCACAAGATGTGAGAGTGCAGTAAGGACACATAAGGAACAACTGGTCAGTGGAGAAGGAGAAAACATTGAAAGATGGAGGGAACACTTTAACACCTTACTAAACAGAACATAAGGAGCACAAACAATAGACATACCTGAAGCAAAAACGGAACTAAACATCAATACAGGACCAATAACAATAAGTGAAGTAAAGGAGGCAATAAAGAAGCTAAAATCAGACAAGGCACCAGGTGGAGATGAAGTGACTGCTGAGATGTTGGCAGCAGAAGAAACGGAAATACCAAAACAACTCTGCCATATACTACAACAAATTTGGGATCTAGAAAAAGCTCCAGAGGAGTGGAAAACTGGCCTTATAGTAAAACTACCAAAGAAGTGTGACCTCAGAGATTGCGGAAACTGGAGAGGCATTACCCTACTGCCACTCACCAGTAAAGTATTTTGCAGAATAATCATCAACAGAATTATACCAGCACTTGAGGGAAAACTTCGGAAAGAGCAGGCATGATTTAAGAAAGGAAGATCATGCATAGACGACATTTTTTTTACTTAGACAAATATTAGAACAGACAAATGAGTGGCATAGCACAACATATGCATTGTTTATAGATTTTAAGAAAGCCTTTGACAGTGTCAACAGAGATAAACTGTGGAAAATTCTAAGATGGCATGGCCTCCCCCATAAGATAGTGAATGTAATCAAAGCCCTATACGAGGGTTTTCAGTGCAAAGTGATCTGTGGAGAACATACCTCCAGCAGCTTTAGACAGGAGTGAAGCAGGTATGTGTACTATCGCCAACATTATTTATCTTGGCAGTAGACTGGTTAATGAAGGAGGCAACATCAAGCAAACGCAGAGGATTACAATGGACCCTTGACACAGTGCTGGACGACCTTGACTTTGCGGACGACATTTGTCTACTATCAAGCAGCCACAAATATATGCAAGATAAAATAAACAAGCTAACTCAGAATGCAAACAACATAGGACTAAAGATCAACGTAGGAAAGACAAAGTTACTGAAGTAAAATGTGAACAATAGAAATGTACTCAGAGTAGATACCAAGATAGTGGAGGAGGTCAACGAATTTGTTTATCTTGGCAGTAGAGTAGTGGAAAATGGAGACAGCACAGAGGACATCAACAGCAGACTTACTAGAGCAAAGCAGGCTTTTGCAGTGCTGCAGACTATATGGAAATCTAAAAAACTAAGCATGAAGACGAAAATCAGGATATTTAAGAGTAGTGTTCTATGTGTAAGAGCTTAATATTGAAGAAGGCTGGCTAGTAAAGAGGATTAAAGAGAGAAAACTTAAATATTTTGGCCACATTAAACGTCATGATAATTTGGAGAAGACCATATTGGAAGGATACATAATGGGAAAAAGAAAGAGAGGAAGACCGAAACGAAGATGGCTGCAAGACATCGTTGATGATCTGGAAATGGATGCAGCAGAAGCAGGCCATCTTGCTCACAACCGAGAGGCCTACAGGAGTGCTGTTTGGGAGGCAAAGTTCCGCAAGGGACATGCAAAGGAATGAATGAATGTTCTATGTGTAAATGAATGCTGGAAAATTACCGAAATCATAGAAAACAAGTTGAATTCTTTCCAGACTAAATGTTTACGAAGAATTAGAAAAATATTTTGGCCAAACACCATAAGAAATAACATTTTGTTGGCAGAAATGCAGATGATGCCACTGACAACAATTATTGAGGAAAGACGCTGGCGATGGTTGGGACATGTTCCCCGAATGACTGACAACTCACTGCCAAAAATACCACTAAGATGGACACCACAGGGGAACAGAAGTAAGGGTAGACCAAAAGAGACATAGAGAAGAACAACAGAAAGGATGTTGAGCAATAGAGCGCTCACCTGGGCAAGAGCGGAAAAAAGCAAAGGACAAGCATTTGTGGAAAACCCTTGCGGAAGCCCCATGTGCCCTGGGCACTTAATGTTCAGAGAGAGAAAGAGAAAGAGAGAGAGAGAGAAAGAGAAAGAGAGAGAGAAAGAGAAAGAGAGAGAGAGAGAGAAAGAGAAAGAGAGAGAGAAAGAGAGAGAAGGGGTGTTAAGTGTTAGTGCCTTCACATTTATAGGCCACTACAGCAGTTGAAGTAGGGACGCTAGTATTTGTCCGCGCTGCCTTTGTTTTCCTAGCAAAATTCCAGCTACCCTTTTTCTGAGGCCTGGTTGACCCCGTTGCCGTTCGGTTCAAAAAAATTCCTCCCGAATGCGAAATCGAACTAAGGACCTTCTGATGGGCTTGCAGCAGTGCGGCACCGACAAGCTTATACATGTATTTATACCTAAAACCTGGCAGGGCCAGATCCACGTGGGCAGGGGAAGACCAAGAAAAAAAACTCATCACGGGCAGTCTAAATCGATAACACCAATCAAAAGTCACTATCTGAGCTGATGGAAACTATGAAGGATCGATATCTATGAGGAAGCATGACGGCCAACGCATTCCTGCACTGCACCTGATGACGATGGCGATGGTGATGATGATGATGATGATAATGATGATGATGATGACGATGACGACGACGATGGCTAAATCTGTTCATGGATATCAATAACCTAATCGACATTCCGCTGCTATCAATATTCGTTGAAATGTCTGATGCGTTACAATCTGTATAACCATGCAAAAAAAAGTTCTCACATGCATGCATAATATATGCCTTCGAATGTAAATGCTACAGAAGAGTTCTTCAAGCATCATGGACACAAAAAAGAACAAATATATCCATACTACAATAACTTAATATTGAATAAGGTTGGCTAGTAAAAAGAATTAAAAAGAGAAAACTTAAATGTTTTAGACATATTCAACGTCATGATAATCTAAAGACGACAGTCTTGGGAGGGTGCATAGTGGGAAAAAGAAAGAGAGGAAGACCAAGGAGAAGATGGCTGCAAGACATCGTTGATGATCTGCAAATGGATGCATCAGCAACAGGCCATCTTGCTTAAACCGAAAGGCTTACAGGAGAGCTGTTAGGGAAGCAAAGTTCCCCAAGGGACATGCAAAATGACTGGCTGACTTATTCAAAATGTAAATCATGCCAAACTCCAATCCTCGTTGCCATGGTAATGCCCTTAGGGTCTTTCTTTCTTTCGTTCCTTCTTACTAGTTTCTACTTTAAGTTTAGTCACCTCTGATGTGTCGGATCCACGTGGACATTCTTGCCTGACATGCATCGAAGTATGGGTTCGATTCCTGTACAAAGCCAATCAGAATTTATATTTTAGACACAAAAAATGCGTCATATTCCAAATAATTAAAATTTTAGTGCACTTTAAGTTTGAAAAAAAATCTCTGTTCCGGTACAAAAACTAGTCGTCTGTGAGAATGGCTGAAGCGCTTGGGTAGCGGAGTAGTTAGTGTACTTATCTCTCATTGCTTGCGTAAAAAGGAAACAAATCATGTTTCTTATTCAGGGGAAAAATCGTCTCTATAATGTTCCTTCTAAGGGTTTGCAGTCTGTGTGCAAAATGTCCAGCTCGTGTGCAAAAAATATTGTGTGTGCAAATGTGCGTAGTAAGGTATATAAAATATTATATTTTAATATATATATATATATATATATATATATATATATATATATATAGTAAAGGCCTGTACATTTAATAACAGGATAAACCTGCTGTACTTTTCAGTTACTGGTAATTAGTTAATAGCAATGATAATTTATCTGTCTGACTTATTTGATGCCTTTGAATGTAAATGCTACAGAAGAGTTCTCCAAATATCGTGGACACAAAAAAGAACAAATATATCTATACTACAAGAGCTTAATATTGAAGAAGGCTGGCTAGTGAAGAGGATTAAAGAGAGAAAACTTAAATATTTTGGACACATTAAACGTCATGATAATTTAGAGAAGACCGTATTGGAAGGATACATAATGGGAAAAAGAAAAAGAGTAAGACCAAGACGAAGATGGCTGCAAGACATCGTTGACGATCTGCAAATGGATGCAACAGCAGCAGGCCATCTTGCTCACAACCGAGAGGCCTACAGGAGTGCTGTTTGGGAGGCAAAGTTCCGCAAGGGACATGCAAATGAATGAATGAATGAATGAATGACTTATTCGATGGCAGTACTTATTTATTTACATAGTTATTTATCCTGAAATACTCGACTTACTATGGGTTCATTGAAACATAATCCTACCGTGTGTCCAGACTGTAAGAATTCAATGCAATATTATGGTTCCAACAGTACGAATAGTATACGGTGGAATAATCACCTCCAGAAGTTAGCGTGCAGCACAGTGTGAAGTCAGACTCTAGATTCTTCTTCCTCTCTTGTTTGCCAACATCTCTACTGCAAATCTGACAACCCGTTTGTACTTTGAATTCAACTGATACTCTCATCCCAACTTGTTTCTCTCTCTCTCCTGAAAAACCCTTCTAGAACAAAAAAAGCTCTTGAATAAAGCAATTCTGAACGTCCCGGTTGTCTGAAGTTCGGTTTATCCTATCAAGAATAATTTACAGGCACTGTGAAAAAAAAAAGTCACTTTACCAAACAATAGAAGATTTAATTAGGGTGATAGCAGGACACACTTAATATCCCACACTTTGCTGTCTGGCCATCTAATTATGGGTTTGAACAGAGTTACTTTCACTTTTAAAGGGGACATTCTCATTAAAACCTGTAGCCACCCAAATTTGTGCATGAAAAGTATAGGACACAGGATGCAAGAGTCTTTATCAGTACCAGTCTGAACACTACAAAACCACATACTTGAGTTCCACACGATTTTGCATATCTCCACAGCGATAGTAAATCTGCTATTTTTTAAAAAAAGGACGGTCCTAATGTTGGTGGTCACGACGTCTGGTGTTAGTTATCAAGATCAATTTGCAAACCTGAGCAGCTCAATGGACTTTTTTTCCTTTTCCACGCCCTAGGGACCGGCTAGCATAATGGTTAGAGCAAACGTCTAGCAACCGAATAGTCGAGGGTTCGAATCCCCAGCTAAGCGGGATTTTTTCCGACAAATATGGCCCCGAGGTCGACCTAGCCTCGTAAAATGAGTACCAGAGAAAGTCTGGGAAGGAAAGGCAGCGAAGAAAGGAACTGGCCACCCTACCTACATACACTAATCTTATATATCTTATCTTATATCCTTCCCGTGCCGTTAAACGTCACATAGGGCTCGTAAAGTAGTTCGCCAATTTCTCCTGTCTTCGGCGAGTCTTTCAACCTCATCAAAGGATTTTATGCCTGTTAACTTGGCCTCTCTTAATAATGTCCTCTTCAGAGTTTCACGCGGTCTGCCTCTTTTTCTTCGGCCTATTGTGTTCCACTTGATAGCTTGTTTTGGGATTCTCTGGTCATTTCTTCTCATCAAGTGACCAACATATGTCCATCTCCTTTTCCTGATCACCCATGAGACTGGTTGTTGTTCAGTCATCTGTCTTATCTCTGCATTGTTCTTGAATTCATTCCACTTGATGCCGAGTATTTTCCTTAGGCATTTTTGTTTTCAAAAGAGTCTAATCTCTTTTCTATTTCTTTAGTTGTTTTCCAGCTTTCGCATGCATAAATGAGGGTGGATATTACATTTGAATTGAATAGTCTTAACTTGGTTTTTGTGCTTATAACTTTTGAATTCCATATGTTCTCAAGATTCTTCAAGATTGATGCTGCTTTTGCAATTCTGATCCTAACTTCCTTTCTAGTGTCACCATCCTGGTCTATGTAGCTGCCAAGGTATGCAAATTGATTGACTTCTTCAATATCTGTCTCTTCTATGTGTATTTTTCCATTTTGATTGATGGGAATTTTCATTATTTTTGTTTTGTCCTTGTTAATTTCAAGTCCTATTTTGCTAGCCAGTGAAGACAGGCTATCTGTTTTTTCTTGCATGGAATTCACATTATTACTGATAAGAGTTATGTCATCAGCAAAATCAAGATCTTCTAGTTGGGTCCCATGTACCCAGTCAATACCTATGTTACCTGTGCAGCATTTTTTCATTATGAAGTCTATTGTAATCCCAAAAAGTAAAGGAGACAGTATACATCCTTGTTTCACACTTGTTTCAATCTGGAACCATTCACTCATCCTTTCTTCTGTCTTGACTGCACAACCATATCCATTGTATAAGTCCTTAATGATGTTGACAATTTTAGATGGTATTCCATATAGACATAAAATTCTCCATAATGAATCTCTGTGTATGCTATCAAATGCCTTTTTAAAATCTATGAAGTTCAGTATTAAAGGTTTCTGCTTTTCAATATGTTCTTCAAGTATTATTCTGAGAGTAAAGATCTGGTCGAGACAGCTTCTCCCTTTTCGAAATCCTGCTTGTTCTTCTCTCATTGCAGTATCCACTATATCTTTGAGTCTATTCAAAATGACCTTGCAAAATACTTTTGACACAACTGATATTAAAGTTACTCCTCTCCAGTTGTTACAGTCACTAAGGTTGCCCTTTTTTGGTATTTTAACAATGATTCCTTTCTTCCAAAACATACACTAATGGCCCAGCATAATGAGGTCTCTAACGCTTAATCGCCTACGGCGTTTGCTATGGGACTATCTTTACGCCCCGGTGAAAATTTATCTACCCGTTTATTTTAATTACCTTCCTATTCTCTGTGTGCCCATTTGCCTCATCACGATTCTGCTGCAGTACTACCGAAACTACCGATCGGAAAGTCATTTCTCAACAGGAAAGAAACAGTAAAAGAAAAACATGTGCCATCACTGTATTTTTCTTGATCGCAATTATAGCACGGAGTGACATCTGGAAACTGCAGAATAAAAGTAGCGGTTTTATTTTTCTTTTAGTGCGGCTCCAACAATTTTGTGCGCGGTATGATTTTTTTCTGTGCGCGGCCGCGCAGCTTAGAGGGAACAGTTGTCTCTACTAACCATATTACTACTATTGATCAATTTATTATTATTATTATTATTATTATTATTATTATTATATTATTATTATTATTAACATTGTTTCTACGGCAAATACTCTTAAATCTTTCAAACTTTTGCTGCCTTACAATTACGTTTTTTTTTCCTTTTGTTTTCTAATCCTTGCGCTCGTTTCTGCATCTTTCCTCATAAATCTTACCGAGCTTGGCCGTGTTCTGCCAGACCTATGTCCTCTTCCTGTTGCCATCTTGGTCTAGCATGTTTCATTTTTTTCCCCGCTAATCTTCGTACAGACGGCAAGAATTGTCCTTTGTTCCCGGAACTTCTGTGGGGGCGAGGGCCGTTATCAATTGGCAGTTCTTTCCCTTGCAGTGGGAAACATTCCTGTGTTATGATTCAGTCGTTTCGGTTGTTCATAATGGCGGCACTTCTGAATTTGTGCTCTTTTTTTTTCTAACAAAGTAAAGGTGCTACATGGCACTACTTTTGCCACTAGATCAAGAGTGTTTTATATCTTTATATTTCAGAACTTAGTGAAATGAAATCGATGATTTCAATACCACTCGAGTATAAAAAGTTTAATCGATTATCCCGGAGGTGAAGACGCTGTCCGATGAGGCAATCAGCGACCCATAGCTGACCAAGACCCTGTCCCACCTCTCCGTGTACCCCCAGTGACAGGCCTAGCCTGGCTAACGGGGCAGGGATCGTCATAGTCCCCATGGTGGTGGAGTCTGCTAAAGAAGCATTGCACACCCCATGCCTTATAGCTGTACTCCGGGACTGAAAAAGTAGCTACCATAACCCGTTCCCACGCCGATACGATGCTGTGCCTCAACAACTCTACAGCATCGGCTGCAAAGAAGAACAGCTCACAGTTACAGGGAGTTCGTACAAGTGCAAGTACAAATCGATCATCCTTAAACAAAGATGCAAGCTGCTGTTTGATATCAGGGTCTCTCATTGAAATAATCATTCTTTGGTCGGTTCTTTCAACATTATTAAAAGGAGAGAGTGGTAGTACGAGATAACCCAGGTCTCCTTATAGCTCAGTCCAGGTCTTCTTATAGCTCAGTCCAGGTCTCCTTATAGCTCAGTCCAGGTCTCCTTATAGCTCAGTCCAGGTCTCCTTATAGCTCAGTCCAGGTCTCCTTATAGCTCAGTCCAGGTCTCCTTATAGCTCAGTCCAGGTCTCTTTATAGCTCAGTCCAGGTCTCTTTATAGCTCAGTCCAGGTCTCCTTATAGCTCAGTCCAGGTCTTTATAGCTCAGTCCAGGTCTTCTTATAGCTCAGTCCAGGTCTCTTTATAGCTCAGTCCAGTCTCCTTATAGCTCAGTCCAGGTCTACTTATAGCTCAGTCCAGGTCTACTTATAGCTCAGTCCAGGTCTCCTTATAGCTCAGTCCAGGTCTACTTATAGCTCAGTCCAGGTCTACTTATAGCTCAGGCCAGGTCTACTTATAGCTCAGTCCAGGTCTACTTATAGCTCAGTCCAGGTTTCGATGGATTACGGGCTCCCTTCCACGTATAATGCCCAACATCATCATCATTACCCGTACCCTCTTGTGAGTATTAAGCCACGGATAAAGTCTCTCCAGCCATCCCTTTCCTTGGACGTGTTCTCCGCTTCTCTCCACGTGTATCCCCTGTCTCTGAGCCTTTCCCAAGACAAAAAGTTTTTTTTCCTGGTTCTCCTCGCCATGCTTCTGTAACGCTACGATTTTTTTTCTCCGGGTAAACAGGTTGTTGGCCTATCCCAAGCCCCCTCAGTTGCATCTTATGACATTCGTGGAAAGTGGCTGTGCTCCTGTTCTTTTCTCCTCAAACTTATACCTGGGCCCCAGAGACCACACGAGCGAATGCGCAACACGCTCAACATTTATTGCCATCGCAAGGATTAACGCGATGTTTACTCGATAGCTCATTCACATGAATGTATGTATGCGCCCATATATGTATGCATCTATGTATATGTGCACCGATGTATGTATACACTCATGAAGGTTAATCATTCATGTATGTACGCATCCATGCATACATTGCTGCTGCCAACAATTGTGCCTTTAAACAAGGTTAACTGCAGGGTTAAGTAATTTCTATAAAATTGTGCCTCACAAAAGGTCAATGCCTCGCCTCTCTGTGGTTTAAGCACAAGGCAGCTGCCTAGCTGGCTTACTGGTGGCGCCCGTCCTACGGGTGCGTATTTCCGCTTTCATAAAGACGTACTGTACGTAGAACTACTTTTAGAAATATAATTTTAGCCCTAAAAACAAACAGAAGCTAACTCGAAGTTGAGTGTTCCTCAAACTCTGAAACCATTTTAAAGAGCATGACATATCAGCTGAGACTAATTCTGTAACAGGCAGAGTGTGTCTGGAAACTCCCACCTCCCCCTGTTTATTGTTGTTTATGATCAAGTTTACACTTAGAAATACCAGCACGCGAACTTTTTCTTTGAGTATACAAACTACTGAGGCGAGTTGACACGTGTCTAGCGGTAAGCATTCCACAAACACAAGTCATTTCTTTCTTCAGTGTTACATGCGCGTTTGGCTATCTCGGAAAGAGTGACTGGGTTGGGTTTCGGGTCACCACCTTCACGAGCATACCCTCCACCAGGGTTAAGCAGGTGAGGCACGTCCTGGCTTCACATATCTCCTTTATGCTGAGTGGAGTTTTGCGAAACTCACTTTTTTTTGTTTTTGTTTTTGCAATGGGCGCCTTATCTTGCTTGAGGCGAAGACGCAGTACTCAGAATGAAAGAGATGGAGTTTAGTGACCCATAGGTGGATACCTGTGTCAAGGTTAACGAAATATGGTGGAGTCTACTCTGCCTCTCAGTAGTGCCCCTGGAGTGATACAAGCGACTGGAGATGGCTGCAGGAAAGCGATCCAGGTCCCAAAACATATGTGTGCAAGATGCATAACGGCGACATAGCGCAGCAGACGTCCCTTTGAAGGATAAAGAAGAAGAAGAAGATGATGATGATGATGTTGTATTAGCTGTTTTGTCTGACATAAGAGTTTACAAGACTTTACTATTAACATAAGATTTTTTAATATGAAAATATGGACAACAACAAAGGAGACACACACAAAGAAAGAAAGAAAGAAAGAAAGAAAGAAAGAAAGAGTCTGGTCTCTCTTACATCTTACAACCCTCACTTTCTCAAAGCCTCCAAAAGAACACTCACTAACCACGTTCTTTCTCCCACTAAACTGCTAACAAGACACGGGGCATTACACAGGCAAATATTTTGTTCAATCTCACAGCAAAAATAAATTCTGTGTAATCGAATCACTCGAGAAAATGCATTGCCTGCTTTACGGGGAAGTATTCGAAATAAACTGCTCAACACAGTCGATCTGCTGTAATCGGTACCAGCAGCACTACTTAAAAAACAAAGCGCAAACAGTACTACAGACGACTTACAAGAGTTACGGGGAAATACGTAATTGGTATATTATAAATTGTTTAGAGATATGTTTTTACTTGTGAAGATACTGGGAGCAATTATGAGGTATAACATATCATATTTTAACAATTACGTTACATATTTGGAAACTCACGTGAGGAACTAGGTAAAGGACATTGTTTAAAATATGAAAGTTACTTGAAATGGGGCTAAGAGACAAGTATAAAAATATTGAGAGAGAGAGAGAGAGAGAGAAGAAACCAGAGTAAGAGGGGAAAAAAACATGTGATGAAACAACAGTATTATAACAGCAAGCAAAACAAAAACAAGGATTATTCATACATGAGAAACGAAAAAACTAATGCGTGGAGAGGGCGCTGCGAATAATTAATAAAGCGAGAAAACAAAAAGAAGAAGTTTGAAAGCAATAAACCGAAAGGAAAGAAATACATGCAGTGCAGCACGTGCCATGCCGGAAAGACTTTGGCGATCATTGCTTCTCCATGCTTGGGATCATTTGTATTTCCGGTCAGTTTAGATGATTTTTTTTTTTTTTTGTCTGCCACTTGGTCAGTCAGTCAGATGAGATTTTTGTTTCTTTTGACCTCCTTTTTACCTCATTTCCCCTTGAATTTTCCAGTTGTTGTGCTGCCTGCTCAAAATATGTCCGAGAGATTTTGACTGTCTTTTTTCTTAAAACTGTACTTACTTTCGGCTGTTATGAAACTTTCTTTGAGGAATTCTTCGTCTGTTTTTCTGTCTGTCCAGGATATTTGCTATATCATTATCCAAAATCATGTTTTTCTGTCTGTCCGTCCAGGATATTTGCTATATCATTATCCAAAATCATGTTTTTCTGTCTGTCCGTCCAGGATATTTGCTATATCATTATCCAAAATCATGTTTTTCTGTCTGTCCGTCCAGGATATTTGCTGTATCATTATCCAAAATCATGTTTTTTTTCTGTCTGTCCAGGATATTTGCTGTATCATTGTCCAAAATCACATCTCTGCTGCTCCCAGTTTCTCTTTAATCTGTTTGCTAATTGTCCAGATTTCACAACCATATAGCAATATTGCTTCTATATAGCACTGTAATTCTTAGTTTTCCTGACCTGGGGGGGGGGTATTTTCTTATTTGTTAGTATGTTATTCATGACATAAAAAGGTGCTTTCACCGTATCTACTAAAGAAAGAAAGAAAGAAAAAGAAAGTAAGTCAACAGATAGACAGAAAAAAAGAAAAAGAAAAGAAAGAAAGAAAAGAAAGAAAGAAATAAAGAATGAAAGAAAGAAAGAAAGTCAACACTAAATAACAGCTACACACCATGGCAACATTTTCTTCTTGCTTCCCTACATAGGCACTGTATGAAAGCATCTGCCCTGACAGGTTTCTCGTCAAGACCACTCACCGACAAAGGGCTTTCTAATTTTATCTCAGTCTCTCTGAAAATAACTCAGACTAAGTGAGCAGAAAAAAAAAATGCAAAGCTACAACAGATAGAATATGTCTGACGGATTCCCAGTTGTAGGTCTCCTTCCAGCTCTTTGTAACGGTACTCTCTCTCCCGCCCCCACTCCCCCCATAAAAACCACCCAACGAAATCTCTTGTAACAGGGACCGTCTGTGTTGCGCTAAAAAACTTAAATGCTGCGTGCCTTTCAGTGGGAGGGAAACAAATGTGTTGTCAGGTGCAGGGTTGCCAACTCCTGTACCAAGAACCCGTTGAGCCATGTCGAACGAATCCATTTTAACTTGGAGTAAAAATTACAGCAAATGTTAGATGATTAGCTAACATAAAGATGATCAAACAACAAACAAAAAAGCATTGTCTTTTTATAAGATCTTTACAAACGAAGCATTGTTGAGAGAAAGAAAAGAACAAGTGCACAAGTTTTAGACCAGCTCCAAGTGCACTGTGAACTTCCCGAAGAAGTAAGGATCCAAAAACACAAAATAACTTTGGCCGTGTCAAAAGACACAACACAGTGAAGACCATACCAGAAGGAAAGGTCATTCATTCATTTGCATGTCCCTTGCGGAACTTTGCCTCCCAAACAGCACTCCTGTAGGCCTCTCGGTTGTGAGCAAGATGGCCTGCTGCTGTTGCATCCATTTGCAGATCGTCAACGATGTCTTGCAGCCATCTTCGTCTTGGTCTTCCTCTTTTTCTTTTTCCCATTATGTATCCTTCCAATACGGTCTTCTCTAAATTATCATGACGTTTAATGTGTCCAAAATATTTAAGTTTTCTCTTTTTAATCCTCTTCACTAGCCAGCCTTCTTCAGTATTAAGCTCTTGTAGTATAGATATGTTTGTTCTTTTTTGTGTCCACGATATTTGGAGAACTCTTCTGTAGCATTTACATTCAAAGGCATTTATGTGTTTCTCAGCTGTTTTGTTAAGTGTCCACGTCTCACAGGCATATGTTGCGATGGGAAAGATGCATGCCCTTAAAAATCTTATTTTTGTGGTTCTGTCTGCTCCTCTCCACAGATTCTTTATGTGTTTTACTTTCTGAAGAGATTTTCCCTCATACATACTTCTTACATTCCATGTTCCTACTCTTATTTTTCTTTTTATTTTGATACAGGGGTTTTCCTTGGTAACACCGTCAGGATTTTGTCCGTCATCACAATTACTAGTACCGACCTCTGAAAGGTAGAAAGGTAGAAGAGGGAAAAAGAAAAAGAACGAGGTAGACAGAGATGGGAAGATAACATACCAGAATTAACAGGACCTAGGGCGTCTTAACAGCAGCGGGAGCCCCTGGGCAGAATAATGCACTGGGCTCTCGCCATTCTTCTCTAACCTATGTAAGTAATGTTAGGAATTAAAGTATACATAGTTAGTAGAATTAGGAATACTTTTATTAGTACTTTCAATAAAAGAACAAATATATCCATACTACAAAAACTTTATATTGAAGAAAGCTGGCTAGTAAAGAGGATTAAAGAGAGAAAACTTAAATATTTTGGATACATTAAACGTCATGATAATCTAGAGAAGACCGTCTTGGGAGGATACATAATGAGAAAAAAGAAAGAGAGGAAGACTAATGCGAAGATGGCTGCAAAACATCGTTGAGGATCTGCAAATGGATGCATCAGCAGCAGGCCATCTTGCTCACAACCGAGAGTCCTACAGGAGTGCTGTTAGGGAGGCAAAGCTCCGCAAGGGACATGCGAATCAGTGATGATGACTTTCAATAAAATTAACTTTCAATAGTAAGAAAACATGCTATAAAGTGAAGATTAATCAACACGCATTCAAAACTTATTATGCCCTTAAAAATAAGCCGTCTGAGACCACACAAACACACCATACCGGCCGTATACATTCGTATACGTAGATTTCCATGGGTTGGTTGGGCCCTCTGGACAATACACAGATGGGCTCATGCGTTAAGACGGCACTGGACAGGACAGCCTGCCTGAGTGCACCATTAAGGTGAGAGAGCGAAGAAACTGGGGATTCATTACCGCCAACCTTCGTTCTGAAGAAGGCACATGATGATGATGACGATGATGATGTTGTAGGGAAGAGAGTGTTATACTCTGTAAAAAGCAACGGTAAAAATGGCGCTATCATACAAAAAAAGCATCTGGGAGGATATGGTATTAGTGACCATATTTTACTTCAGTTCTTGCACTAGAGGGCGCTGATGTTATCAGCTTTTCACCTGCTCTAAGAAGTGCTAGGTACCAATTTCTACATATGAGTGTTTAGGATGCTTTCAGCTTGACAAGAACCATCAACCTTACGCCATGAGAGACTAGTGCACTACGCTGCTGCTCAGACACACTGTAGTACTATGGAGAGACTATTTCAGAACTTAGTGCAATGAGATCGAGGATTTGTAGTACTATGAAGGGACTATTTCAGAACTTAGTGCAATGAGACGGTGGTAGTAGTTCAATCTCCTTCCACCACAGTCCAAGTCCATTATCATCATTGCCCGTCACTCCCAAGGGATACCGGTATCTGAGATCATAAATACGAGACCACATGAAATAAACAGAAACAATTTAAATATGCTTCGGTGAGAAATGTGAAAATGTGTGTTTACTCTGCTGTCACCACGTGGCCCATTTTACTGCAGGGTGAGGTTCTAGTTTCAGTTATTCATGTCCTCAGTTTCTTTTTCTCGTGTGTACGAAATGCCCCTTGTGTTTATTTTATAATCTAGGTAAAGGTGAAGGTTCGACATGTGAACCAGCGCCGTTGCAGACGGTCAAACCATACGAACTCTGCTCCCCATCTAGCAGCTGACCAGAAACTACCGACTAGTGTCGCCATTGCTCCCCATCTAGCAGCTGACCAGAAACTACCGACTAGTGTCGCCATTGCTCCCCATCTAGCAGCTGACCAGAAACTACCGACTAGTGTCGCCATTGCTCCTCATCTAGCGGCTGACCAGAAACTACCGACTAGTGTCGCCATTGCTCCCCATCTAGCAGCTGACCAGAAACTACCGCCTAGTGTCGCCATTGCTCCCCATCTAGCAGCTGACCAGAAACTACCGCCTAGTGTCGCCATCATCACGAACTCCGTAGCTACCAGCGCCATTCCTTTTCTTTCCCAAACCCTGGTAAGGTAAAGAAGGTATTGAAACATCGTATGAAAATTGATAACTTCAGATTAAAATGACATACAGTTTAAAATGCTGAAGAAATAAAGTTCTCTAAACCGTTTTATGAAGAAATCTATTTGTTAATTTACCTGGTACTCATTTTGTGTGTGTGTGAGTTTGTGTGTGTGAGAGAGAGAGAGAGAGAGAGAGAGAGAGAGAGAGAGACACGGTCTGGCCGCCACTGTCCTGGGTGGAAATTGAAACCGGGTCTCCTGGATGGTAAGCCAGTGACTAATCCACTGCGTCTAACACGGCTGTCGTTTTTTCAACGCTATTATACTATTACTATTTTATAATCTACTAAGCGTATGCCCCCATATTTTCAAGTAATGATTACTCTGACACAGAAAGATGCAGTGTTTACTCTTGATGGCCGTCAAATCAAGAGAAGACCAAGGAGCAGTTGCAGACCATCTTGAACTAATTAAAACAGGACGTAGAAGGGGGAGAGAATTCTTCCAGCAAGACATTTCAGAGCCCGGCAACCACCCGGGGATTGAATGCCACAAGAAGAAGGCGGAGAGTGAGAACAAATTTGAACAAACTGGCCAAATGTCTAGGGGGAAATTGAAGAATGTGTATTTAATGAGCGAAACCAAATACCACAGTGTATAAATGCGTGTCTCATAAGAGACAACGGAGAGACAAAGAGAGAGACAGAGAGAGAGGTAGAGAGAGAGAGGAACTGCTACAAGTTCTTGATATATCGGCCTTTTGGCTAAGATCAATTTTAATCCAAAGCCCACACCACCGCGATCACATTTCACCTTTATCTTACCACGATTCTTCATGCAAATCTTTATAGTCTTCCTTCTTCTTTTTTTATCCTGAAGCGCGTACACGTTTGCACCACATACACGTACGACGTGATCTAGTAGTGGATGCGTGCATGAGTGAGGACTTATGTTGCATGTAGTGGCAGCTCAACATACAACAACATCAAAACAAACCAACACTTCACTCTGACTTTGTCTGCGACTCATGAACGATCTTTACACTGAAGAACAAGTCCAAGCATAAGTCCAACTTTTAATGCTTCATTGATTACACCAAGGCATTCGACAAGGTGAAACATAATAAAAATTATTAAAATGCTTGAAGACATCAGTATAGACGGCAAAGACATGAGGATTGTAAAATATCTGTACTGACAGCAAGAAGCAGCAGTTCGAGTTGAAAATAAAACTGGAAAATATCAACCTATAAAACAAAGGGTGGGACAAGGATGTGTACTATCTCCAGACCTTTTTCTCTGTACAGCGAGAATATTCTAAGAACAATCATCACAGAACCAGGCATAAAAATTAGAGGATACAATATTAACACCCTTCGGTATGCTGACGACACAGTACTGATAGCTGAGAACCAACAAGACCTGCAAAATATCTTCGATATAGTCGCTAAACAAAGTGAACAGAAAGGTTTTACTTTGAACATTAAAAAAAAGACAGAGACTATGGTTATATCTAAGAAACAGAATCCACCAACACGCAGTATAAAATTAAACGGAACTATTCTAAAGCAGGTGCAGAAATTCAAATACCTTGGAGCAGTAATAACTTCAGATGGGAAATGCACAACAGAAATTAGGAACAGAATAGGCCAAGCAAAGACTGCATTTCAGAGAATGAGAAACATATTATCCAACACATCTTTATCAATGAGTGTTAGAAAACGAGTCCTAAAATGCTATATTGAACCTATCTTGTTATAGGGAAGTGAATCATGGACAATAGGCAAGTCTGCACAAAAATCATTGGAAGCAGCAGAAATGTGGTTTATTAGAAGAATGTTGCGAATCCCCTGGACAGCAAAAATAACTAATGAAGGATGTATGAGAAGAGCTGAAGAGACCAAAAAAATCTTGTCAAAAAAAAAATAAGAAAAAGACAATGTACTTTTATAGGACATTCAATGAGAAGAGGTGGCATTGAAAATATTATAACACAGGAAAAATAGAAGGAAGAAGATCAAGAGGAAGACCAAGAGAAATGATACTGGACAGTCTGACAGGATAGTGTGAGAGGAGATCACCAACTGAGCTGATGGCCTGCATGAAGGATCGTGTACTCTGGAGAAGCATACTAGCCAACGCCAGTCGGCACGGCACCTGATGATGATGATGATGATGATTGTTTAATCACTTTCTCAACGATCATGCAGACAGATAAAGACCTTTCATACCTCCATACGTCCATCCTCTAGCTTCTCCGCAAGCTTGTTCTCCCTCCAGAAGTCCCGCCAAAAAAGCAAAACAACTCAGTCACATGACCGAATGACCAACGTTCACATCAGTCATTTGTATGTCCCTTGCCGAACTTTGCTCACTAACAGCTCTCCTGTAGGCCTCTAGGTCGTAACCAAGATGCCCTGCTGCTGATGCCTCCATTCGCAGATCATCAACGATGTCTGGCAACCATCTTTGCTTTGGTCTTCCTCTCTTTCTTTTTCCTATTATGTGCCCTTCCAAGACTGTATTCTCTAAATTATCATGACGTTCTTATCGTCACTAGCTTAAACGTGCGCTATTGTACGGCATGAACAGCCACTACACGCCTAATACCCTGTATACTGCTTATACGAGCAAATTAACAAAGAGATTTCTTCATAAAACAGTTTAGGGGATTTTCTTTCGTATGCATTTTAAACTGTATGTCATCTTAATCTGAAGCTATCGATTTTCATACGATGTTTCTTTACCTTAGAACTCTTGTTATCTGGTTCTTCCCTGGCGAGCTGACACAGAGATGTAACACTGAACATGGAATATGCCGTGGAGGTTTTCTTTACAACCCCTAAAAAAAAAGTGAACTTTCCAGCATGCTTAACCATTACCAAGAATATGTTCATCCGGACAACCCGTCAAGCTCTTATCAAGGCCAGAGTGAGAAGCCAGGAAAGCTGACACGTCATCTGCTTTTATCAGTATTATTAGTTAAGCTTTACAGACAATTCTTCTATGTCTTGCCCTTTGACCACCATTATTTTTGGAAGATTCGTCTCTGGCTTGCTGATCCTATCTAAATATCTCTTATTTACAAAATCTTAGAGCTTCCTGCAAGAGGTGGCAACCTTTTTCATAATGCAAGCAGCTGCCCCAAGCCACACTAAATTATTCAGTTCGGTCTCGGCCCCCACGTTTGAGCTTGTTAAAAAGAAAAATAAGGATATCAGACGTGCTAAACGGATTAGAAGCAAACAAGAGCTTCTGCTGCTGCTGCTTGAAGTTACAGATATCCTCAGAATGTGAAATGTTACATACAACAGTTTGATGATATGACATGGGTCTAAAACATACAGATTTTTAAGAGGGTCCACGTGCCCTACGTCGTGTCGTTGCTTGTTTGCGTATGTATGTATGTATGTATGTATATGTATATGTATGTATGTATGTATGTATGCGTATGTGTGTACAGCTGAAATCTCTTAATCGGCACCCAATTAATTAGCAATACCAGTACAATGACAATTTCGAATGTCTAAATTTAAACCAGAAAATTAGTCCTATGAGAGAAGAATAATATGCAGTGCGCTTGCATTCATGCATTGCTCGTAGGGGCTTGTATTCTAGCAACACTGTCGTATGTAGAGCAGAGTCTATGTGTGAGAACAAGACAGAGGTTAGCGTTAGTGAAGAGAAGGTGAAGGCTTGGATAGATGTAGACAACTCCGTTCCCCCCCTCTCTCTCTGTCTCTCTCTCTCTCTGTCTCTCTCTCTCTCTCTCTCTCGCTGACGACGAAATAATCGAACACGTACTGGGAAAAGAGAAAGATGATGAAGATGAGGATGACAGAACGCAGACCAAGAAAGTTACGTGGAAGGAAGCTCACACATGATTGCAGACCTTCATAAGGACCTCAAGAAAAGTCCATAAGTAAATAAAAACAGAATATGGAAAACAAAGATGACGAATAATAGAAATTACACAAGCAAAGTACGCACAATCGTTAATTATAAAAGAAAGAAAGAAAGAAAGAAAGAAAGAAAGAAAGAAAGAAAGAACACCCATGTGAGTCGAAATAAGGAATCTGGATTCTAATTTTTTGTTTAATTTTAAAAAGACCTGTAATAGCTGAAAACAATAGTCCCTTTCAGGTATTCAGATGTCCACATTTTGATAGCCCTCTGCTTGTTAGCAATCTCCCACTTTTCTTGACACAACAATACTTTGTTCCCGCCGCCAGAAATTCTCTCCCCAAGGTAAACCCGTTGACAAACACAGCCCGTAATCTCTCAGTCCTGCTCAGTCATCACACCTAGAATGCCAGCCATGGAGAATGCTTGTTTTGTTTTTGCTGTGGTTTTACAGAAAAACGGGTGGAAATGTTTCTGTCAAAAATGTTTAAAGGATTCATTCATTTCATTCATTCATTTGCATGTCCCTTGCGGAACTTTGCCTCCCAAACAGCACTCCTGTAGGCCTCTCGGTTGTGAGCAAGATTGCCTGCCGCTGCTGATGTATCCATTTGCAGATCGTCAACGATGTCTTGCAGCCATCTTCGTTTTGATCTTCCTCTCTTTCTTTTTCCCATTATACATCCTTCCAATACGGTCTTCTCTAGATTATCATGACGTTTAATGTGTCCAAAATATTTAAGTTTTCTCTCTTTAATCCTCTTTACTAGCCAGCTTCTTCAATTTTAAGCTCTTGTAGTATAGATATATTTTTTCTTTTTTTGTGTCCACGATATTTGGAGAACTCTTCTGTAGCATTTACATTCAACGGCATTTATGTGTTTCTCGGGTGTTTTGTTAAGTGTTCAGGTCTCACAGGCATATGTTGCGATGGAAAGGATGCATGCGCTTAAAAATCTTTTTTTTTTTTGTGGTTCTGTCTTCTCCTCTCCACAGATTCTTTATTTGTTTTACTTTCTGAAGAGCGAATAGATGTCCTCCTTTTAATTTCCCTCATTGTATCTCCATTATTAGTTAGTAGTGATCCAAGATATTCAAAACTCTCCACTTCTTCCAGTTTTTCCTCATTGATACATATTTCAGCTGCCTTGTTTGTTTTGTCAGCTGTCATCAGTTTAGTTTTATTTGTTTAAAGGATGGAACATAAAAATGAAGAGAAATGTAAGTAGAGGAAGAGATAAGAGTAGGAAGTATCACTGGAGCTCTTACCTCTTTATAGTTTTTTTGGTGACGGACTGACATAGGATGCAGTCAAGAGGATAGGGAAGGACAGAAGAAAGTGTAAATCTCTTGCAACTAGCAACCCTTTGTGTCTTGGGCACTGAAGGAACATAAGTGAGATAGTGTATATAGATCTAAATATATAAATATATATAAAGCACTGTGTGACATCTATCAGATTATGTGACCCCCCCCCCCCCATGCCCGAACATTTGTATGTTATCTCCTATCTTGCTTCTAAGCCAGTTTGTAATCACTTAAACAGCCCTAACCACGGAGGCAAGCCAGACTTCCTACTAGCAACCATTAAATAATGTCACTCTGAAAAAAACAAGGTGGCTGGTGCTCAGGAACAGCTGCATACAGAAATATAAGACACTGGAGCCACATGGACTGAACTCGGAATTCAGCTGTACTTTACCTTGTCTTTCTCTACAATCCTATTCCCTCCCTACTAAGTTCTCATCTACCCTTTTCCCATTTACAACTGATATTCTAGGAAATTCAAAGTACTATATTACAAATCCACTACCCCAGTTACATTCATCTATTCCACTCACCTTCCTCTCGGCTTGACAACCATCGTACACATGTCTCTCCTGCTCAGTCTTTACCACTAACCAAGAAGATTTAAAACTCTTCATGTAAACGTTCAGTTTTTCACCACACCCATTTTCAGAGAGAGTTTGAGACAAGTCAAAGCTAACTCCTCTCCTTTATTCCATATTATGTTTTTCATTCGTATTTGCTATATACCATTCATGCGAATGTATTTTTTCTCCTCTTTTCCTGTTTCTTTGTCCTTTGTACAATTAATGCCTAAACCGAAACATTAGAACTGCGTGCTTGTTAATTAACAAATCCGTTCCTACTTTCGTTTTTAAATAGTCTTATATTTCATATTCCTTAGTCTTGGTTATCTGCCTGGCTAATGCAGAAAAACAAATATAGTCAAACGGTAGCTCGGGAGGCACATGGGGCTTTCTGAAATACAGGGCCTGATATAGTTAGTGGGAGATGTTAGATAAAAGGTCGATATTTCGTCGTTTAGGTCTGAGCTTTTACATAGTGCGGACCGCTTGCGAAGTGGTCACCTAACGGTCAAAATGCAGAGGAGTGTCGAGCAGCGATACGCGATAAAGTTTTGTGTTAAACTTGAAAAATCCGGGACCGAGACGCTTGCTATAATACAGAAAGCCTACGGGGGGAATGCTTTATTGAAAGCACAAGCGTTTCGGTGGCACAAGACGTTCAACGAAGGAAGAGAGAGTGTCGAGGATGAACAAGGCACAGGGCGTTCATTAACGTCTCACACTACCGACAATGTCTTTTTTTTTTACTCTAAAGGTGTTGTCCATAAGGAGTTCGTACCACCCGGACAAATGGTCAAAGCAGCATTTTACGTGGAAGTGGTTAAACGTCTGAAGAACAGAGTCGCGCGCATCCACCCGGAGATCGCCAACACCTGGGTTCTTCACCACGACAATGCGCCACGTCGTGCGTCGCTGCTAGTGAGAGAGTTTCTGACGAAACAAACTGTGGCAACTCTGCGCCAACCTCCCTACATCCCGGACTTGGCCCCGGCTGACTTCTTTTTGTTTCCCCGGCTCAAATCAAGCTTGAAAGGCCACCATTATGGGACTGTTAAAGACCTGCAAGCTGCTGTGACGAGTGCTTTGAAGGAGATCCCTGTTCAAGACTTCCAGGCGAGCTACGACGCGTGGCAGAACCGCTGGCAACAGTGCATTGATGCTCAAGGGTGTTATTTCGAGGATTTTAAGTATTTGTAAGTAGAACAAATCGAATTTTATGGAAACAGTCTCATTACTTACCGGACACATCTTGTACAGTATGACATGCGGCTCGCGGAAATATTCTGGCTGAGCTATATTTCACATCACAATTAATATAAAAGAGGGGGGAAAAACTTAATCTTTATAATTATTTACTGGGTATAATCTGAGAATCCGTTGGATTAAAACGTAGGGTTAATGTTCGTAGGAAGTAAATATGTTTAAGAGTTTTAAAGCTAGTTGTAATGCTAGATTTGAATCAGGGACTAAAAGTATTTCTGGTCAGCGAAGATTATAGAATAATTACACTAGATAACCAGTAATCATGAAAGTCTGTACTGATAACGAATAAATATTGTCACATCCATGTATTCCATAATATTAATAATCAGTTTGTGTAAAATAATAATAATAATGAGAAGGAAGGAAGGAAGGAAGCAGCAATAAAAACGTGCGCGTAATATTTGTTCATGTCTTATGACTCTTAGGAGCTGAAGTTCCTTGTTTTGTGGCTCTTACATCAAGTAAATTTGGCCACCCCTGCTGTAAAGTGTGAATGCACTCCGGTTTGAAGTTTGATCGATTCTCCTCTGATTTTAGTGCTGTGCTGGTACACCGGCATATTCTAGCACATAATGGTCTTTCTTTTTGTCTGCCACAGCATAATCACCAGGGGGATTGTGGCTGTATTCTTTCGGCTGTCTTTGGTTTTCTTTGGAGAAGAGGTTTAACACAGGTCATAATCTCTAAGCGTAATCAATAGTTTAGCTTAGATAGATAGATAGACAGACAGACAGACAGACAGACAGACAGACAGACAGACAGACAGACAGACAGACAGATAGACAGATAGATAGATAGATAGATAGATAGATAGATAGATAGATAGATAGATAGATAGATAGATAGATAGATAGATAGATAGATAGATAGATAGATAGATAGATATTTCAGACAACCTGATGAGTTTTGTTCCTAAGTCTGTTAACAAGTAGAATTTGTACGTAAATCGGAATAGTTCGTATTCACCATCAGTTAGTCAAGTGTTTATCTTTGTGCATAGTATATAGTGTACTTTTCTATCATCATCATCATCAGGTGCCGTGCCGACTGGCGTTGGCTATTATGCTTCTCCAGAGTACACGATCCTTCATGCAGGCCATCAGTTCAGTTGGTGATCTCCTCTCACACCATCCCGTCAGACTGTCCAGTATCATTTCTCTTGGTCTTCCTCTTGATCTTCTTCCTTCTATTTTTCCTGCTGTTATAATATTTTCAATGCCCCCTCTTTTCATTGCATGTCCTATGAAAGTACATTGTCTCTCTCTTATCTTTTTGACAAGGTTTTTTTTTTTTTGTCTCTCCAGCTCTTCTCATACATTCTTCATTAGTTATTTTTGCTTTTACAGGGGATTCGCTACATTCTTCTAATAAGCCACATTTCTGCTGCTTCCAATGACTTTTGTGCAGACCTGCCTATTGTCCATGATTCACTTCCATATAACAAGATAGGTTCAACATAGCATTTTAAGTACTTTTCTATGCAAAAACATTGTTGATGGCCAAAGCACTGTAGCGACCACAGGGTCGGCGTTTTCCTTTAGTGCAACACGTGCATCTGCGCAATGCCGGGGGCGCAAAAATGAGGCAAGTAGGGTGAACTGAAAAATAACTGAGATTAAAATAATGTGAAAAAATGACTTTTTAAAAACACATTTTCATTTATTATTGATCACGTTTACTCGTGGATCGGCCCAACGTTATCTTGGGGAAAATGAATTGATTTCTCTCTTCCCTTGGGCCATTTTTTTAAGGAAATATGGTACAGAAAGCTAAATATTAAGGCACAGTTACATATTGCGCTCCAGATGTAAGTCATATTGAACCATTTTCTCTCTCTCTCTCTCTCTCTCTCTCTCTCTCTCTCTCTCTCTCTCTGAACCTTAAGTGCCCAGGGCACTTGAGACTTCCGCAAGGGTTTTTTTAACCCTATCTAGTAAAAGAAAAAAAAAAACCATCAGCCTACTATAGAAACAGAAGCAAAGGAAAAAAAAACAAATGCAGGTGGAAGGAGAAATGCTTATCAGGAAACTGAACCCATGAAGGTTGTGGATGAAAGCCAGCCACTGGAAGTCCCCAGCCCGACTGCAGACTTCCTAGAACCTGAACAATTTTATACTGTTTGCGGATGCAAGTGGTATCATTCAACATTCGTGAGAATTTATTTAGTTTCATTCCAGTAGAAGCCACTACAGGTTCGGTGTTCTTCTTCTTCTTCGTTCGCTTCTATCGCCAGGATCGCCCGGCGATCTTATTGAATTTACTCATGTGGCTCTGGCAATAGTCTCATTCAGGATGGAGGCTCAGAGCATCATGGGGCTTGGGCCTATATTCTCGGTGGGTCACAGAAGCGGCATTGCGTGACAATGTGGTTTTCACTGCACGTGTTTACTATAGAGTTGGACTTTTTCACCGGAAAACTTCAACGTGGTTTGGATATGAATGTATCCCCGCCGGCTGAGACGTGGTTGCCCATCCAGCCTAGAGTTGGACTTTCTCACCAGAAAAGCTCGACGTGTTTTGGATATCAGTATATCCCCGCCGGGTGAGAGATGGTTGCCCATCCAGTCCAGATTTGGACTTTCTCACCGGAAAACCTCAACGTGATTTGGATATAATATATCCCTGCCGGGTGAGAGGTTGTTGCCTATGTAGACTGCACTGGTCCAGTGTCTTCGACTTCAGCATTCTGTGGTCGTGGCCGCTACCCTTCCTGGTGTTGACCAGAACGGAGCTTTTGTCGAGGAGGACGAATCCTCGCCACTAGTGAGTTTCACCCCTGGGTTAAGCCGGTTTAGGCGTATTATCCCAGTATGGGTGTACATCGGACGTGACGGCCTCTAGAGCAAAGGTGCCGTGATATGAGTAGACTTGACCGCGTGACTGCCTGTTACTTCACTTAATCCTTTCCATAATCTTTTCCACAACGGCGCCGGGCGGCAACCCTAATCGCATTTTTCTTCACAGGCCGGGCGGAGTTTCACCCCATGCACGGCAGCTGAAGAATCTTGCCAGCAGCGAGCAGAAGCTTTCCTTCTCCTAGATGAGCTACCAACCAAGACTAACGAGTCTCATCTACCCGAAACGTCTGGTTTTCAGGCGCCAGATATTCGCTTTTCGCCCCTTCTCCTATCAGTTTAAACAGTTCTGCCACGAGAAGGCCAGGAGCTGGACTTGGACTGTCAGAGGCTATTTGAGACTCACGCCGTGGAGACATTTAGTTGGAATGGAGAGAGTATCCCTCACCCCACCTCTGGCTATTACAGTCCTTAGTTCTCCCTCCAGGTTCGGTGTTAACTTAATGTATTCCTAGAGAATTATCAGACACGAATATTCAAATCGGGACCATGGTGACCATGTTACGACAATAGATCAAATATGAAACGAAGACATTCATTTAGTAGTTCAATAATGCAATAGAAAGTAAGGTAGGTAGGTAACGGTAATCCTGTCATGCCTTAGAAGCACTTAGGGATATGGTGTTAGTGCCCATATTTTCCTTGACCTGCCAGCACACTAGAGGATGATATGGTCAGTATCACACCTGGCTGCCTTTCCTTCCCCAACTCCATAAGAAGTCGGGTACCCATTTCTACAGGTGGGTGACTGGGGTGCCTCCGGCCGGATTCGAAACCCCGACCTTCGCTATGAGAGACCAGTGCACTAACCACTTCGCCACTCAGACACCCGCAATAGAAAGTAGAACTTTTAAAATCCCTTGTTCTCATTCTTAGTTGTCAATGTTCCACCAGTCGCATTTAGAGAATAAGTTTTTTCTTGAAACTGTACGGAAAGTACGAGTATATGATTTTTTTGTTCTGCGTTGGTGAACCATTATAACAACATAATGACAAATTTTACGCTCAAGCCACTAAGTACCACCCATTAGGAATCTAGACTCACAGCCATTCGTTCTTTTAGATATTCTTTTGACGAATTGTATGTTTTGACAGACATTGCTGATGATCAGTCAGTATACAAAATGACAGGACATGAAACTTAAAAACTTGCCCTTAAAGTCAGAGATTTAAAATAATTTTTTATTGTAAGAGTAATAGCTCCTTTTTTTTTTTTTAGTCATTAATTCCATGGAAGAGGGCTGATATATATTACATCAACTCTGTATAATAATTTACACGTCGTTATGATTATTACTAATTTGTTTGTGTAAGAACTATCGCTATAGGCCTCTACCATTGAATTATAATTCTGGGCATGGTTTAGCAATTGAAATATTTGGATATCGCTCTGCTGTTCAGCTAAAGTGTTGTCTTGCTATATAAATGTTTTGAATGAAATTAATGTTTCCTAGTAAACTTATTTACTCACAACAATCGCCGAAACCCGATTTGAAGGACTTGCCACAATTTCAGCCGAGTAAGAAATCTGTCAAATCATGATTTCAGCTGAGCATAAAATCGGACAAAAATTAGACCATACTGACTTCTTTCTAATTTTACCAATATGAGGGCAAGGAAACTTTCTTTTAAAACTCCAGATATTTACATGAAGTTACTGAAGCGTAAATAACACGAATACGTGTGTGCTAAAAACTAAAACATATAGAAACCATTGTTTGTGGTTTAAAAGCTCTTCGTTCGACAAGTAAGTAAGTCAGTCAGTCATATGAATATCCCTTGCGGAACTTTAGTCTCCCTAACAGCTCTCCTGTTATGAGAACCACAATTAAGCACGGTTGTAAGCAAGATGCCCTGCTGATGATGATTACAAGTAAGTAGTATATCTATAGTAATTTCTTTCAACTGTTTCTCATTTAATGTTTATTGATGGAAAGATCAATAGAAGTAAAGACAGACCTATACTTATGCTTCATAGAATACTGTAAAACATTCGATAAAGTGAGACACACAGAAATTATAAGAATGCTGGAAGACATCAACATAGATGGGAAAGATCTCAAATTCATCAAAAACATATATTGACACCAATCAGCAGCAATGAAGGTTGAGAATCAAACAGGAGCATTCCAAGGCATAAAATTGGAAGTGAAACAAGGATGTATTCTATTTCCTGGCCTCTTCTCCTCGTACAGAGAAAACATAATAAGAAATATAGAGAGCTTGCCATGAATACCAATTGGCGGGTACAACCTTAACAACTTAAGATATGCAGACGACACAGTTCTGATTACTAAAAGTGAAGGGGAGCTACAGGCTCTTCTGGACATAGTGGTTCGTGAAAATAAAAGTAAAGCCTGAATAAAAAGAAGATTGAAGTGATGGTCATCTCAGAGAAAAGAATACCACCAAAATATAGCATTACTATCGATGGCACAGAACTGAAACGAGTTGATAGATTCAAGTACTTAGGAACAATTATAACAGCTGATAGGAAATGTCACAACGAAATAAAAAGCAGACGTGCTCAGACCAAGTCAGCATTCCAGAAAATGAGAAACATCTTGTGCAACAAATCCACATCAATGGAAACAAGATTCCGAGTACTTAAATGTTACATCGAGCCAATTTTGTTTTATGGATGTGAAGCATGGTCCATGAATAAGAGAGTACAGTGAGAAATGGAGGCCATGGAAATGTGGTTCATAAGAAGGATATTGAAAGTACCATGGACAGCTAAAAAAATTAACGAAGAAGTCTTAAGAGAAGCTGCAGTTAAAAGGCAAATTACAGCAAAGATCAGAGGTAGACAAGCGAGATTTGTAGGACATTTTCCGAGAAGAGGAAGATTGGAACACATTGTGACAACTGGAAAAATTGAAGGAAGAAGAGACAGAGGAAGACAGAGAGAGAAGTTACTGGATGGACTGTCAGTGCGTCTAGGAAGAAAGTCACAGGCGGATCTCATAATCAAGTCTAAAGACGGGGAATTGTGGAGAGAAATGATCGCCTACGCCACGCGGCACCGCACTTGATTGATTATCGTTTAATTTATGATTTTTGTTCATTAATTTATAAATTGTTATTAATGCTATATAAAACTAATGGTCGGACATGATAAAGCTTGCAACATAATCGGCTTTAAAATGTTTAAGAGTTAATTTGAGAACTGGGTGGAGCGGTAGGGTATGCTTACTGCACGGGTGGGTAAGATTATTAGGGCTGGCCTCGTTTGTAATCTGTCAAAATGACTTTGAAAGAATGAAAATGTGTGTATGTGTGTGTGTGTGGGGGGGGGTCACTTTGCACAAAAAACATTACCACTGTCTGTGACTGACCATGTAAACAAAATATTTGAGAAATGCCTGAAAGCTCTCTGTAACTCAATTTAGAGAAATTATCTTTCGTTAATTTAATCATTTACTCTGCATATTTCGATGAAAAAAAATGTAAAAAATAAATAAATAAATAAATAAGTGCTACAAATGTTTGAAAGTTGTTTCCAAATAGACACACATAAATCAGCCTTTGTAACATCATGTTAATTACCTGTCTAATATATGAGGACACGATTTCACATATGCCTGTGAGACCTGGACACTTAACAAAACAGCTGAGAAACACATAAATGCCTTTGAATATAAATGCTACAGAAGAGTTCTCCAAATATCGTGGACACAAAAAAGAACAAATATATCTATACTACAAGAGCTTAATATTGAAGAAGGCTGGCTAGTGAAGAGGATTAAAGAGAGAAAACTTAAATATTTTGGACACATTAAACGTCATGATAATTTAGAGAAGACCGTATTGGAAGGATACATAATGGGGAAAAGAAAAAGAGGAAGACCAAGACGAAGATGGCTGCAAGACATCGTTGACGATCTGGAAATGGATGCAACTGCAGCAGGCCATCTTGCTCACAACCGAGAGGCCTACAGGAGTGCTGTTTGGGAGGCAAAGTTCCGCAAGGGACATGCAAATGAATGAATGAATGAATGAACTTCAGCGTGAAAATATTTCATATTCTTGGGGGGAGGTTCGAATATCAAGAGTGAATTACAAATACGTGATCGTGATACGTAAAATTAATAATTGTCGCAAACATTGACGAAATGAAGCTTTCCAGTGTCCTTTTCCAACTGCGGGTGATGTTGCACGCTATCAAAAAATCAGGGGAAATATTGTTTTAACCAAACTATCAATCCAAAGTCAGTTTTGTTGGAGACTGGCTGCAGAACTAACATTTTTTTCACAAGATAATGTTTTATGCTGCTTTTTACAGTAATATTTCTTAAGACAATATTTTAACTAACGCACGAGTAGAAGTACTCATCGTCCCAGACACGTTATCAGTAGGTACACATTTCACAAATGAGTATTTCCCATTTATTTTGCAAGATTCTTTAATACTTTCAGAACTGAATTAATTTCCATGCTCTCCCAATACAAATTTTATGATAAATTTTGATAGAAATAAACTGAAACTGTATGCTGTTCTATGGAAAGAAGTTATATATATTATTGCCAATCATTCCAAAACACCCAGTGAAGTTGAGGAGATAGGTATAGATGAGTTATGGAATTCTTACAGCACAGCCATAATCACAGCAGCAAAAGTAAGCGCTGGATTGGAAAAACCAAATAGAAAAGCATGGATATCAGATAAAACATGGAAGTATATACATGAAAGACGAGCAGTCAAATTAAACATGTTGAATGCAAAAGCAGATCATGAAAGAGATTCGGCAAAAGCAAAATACAAAGACATAGACAAGAAAGTAAAAAGTTCAGCTAGAAGGGATAAAAGAGAATACATAGACAATATGGCGAAAGAGGCAGAAAAAGCAGCAAAAACAGGAGACAGCAAAACTTTATATAACATACAAAAGAGGCTAACAGGTACTATTACATCTAAAGAAAGACCAATCCTTAGCAAAACTGGAACACTATTAACATCAAATAAAGACCAAAAGCAAAGATGGGCTGAACACTTCCAAGAAATACTCAATCGACCACACCCAAAAGAATTGTTAAACCTTGAAACTGACTTACCAGCCCCACAACTAAATGTCAATCTAGATGAAATTGAATTGCATGAAATTGAAACAGCAGTGAATTTAATGGCTAACAACAAAGCTGCAGGTGAAGATGAAATAACAGCCGAGATGCTAAAAGCTATCAATAGTGACAACATGAGACAACTACAGAGAATGTTTAACAAGATTTGGAAAGAAGAAAAGGTCCCTTCTAATTGGAAGAAGGGAATCATTGTGAAAATACCAAAAAAGGGCAACCTTAGTGACTGTAACAACTGGAGAGGAGTAACCTTAATATCAGTTGTGTCAAAAGTATTTTGCAAGGTCATTTTGAATAGACTCAAAGATATAGTGGATACTGCAATGAGAGAAGAACAAGCAGGATTTCGAAAAGGGAGAAGCTGTCTCGACCAGATCTTTACTCTCAGAATAATACTTGAAGAACATATTGAAAAGCAGAAACCATTAATACTGAATTTCATAGATTTTAAGAAGGCATTTGATAGCATACACAGAGATTCATTATGGAGAATTTTATGTCTATATGGAATACCATCTAAAATTGTCAACATCATTAAGGACTTATACAATGGATATGGTTGTGCAGTCAAGACAGAAGAAGGGATGAGTGAATGGTTCCAGATTGAAACAGGCGTGAAACAAGGATGTATACTGTCTCCTTTACTTTTTGGGATTACAATAGACTTCATAATGAAAAAATGCTGCACAGGTAACACAGGTATTGACTGGGTACATGGGACCCAACTAGAAGATCTTGATTTTGCTGATGACATAACTCTTATCAGTAATAATGTGAATTCCATGCAAGAAAAAACAGATAGCCTATCTTCACTGGCTAGCAAAATAGGACTTGAAATTAACAAGGACAAAACAAAAATAATGAAAATTCCCATCAATCAAAATGGAAAAATACACATAGAAGGGACAGATATTGAAGAAGTCAATCAATTTGCATACCTTGGCAGCTACATAGACCAGGATGGTGACACTAGAAAGGAAGTTAGGATCAGAATTGTAAAAGCAGCATCAATCTTCAAGAATCTTGAGAACATATGGAATTCAAAAGTTATAAGCACAAAAACCTTTGATGAGGTTGAAAGACTCGCCGAAGACAGGAAAAATTGGCGAACTACTTTGCGAGCCCTATGTGACGTCTAACGGCACGGGAAGGATATAAGATATAAGATAAGATATATTATTGGGTTTGCTTAGGAATGTGATCCTTATTTTTTTAGACATTGCCTAATAACGCTTTGACCATTGATTCACATAGGTGTGCAAGATCTACCAATACTGCCAGTGTTGCTTGGAATGAAACAGTTGAAAAATGTGGTAATGCGCTTCCAGCTTTGATGCCCCTCTCGCCCAAGGTTAAATGGGGTAACGAATATCAGGAAGCTTGAATCTCCAGAAGCTGGACGTGAGCTAGTGCCTAGACACAGAACCCACCCTAGTCACATATGTTGCATCCGCCATCATCTACCTTACCATCCCAACACTATAACCCTCGACAGCCATATGTTGTGGAATGAACCTTGCGCGACCCAAAGCTTTCTAAGTCCACTAGACTCTAGCTGACTCTGCCAGGACCTTAGAATATAGTACCTGTAATCAGTAACCGCTTTTTAAAATCTACCTTAAAAGAAGAAAGGAAGTTATATATATATATATATATATATATATATATATATATACCCGATCAGGGTGACGTGAAGCCATGGGAGCAGGTGGTGGATGGAATGGGAGAGCAGCTGACAGATAATGTTGGTTATGGTCACCATTCTATGATGGTAGGCAGATGATCTCAATGTAGAGACAATGGCTACGATCAATGACTAGTACAGTCACTGCCCGGAAGGAAAGCAATGGTAAACTATCTTCTGGAAATATACCAAGAAAGCCAAACAGCAATCATGGAAAGTCAAATAGGAAAAAGATCTGGTGGTGAGTCCCCCAGGCCAGATAGATCTAATTTTAACACTGGGGAAGAGTGTGAGGCAGAGGTCAGTACTAGTAATTGTGATGACGGACAAAATCCTGACGGTATTACCAAGGAAAACCCCTGCATCAAACTAAAAAGAAAAATAAGAGTAGGAACATGGGATGTAAGAAGTATGTATGAGGGAAAATATCAAGTAATAAGTGACGACATGAAAAGAACGGGAATACACATTTTGGGAATCTGCGAACATCGATGGAAAGGATCAGGACACTTTAAGAGCGAGAATGATAATATCTTTATATACTCTGGTGGAGAAGTAGGAGGAAAGAATGGAGTGAATTTTTATTTGGACAAATCAACATCAAAAGCATTACTAGGCTACAATCCAGTAAATGATAGAATCCTAACAATCAGACTTAAGGGCATTCCTAGAAATGTAACAATAATCCAGATATATGCACCTACATCAGCAGCAGAAGAAGAGGAAGCAGAAAACTTTTATAATACGCTGCAAACGACAATAGACCAGGTACGGAAAAATGATATTGTATTAATAATGGGTGATTTTAATGCAAAAATTGGTACAGAAAGAGCAGAAGACGAAGGACATGTTGTAGGGAAATTTAGCATAGGACATAGAAATGAGGCAGGTGACAATCTAATGGCGTTTTGCATGGAAAATGAGCTAATGATCGCTAACACACTTTTTAAACAACATCCAAGAAGACTTTACACATGGACATCACCTAATGGAATCAAATAGATTATATTTTAGTGCAAAGAAGGTGGAGGTCAAGTATAACATCAGCAAAAACTTTGCCAGGTGCTGATTGTGACACGGACCATGAGTTATTAATAGCAGACATGAAGATAAAGATAAAAAGACAGTTACGGGATCAAGACCACTCCGCTTTGATCTTACAAATTTACCAGAACAATACGGTATAGAAGTGAAAAACCGTTTCGAAATCCTGATGGCAGTACAGGAGGAGATGACACCAGATGAATTGGCTACACAGGCCAAAGATATCTTAATAACAACAGCTAAAGACATGGTTACAGTAAAGAAAACACAAAAGAATGGATGGATTACAGCAGGTACACTAGAACTGATAAAACAACGTAGAGAAATGAAGACGCAATGGAAAGTGACAAACAGCAACAAAGAGAAATATAAAACTTTAACAAAAGAAGTACGAAGAAACATAAAAAAGGACAAAAAACAATACATACAAGATTGTTGTGAAAGAATAGAAGAACATCAGAAGTGTGGAAGAGATGGTGAAATGTTTAAAGAAATGAAGACATTGACGAGAAATGTCACACCTAAGCTAAATGTAATTTGTGATGAGATGGGGAATACCTTGACAGAGACAGAGGAAATTCTAGAAAGATTGAAGGAATATTGCAAAGGAATGTATGAAACAACCGACTGTGGAAACAGAAATCAACAGTGTGAATTATTATTGGAGGAGAAAGAACCCGAACCGACAATAGAAGAAGTTTTATGGGCAATAAAGAATCTGAAAAATGGTAAATCACCAGGATGTGATGAGATAACAGCTGAATTTATTGAAGCAGGAGGAAAGGAGTGTGCAACAATCTATCATGCACTGTGCAAAAAGATATGGCATTCAGGTATTTGGCCAAAAGAATGGAAAAGAACTGTATTCATACCACTGCCAAAAAAAGGTAACCTGAAATTATGCACAGACTACAGAACTGTTGCCCTGATTAGTCATGCCAGTAAAATTCTGTTAAAAATCATAATGGGTAGACTTCGACAGAAAATAGAGGAAGAAGTCAATATGGTCCAAGCTGGTTTCAGGCAAGTAAGAGGATCAAGAGATCATATATTCAATATAAGATTAATAATAGAGAAATGCACAGAGTTTAATGTGAATCTATATTTATCCTTTATAGACTACTCAAAGGCATTTGATTGTGTACAACACCAGAAACTTTGGGAAATAATGGAAAAAATGGGATTTCCAAAACATTTGATACAATTAACATCACTGCTGTATCTAGACCAACAAGCAGCAGTAAAAATAATTGGTGAAACAACAACTTAGTTTGACATAAAACAAGGGGTCCGTCAGGGGTGCATATTGTCACCCTACTTATTTAACTTGTATACTGAACATATAATGAGGAATGTTAGAGAAGATGTAGACAAAGAATATTACGATGCCATAACAATTGGAGGTTATGAAATACCAGAGCTTAGATATGCTGATGACACAGTATTACTGTCCACAACACAAAAAGGAATGGAAAAACGAATTATGTCAGTCCGTAAGAACAGCGAAGAGCAGAACCTCTATCTTAATGCAAAGAAAACTAAATTGATGACAACTGACAAAACAAACAAGGAAGCTGAAATATGTATCAATGAGGAAAAACTGGAAGAAGTGGAGAGTTTTGAATATCTTGGATCACTGCTAACTAATAATGGAGGTACAATGAGGGAAATTAAAAGGAGGACATCTATTGCTCTTCAGAAAGTAAAACAAATAAAGAATATGTGGAGAGGAGCAGACAGAACTACAAAAATAAGATTTTTAAGGGCATGCATCTTTCCCATCGCAACATATGCCTGTGAGACGTGGACACTTAACAAAACAGCTGAGAAACACATAAATGCCTTTGAATGTAAATGCTACAGGTCTTCAAATATCGTGGACACAAAAAAGAAAAAATATATCTATACTACAAGAGCTTAATATTGAAGAAGGCTGGCTAGTAAAGAGGATTAAAGAGAGAAAACTTAAATATTTTGGACACATTAAACGTCATGATAATTTAGAGAAGACTGTATTGGAAGGATACGTAATGGGAAAAAGAAAAAGAGGAAGACCAAACGAAGATGGCTGCAGGACATCGTTGACGATCTGCAAATGGATGCATCAGCAGCAGGCCATCTTGCTCACAACCGAGAGGCCTACAGGAGTGCTATTAGGGAGGCAAAGTTCCGCAAGGGACATGCAAATGAATGAATGAATGATATATATATATATATATATATATATATATATATATATATTAAGTAATGCAATGGATTTTATAACCCCATGAGTTTTATTCATCATAGGGCTTATATTAACGTGAATGATCCTTCATTGTGTGCATGTGTGTACATGTGTGTGTGCCAATTTTACTTCTTATATTTGACTTGTAACGTTTACTCCCTTGCTCTTACCAATTTAAGGCAGCTGGAATTAAGAAGAAGAAGAAGAAGTATCACACGATCGCTATGTAATTTTTAACAGCATGGGAAGGATGTAAGGTGTAAGAAGTGTATTTTTAAAAATATATTGTGCAGCCTACATTATATATATATATATGTGTGTGTGTGCGCATGTGTGTGTGCGTGCATTGTACACGAATTATAATAATTATTTTTATACTATTATATATTTCGTTAAATTCGTAAATTTCTGCCTTTATTTTTGGAACTCTCCTTTTTTAACCAGTGAAATCTGTCTTTGTTTCTCTTTAGTTAATTACACCGATACCTTTCTCCTTTCTCCGCCACTGTTGTTTCTTTTTAGTTAGCTACACCGATACCTTTCTCCTTTCTCCGCCACTGTTGTTTCTCTTCTGCTCGTCTGATTAACCGCCTCACTCCAAAAATAATTTAGTTTTCTGGAAACTTCAGCGCCTGATCTGGCTATTACAATCCGAACACAGGGGAAGATAATCCTCGCGGCGTCTTTGTCCGCTAGTGACCGCCCGGATCTTTAGAAGTCAGAGGTCAGGAGGTCAGGCCACATGACGAGAAACAGAACAGGGCAGATAATAAGCTGAGAATTTCTAATGTCCCATGTCTAGCGTCTTTTAGTACAAGCATTCCTTGGACGGTGTACCAGAGATCTTTATGCGTTATCATCATCATCATGTGCCGTATATGATGGGTAAGACAGAATCTGAAACTGGAAAAAAACAGCACAGGTGACTGTATTCTTAATACTGTGCATTCGCTATGTCTCTAATTTTGCACATAAATTCGACTTTCCAGTAATTTTCTTTATGCATTTTCCCACTTTCCGTGCTAAATTCTCTAGTAAAGCACTAGATTTTCTAATTCATCAAAAATCAAGAAATCTATTTCTTTTTTCATATACTCCAGATATTAAGAAGCAAGAAACGTTTTTCATGGTAAAAAATATATGAGAAATACATCACACTGAGTTCAACTGAGCAGTGGATCCAGTCCAAAATTTTAGTCGAAGGATTTCTATATAAAGCAAAAGAAATATAAGAACATTGCTCTGGCCTTGAAACTGTGACCTCGCATCAATGCTGCAACCACTGGACCTATTCTGCATCCCATATAATGCAAACCTCAATTCTCTCTCTTTCTCTCTCTCTCTGTCTCTCTGTCTCTCTTTCTCTCTCTCTCTCTCTCTTTCCACCCCACTCCCCAATTTTCTTATGTATAATTTCAGGTTTTTGCACCACATTTTACGTTATGTAAAAATCTGCAAACTCTCGTCTTTTACGCTTCTAAATTACTCCAAAAATTATACGCAATGCCGGGGCTTCCAAGAGGAATTTTGTAAGGCGGTGCAAAAACTAACCGCATCCCCCCTCCACTTGATTAACCGCTCTATTTTCATCCACTACTGTCCCTCCCACCTCCCAAGTTCTGTAGGCTCTCCCCTAAGAGTTATACTGGTTGAACCCCCACCCTATGTTGGGCCTGCGCGATGGGACAATAAATTTGCCATTAACTTTGGTTAAAACAATGTTAGCTTCCGTGAACTTTGGTTAAAACAATGCTAGTTTCCATGAACTTTGGTTAAAACGATGTTAGTTTCCACGAACTTTTGTTAAAACGATGTTGGCTCCAAAGTTTAAAATATTTCAATATGAAACATTTTGATACTAATTTTATTTGTTGAAAATAACTGTGTTTTCCGCTCTTTTATTTATTTGTTTTCTACACAGCTTATTTTGCACAAATATCATTCTCACTGCCCGACACTTGTGAAGATTAAACAATGTAGCAATTTTTTATGTAGAGAATAAGATAATCGATTGCATGAGAAATGCCTTTGAAGGTGCTCTCAAATTAGTACAAACCACACGCAAATCGTGAAACGCTTCAGCTGGATCGATACTCCGCGACCTAGATTAGAGGAACTGAACTGACTGCACGCTGGAATCGTTAATTAACAAGTTCTCTGTGTCAAAGCAAGTGAGACTATAAATTCAACAGCTACAAATTTACCGTATGTGACACTAGACACACAGAAAGTATTAAAAGTGTTCACAGTTCGAATAAAACTCCGCAATGATACAAACATAACAGTCATGACCATCTTAAAAAAAAAAAAAAAACTTGCTGAAAAGGTAGGCCTTCTTTGAACTCAGCATTTCCATAGGGTTTCCTAGAATTACAGGTTTTTTTATGTTAGTGGATTCAGACCGCAATGAGAACTTGGGAGTGAAATGAAATTATTAACTACCACAAGCCTTTTCACTGGTCTTTGTTTTTAAACTGTGAGATTATTCAAATAGTTTTTGTTCCATATATGGAGATTCATAATCTTAAACAGTATTAGATGCTTAAAAAATGGTAGGTATCCTGCTTTTTTTTTGGGGGGGGGGGTGTAAAACATAATGACGACAGCAACAACAAAACAAAACAACAACGAAGTGTTAGTGCACCATTGTGTTTGAGTAGTATAAGAGTTAAGTTTCTGAAGCAACTGACCAGCAAAAAAAAAAAAAAGCAAAATGAGAGAACGATTTAGAATGGCATAACCTTTGTAACTTGGGAGGGAAAAAAAAAGTAGAAGTGGGAGCAAAATCTCCAGCAGAGCGAGCAGCCAAGGCACTACCACTCGGCTACGAAACCCTTGTACAGAAAAACTGCGCAAGTTGTACCAAATACCGTATTCAGGGACTGTCTGATCCATGACAGAAACGAGAGCACATAAACCCAGACATTCTGTGACCGGAAGCAGTGGCGGATTACTTGTCAGGCTGAGCAGGCCAAAGCATAGTGTCCTAGCGACAGAGAAGAACACTGCAAATAGCGAGCAAACTTAGTATACATGAAAATGAGTAAAGAACTACGTAATAAGTTTGCTGAAAAGTAAAAGGCTGCAAGTGATATATTAATTTATTTAGCCTGTGTAATATGAGGTCATCTACGTTGTTCTACTTTATGAAGCGGAAATCTGGACTCTGGGAAAAAAAAAGCTAGAGGGTAAGATTAATGCAGCAGATATACGATTCTACAGAAAACTAGGTCATACAAACGTTTAACATGGAGAACGAAAATAGCAAATGCACAACTTTTAGAGTAACTCCAAGCTCAAGTGAACTTCTCGTTGATGACCTGCAAATGAGTGCATCCACAGCAGGGCACCATGCTTACAACCCAAGCCGAGGATGTGTAATACTTCTTCAGCAGACTCCACGAAAGGCCTACTAAAGCACACAGATAACATTGTCAAAAATATTCTCATACTTTAATTTTCTTCTAAACGGATCATACAAGACTGCCAGAAGAAGACATCCTTTTTATAGATCGTGTCAAGTCTCTAACATAGCAATCAAGTACAGGCATTCCCCAGATTTTCGACACTTCGCTTTTACAATGGTTCTCAATATATCATGTTTCTTATATTTGGCGCTTCTTTCTCTTTCAGCTTTGTTCGACAGGGCGTGTTCAACGCCGCTAAGGTAGCCATCTGGCGCCGTTTTACTTTAAAGTGGTTTTTTTTTTCATTTTATTAGCACACTCTAGTCCATCCATAATACAAAAAATGGAAGAAAAATAATTTATCATGTGTTTAGACGTAAATGTAAAACGTTCAGCTTTTTTGGTGATTTTTTTTTTCAGTTTCAACGAAAGTCTGGAAACTAACTTCTGATATGACCGGAGTCCACTTGCATTCAAGTTTATAGAACTTAGAACTTGCTGGTTATTTATGATAATTACTGTTTAGTAATAATAACGCTGCCCCCCCCCCCCCATAATTTGGATAATACTGTATCCACAGAATATAGGGAAAATACAATTCAAGTGTTATAGTACATATAAGTCGTTAAGCTACATGGGTCATTAAGGGCCCCTTAAAAAATAATAACAGCAACAACTGCAGTTATATGGTTGTGTTTCATACATCGGAATAAGCAGTTAAAAACTGCCAGAAATGCTACAGACATGGGGCCATTTCCGGGTAAAACATGGCGGTCGTGATGTTTGATTACAAAAATGCTTGCGTGTCAGGGGCGTTGACAGTAACATTACACGTACATTTGATCAGTTTAAAATGTATGTTATTTTTAGTCGTCTCCTTAAAAATTAAGAGGGCAGATTTAGTCGTCTCCTTTTTAAGAAGGCAGAGTGGCAGTGCACTTTGAACTCGGCTTCTCAACCAGTAAAGAGGGTTCGAATTATATAAGGTTCGAGTTTTTTTTTCTTTGTTTTTTTTCCCCGGTGGCAAAATGAAAAATCCAGTCCGCCCATTCCGTGATGGCTGGCCGCTCTAGGTGAGCAGCAATTAATCTCTCCTCCTCAGAAAATGTCTCTCTCCCCCCCCCCCACCCCAAACCCCCATCCACAGTGAAAAACAATTATACATGTATTATTATTTTTTAAATTAATTAATACGAGTGAGAACAGGCGCACAGGGAAAAAAAATGTTGAATTTTATTATTTTTTTCCTATCTATAAACTATCGTTTATAGTTTTAGGTCTGCTCGTGAAATAAAATAGTGAATGCACATGAATGTTCGACTGTTTGACTTATTCGATCAATATATGTCAAACTTGGATTTGACCTTTGTAAATTTCATATTTTTTATTCTAAAACAGAATGTTGGAAACCATTGCAACAACGAATCTACAAAACAGCAATAAAAACACTCGTTTGCAAACCGTGCGGTTCTCTGTTAAATACAGCTATATATCTGATTTTCGTACAGTAGATGAGTTTGACACTTCGATCTTGATTTAAATAAAAAATAGACTTGTATGATCGATATTCTCCTCCTAGTCGTTGAAAAGGGTACGACGACTTTAAAAGCCATGGCACTCAACGTAAACACATTAACAGTAAACAGAAACACAATGTTTTAAAACGCGCTTGTCCGATTGGTCAGACAAGACACAGAAGAAATAACTTTACTTTTCACCTCCCGCAGTTAAAGATAATTTTAGTAATATTTATATGAAAAGTTGGAATCAAAAGACATATATGTTTATAAAATATTCCACACTTGAAACATGAAAGTTGTGGTAATATATTTTTACCGTTGAAGTTTAAAAATTTTGAGAGCATTGTGATAATTTGTTGCAATGACGTGGGAGAAACAATAGGCTGTTCTGTGTGTGCTAAGTTGGGTTCCTCGAACTGGGACATTGTGCAGTTCCGCAAGTAGAACCAGCAGACGGCGTCCGGGAAACCGGTGTGATGTCTTGTAGGAATGTACTCGGAACGCTCCAATACGAAAAATGAGAAGAAGATACAATATCAGAGTGTTGAGGTCAGTTAATCGTCTGCACAAACTATGTGTCTTTGGATATTCACGCTCATCGGTAAGAGCTGCATAGTTTTGTACAAGAATATCGATCTCTCAAGGCCGGGGGGGTCGCTTCGGTTGCGCGACGGCAACAGTTCTTTCATCGCTGGATCGAAGAAATTCCAATGTAATGGCAGTGTATATGTGCTGTACACACAGAATTAAAGGTTAACTCGCTTATAGGATTGGCAGCATTTAACGATATTTTTTTTCTTTGAAAATAAAAATATGTGCGCATCTACTCAGAGAAATCACAGTGGAACCCACTTGTCCTGGTGTTCATGTATTTCATGCTAGAAAAAGGATCAAAATGGCGAATTTTGTCTATTGTTTCACATTTATCATCGTATTGTGTCAACATTTTGTCGACTCAGCATCAGTGTCACCTCATTATGAGCGATCGGGCAGGGATTCGGAAAATGCATCTCATATACATCGAAACCGTAGCCAAACGCCAGAGGCAAAATACGCCAAAGTTCTAACAGCTGAACCAATACCAGAAAACGTGCACTCTAACACAGTGCTATATGATTTCAATTCTGTAAGCTTGCAGAATTATGCAGCATCGTCATTCAGGTTTAAAGTAATATCAACAGAAGACAGCGTGCCACTCTCAGACAGCCTGTTCGTTATTGATGAGAGCAGGCGACTACGTCTCGGAACTTCCTTATCAAATTCAGAACGGAAAAAGCTCTTTGATTACGAGCAGTACCCTACTGTTGTTGTGATAGTGGAAGCAACCCGGGACTCTAACCCAAAAGGTAAGTAGTTGTTTCAGATGAACGTGACATGTTATTGTTGTTCACCATCACAATCATCACCAACATCTTGTACTGTCTCCTCAGGCAAGGCTGACTGTAAAGGATATCTAACTTTTCTCCATCTCTCATTATCACATTTTATCCATCCAAGCTGGTTCCTGTTCATATATTGATGTTGTTCACCCATCTAACATCACTGACTTCCACTTTCTCTTTTGTCTTTACATTTTTGAGAGAAAATGTCACACCTCACAGGAGGGCTAAAATATTTTAGTATGCAGGTCTTTTCTCTTTCTATTTCAGTTTATCTGGGATCTGCTGTGGGGCTCTGTGACAAAAACTCAGCATCCCTTTTTTTAAAAAATGTCACTGTGAAATATTTAACAACCGATGTTTCTTCAAATCCTGTGTGGAGGAAAGACTTTTTTTCATGTTTAAAAACAGGAAATATTCAACCAGATGTAAAACTGATTGTTAGGAATAAAAATAAGCAGGATTTCTCTCCTCATATTTAGGTTGGTTAGCCGTCACACATTTCATATTCTGTACATTTGTCAGAACAAGTAGGAATGATAGTTGCTGTCTATTTTTTTTCTTAACTACGTTGTTATTTTGAAAATTCACCAAGTCTGTACTGTGCGTTTTAGTGTAGTATAGCATTTACTCGTTAAAGACAGCCCACATTTTCTGAAAAAAAAAAAAAAATTCTTTTGCATTTGAAGCACATAGCTACCGTACAGACTGGAAACTTTTCCGAAGTATGGGGGTCCATGGATTGATTTTGAAACAGCAGGGGGTCCATGGGAACCACTGGACTATAGTATCACAGCATGTGTTTACCACAGGCTCAGGATGAAGGTAGCATTGAATTTCACCAGCAGTTAGCTAATGACTATGACAGCTGTGTCATCTCCTTAACAGTCCCTCAGTTCCATTAATTTCTGTTAACAAAAAAATTTGATTCATCAGCACATTCCACAAAAATTGCATTTATTTGTCATTTTGCCCTCTCTCTTGTCCTTGACAAAGACATATTGCTCATTTATTTGGTTGGTTCTTGTTTTTCATTGCTGTGTGTTCTTCTTGTTATCTTCTTTTTGTCATTTTTCAATTTCCTTCCTCCTTTTTTTTTTTGGAAAAAAATCTTTTTTTTTTTCGTAAACGTGGTGTAGGGTTTGCCAGTCAGAAGGTCCCTGATTTGGTTCACACTGAGGTTGGGCTACCCAGCACTGGGGTTAACCCAGCCTCAAAAAATGGGCACCAGCGTCTTCCCTGGGAAAGCAAAAACAATGAGGACAGGCGCTGCCATCCCTAACTAAATGCTGTTGAGGCCTAGAAATATGAAGTCACCAACACTTCACATTCTTATGGCATGTAAATGAAAAACTGTATACTTCATTTTCTACCTCTACTCCAGTAGTACCAATTTGGTGGTACCAAGTTCAAGAGAAATGGGTACCAGAGAAATCTGGGAAAGTAGATGTGTCTAGGCATGATACTGACCACATCACACTTTCATGTGCCAATGGTCATGGAAAAACGGGCCTAACGCCATGTCCCCAATATGCCTTAATGGCATGGGAACGGGAATTTTACCTGTACTCCAGTAGTATCAGTTGAACTTGCAATGATCATCGCAATTACCTTTTACCATTCCACACAAATGGGCATATCATTGCATTATGGCTTAATTATTATTTGGCATCAGGTAGTTTCATTTGAGGCCATCTTTTTAAAATTTGTGCATCATTCAGTTGTCTCATTTGTCATTTTAAAGGTAATCCTGTCATGCCTTAGAGGCACATTGGGATATAGTGTTAGTGCCCATATTTTCCTTGACCTGTCAGCATCCTAGAAGGTGATATGGTCAGTATCACACCTGGCTGCCTCTCCTTCCCCAGCTCCAGAAGAAGTCGGGTACCCATTTCTATAACTAGGTGACCGGGGTGCCTCTGGCCGGATTCAAACCCCCCGACCTTTGCCATGAGAGACCAGTGCACTAACCACTTCTCCACAGAGTGGATGAAGTTAATGATTTTGTGTTACGTGGAGTGTCAGGAAGGTCACCTTTTAAAATCATTCAGTTTTTTTTTTGTTTTGAAGATTTGATATTTGTGGCCTTCTTAGTCTGAACTTCACCACAGCTCTCCACGCCGCAAGAGCTTATCTCCTAGCACACAAGGGATCAAGAATGTGTGCAGAGGAATTGTTTGCCCTTGCCTCTATATGTAACCTTTGATTTTCTAACCTTGTCTGGCCTGAAGTGTATTCTAGTAATGTTGTTTCTTCTTGTAACTCTAAGCTCTTGGCAGCTGATGTTATGAAAATCTTTAACATAGAGGAGTTAGCTGCAGTGGTTATAATTCTGAAAATGGGCCTAAGCTTTGATGTAGTCTTGGGGAACATGTCAGTCTCCATCTAGTTATAGCATCACAGCAGTGGGTGTATTAGGAGAACCACTTGAAGCAGAGAGGAATCCTCTACTGGTGGCATTTTGTTGACCCTTATAACTCCCATCTCACTAATACAGTCATACTTGCACGTCTTCTTGAAGCACCAATAACTTGTCAAGTTTTGCTCAGTGAAACACAACATGTCCAATTTACTCCTTATAACACTTGCAGCTTGTCCAGTTTGCACATGAAACATTTGCAGAATATTTAATCTGACAGCCTCATTTAGAGTTATCAGTTAATAACGGTGCTGCAGGTCTCAAGTCAAAGCTCAGGTCATTACCTTTAAGTCTTAGGTCAAGATTCAAGTCTTTGCAATTAGGTTTTTGTCATTTCCTTCTGTATAGTGGGATGGAAGTGTGTGGACAACCTTCTTATATTTTGAACGTTACGCAAATCTGAATGTAAATTACCTCTCAACACATCAAATTATTTTTCTTTAGAAGAAACATATAATATGGGTGTGGTTAGAGACACATCAGGGACCATTTTTATAAATCCTTCACTTTCATGGGCCCTGTCTACTATTTGCTATTTGCTGTGCTTATATTTGTTGATCTTGGCACCATTACTATTATCTAAAATCTATATATTATTATTTGATGACGTATGATCCACAAAGCAGAATTAAACAGACCATAGATTTGAATCACCAAAACCATAGAAAACAAGTTGAATTCTTTCCAGACTAAATGTTTACGAAGAATTAGAAAAATATTTTGGCCAAACACCATAAGAAATAACATCTTATTAGCAGAAATGCAGATGAAACCACTGACAACAATTATTGAGGAAAGATGCTGGCGATGGTTGGGACATGTGCTCCGAATGACTGACAACTCACTACCAAAAATAGCACTAAGATGGACACCACAGGGGAGCAGAAGTAAGGGTAGACCAAAAGAGACATGGAGAAGAACAACAGAAAGGATGTTGAGCAATAGAGGGCTCACCTGGACAAGAGCAGAAAAAAAGGCGAAGGACAGGCATTTGTGGAAAACCCTTGCGGAAGCCCCATGTGCCCTGGGCACTTAAGGTTCAGAGAGAGAGAGAGATTTGAATCAGCACACAGGAGGATGATGTCATTGAGGCATGCAATGCTTTCCTGATACTACGCAATGGTAAAGGCATTGAGTTAGTTTATTAAAAAATGGCAAGTCTCAAATAGAGTCCAAGTCACCATTCATCCTCTTTGAGTCGAGTCTAGCCGAGTCTTTAAAATGACTCAAGTCATACTTGAATTCAAGATGTTCATCTGTAGTCAACAACTCTGGTAATATATTTTGTTTATAATTTATTTCATTTATCTCTTACAGGGGCAGTGATCTTTTGCTACTGATACAATCAGTTTTAAAAAGATCAGTTTATTTCATGTCAGTTTTATTTCACATCATTCTATTTTTAAATGCACATAAATGTGAAACTTGAAAGATCTGATAATTTCTTTTAGTTTGATCCACCGTTGCCATCATTTCTTTCATTTTAAACATCTCCCAAACCCCACTTCTTTTTTTTTTCTAAGCTTAATTAGCGTGTAGTCATAATTAGGAATTTTTATAATTCCTGTTCTTTTTTTCATTTTTTTGTTATTCTGGACAGCTGAATTATATAATTAATAATTTGGAGACTGAATAGCCTAGTAAGGCTGAATGTTGCAGTTTATGTAGCAAATTTTTCTTATGTCCAAAAAAAATTTTTTTCACTGTTAAAATAGCAGAGGCTTTTATTAGTTCAGTTGAACATATAAAATACATCTGTTAGTGCCAGAATTCATGGACAAATGCTAATTGTAATATATGAAATCAAAGAAAATCTTGAGTGGTCCTTCCACATAATAGATCACAAAGAGCATTAATTAGTTTTAACAGGCTTGTAGTCAGTGTTTAAGGATCTATTAGGTTATACAGTCAAGATGATGGTCTACAGACAGCCAGTCTTTACTTTCATCCCTTCATGTTATACTTGTGGTATCATTTTCTGTTTTTAGTACAGTCTGAAGTCTCTTTATATGACCAAAATGCTTTTTTTTATTATCCTTCATTTCATATTCCAGAGATTTATTTAGAGTTGGCTGAGTGGTTAGACACTCAGTATACTAATTCAGTGGTGCCAAGTTCAGTTGCCAGCAGTGAGAATCATTTTCTGGTAACACCACACCAGAAAGCCCCCAAGGTCCACCCAGTCTAAAAAAATGGGTAGCAGAGAAATCTGGGAAGGTAAATGTGGCCAAGCGTGATGCTGACCACATCACACTTTCGTGTACTGATGGTCTTAGAAATCGGGTCCTAACACCATATCCCAGTATGGCTTAATGGCATGGAAACAGGAATTTTAACTTTACCTATGCAGAGATCTCATACCTGAGGAGTTGTAAATGAATATGTTTTCTGATTATGAATAGAGTGGATGGCATATATGTAAATCCCTGGTGTTTGATTGAGTAAGTAGATTCAGTTTGAAATAATTTTTTTTCTTAAACAGACAAGAAGCTCATTAAGCTTTCAATACCACTGGAAGATGTAAATGATGAGATGCCTGTCTTGAAAAATCAGCCGTATCCTTATCTAGCCGCAATTCCACAGGAACCTGACCCAGGACACACTGTTTATGTTCTTCTGGCAGAAGATCCTGACACAGACTCTGACCTGGAATATTTTATTCCAGATGAAGCTGGTAATATCTGAAGGACAGAAATTTAGTAGCCTTTTAAAACTGTCTTGTGCATGCTTCCAAGAATAGCATTAAGCATTTGAAAATAACAAGAAAAGCATGGATCATAAACTGTTTGTTTTCAAGATCATTCAGATTAATAAATAAACCTTTGTTTTTTTTTTTAATATGTAAAACAGTTCTGTTAGCTTGTCAACTTAAAGTTTACAAAGCATGTGCTATACTTGATTCATATCACTGAGTTCTATAACTGTTTACCACATAATTATTTGCCCTTATTTAATCTCTTACATTGAAAGTTGACTCTTCAGTTTTGTCTTGTCTACATTCTCCTGTACCTTTCATTGCTTAACTTCTTAATATAAAGATTTACTTCTGTTTTGAACCTGCTATAAATATGTGACTGCACTAATCACTTATTATAAATATATGACTGCTATACATTTTTGATTATGTTTAACACTTGCTATAAAGATTTTATTCTGTTTGACTACCTGCTAAAAGTATTTAATTCTACATTTAGCCAGAAGTAAACAGCAGTAAATACAAATGTGTTCAGGAAAAGAGTGGACTTTTTAAATTGTGTGCCAATTGGCACAGAGGGCATAGTGTGGCTTTGGAGCGCACCTAGCGGCAGGTCTTGACAGCAAACTGCTATTTGGCCCATTCCATTATGAGCATGAGTCATCAAGCCACATCTGCTGAAGTAAGCACATGCACAAGCTGTTCATCAGATTAGTGACAGAGTGACACTGAAGGAGCTGGAACAGTGTGGGTGTGTGTGTGAGTGAAATTTTGTTGGCAAACTTAGTAAAAAGTTTACAGAGACATGGCAGTTTGCTTAACCGAGCATACAGGGATGACTGTATGAGCCAAGCATAGTGCTATAAATGGTTTACATGTTTCATAGAAGGCAGAACATTGATAAGTGAAGATCCTAGGCCTAGACAACCTTCAGCATCAACAGATGATGACCATTTCAAGAGAGTTTGTGCTATGATGCGTGGGAATCATCATTTAACTGTCCGAAAAAGTTGCTAATGAAGTGGGCATCAGCATAGGATCTTGCAATCAGATTTTGACTGAAAAACTTCAGATGTGTCTTTATACCAAAAGTTGGCTCTTTATTTTTTTTTACATACCTTGTATGTCATTCTGCTGGGGGTGAAGACATCCATTGAGGCAATCAGCAATGCATAGCTAATATGCCAGCGTCAGGGTTAGCGAACCATAGCTGACCACGACTGTCCTACCTCTCCGTGGTACCCCCAGTAACAGACCTAGCCTGGCTAACGGGGCAGGGATTGCCATAGTCCCCATGGTGGTGGAGTCTGCTAAAGAAGCATTGCCCACCCCCTGCTTTTTAGCTGTACTCCGGAACTGAAAAAGTAGCTGCCATAACCCGCTCCCATGCCGATATGATGCTGTGTGTCAACATCTCTACAGCATTGGCCGCAAAGAACAACAGCTCACAGTTACAGGAAGTTCATACAAGTACAAGTACAAGATCTACTTGATTTGCCTCTGTTTAGCGACTTATTATTATAAATATTAAGTATGAATATTTATCTCTGTTTAACAACTCATTATTATAAATATTAAGTATAAATATTTAACTGTGTTTAGCAACTCACTATAAATGTTAAATATCTGCACAGGAACAGAAGTGAGGAACTACTTCACCATAGATCAAATGTCAGAGACTAGTGGCGATGCTAAGATGGTGGAAGGACACATCAAAATACTCAGACGCACAAAATTTCTATTAGGAAATAGTTATCTCATTCCAGTGAGGTTCTTTATGAAACTCTTTTTTTTCAATTTTGCTTTCTTTTAGCTTTCACATTGCTCCAAAAGTTAGATTCAGAGACAGATCAGTAAGTTAGTGAGTGTATTTCTTTATGAAAGAATGGGAAAAAAAACAATTACTGACATTCAAATCTGTTATGGAACATTGTAATGTGAGCATTAAAACCTGTAAGACCCATGATACAACATCAACTGATATAATCTTTGTGTGCTGTATATTTTACGGCATTGGTCCAGGCCAGTCGTTAGTAGCCTAAGACCTTTTTTTATGAGTGAAGGATATGCAAGTTCATTTGCATCCAGAGCTGTAGAGTTGGTGGTCTGAAGTCTTTATTCCAGTTTTGATACTTCTGCCAGATTCCCAACCCCTGTTTTTTTTTTTATTATCTGCCTCAACACTGACTCCTCAACAAATGGTATATTTGTACCCACTTCCAACTTGTGTTTTTCTACTTACTCTCTGACTCCATCAGCTTGTGTTTTTCTACTCTCTGACTCCATCAACTGGAAGATGTAAATGATGAGATGCCTGTCTTGAAAAACCAGCCGTATTTCTACTCTCTGACTCCATCAGCTTGTGTTTTTCTACTCTCTGGCTCCATCAACTTGTGTTTTTCTGCTCTCTGACTACATTGTAACAACTCCTTCATAAATGGTACATTTCTGTAATCCAAACTCTCACTCTGCTCATAATTGCTTCAGACTTTGGGTTCTGTTTTTCTGCTGCCAGAAACCAACTCCTTCATAAAAAGCACATTACAGTACTTTAACTCTGGCCAAAATTGCCTCCAGCTTCACATTTCTAGTACCTCAGTTTTCTTTTGCCCTTTGTGAATACTTAATCATTATATTACTGATTAATAACAACACAGAGATAAGACAGATGAGCAAACAACAACCTATCAAACAGCAATCTGTCACATGGGCGATCAGAAAAAGAAGATGGACATATGTCAGTCATGTGATGAGAAGAAACAATCAGAGAATCTCCAAACAAGCTATCAGGTGGAGCACAACAGGCAAAAAAAAAGAGATCAACCACGTGAAACTCTGAAGAGGACATTGTTAAGAGAGGTCAGTTCAGTGGGCATAACATCCCTTGATGAGATTGAAAAACCCGCCGAAGACAGGAAATCTTGGCGAACTACCATGCAGGCCCTATGTAACGTTTAGCGGTACGGGAAGGATGTAAGATATTACTTAAATTTGTTTGTCAGTATAGTTTTAAATGTGTTCTTAGATTTTGTTTATCTGCTTGTAGTAACCAAAATGCTGCTGTTCAATAAATCCAACATCATTATAGACCACCCTTCTAATAAGATTTCATAATGCTGAAACATCAGGTAGGGTAGGAGCAAAGTATGCTAGTTCTTGAACCCATGCCTTTCAGGTTACAATTAGAGACAGAAGACAGCCTAGGAGTCAGGTGATCACTGTTGAAGTTAATGTGACAGTTGGACCTAGAGCACCCCAGTTCTTCCAGCAGAAATATGAGGGATGGATCATTGAGACCAGAAGCACAAACAACCCGTGAGTCAAGTTAGATAAGTTGTTTTCCTAATTCATTGACATTGTTATGGAAGCTCCATGTAGTAAGAAACTTCTGGCTAGATGATACAATGATGAGGAACTAATAAAAAATAAGTTTATGTTGCATAGGAAGTGATGAAGAACTAAAAAGAGTAAAATAATTATTGGATAGGGAGTGTTGAAGAACTTATATAAGACAGAAATCATGTTGGATAGGAAGTGATTAAAAACTTGCATGTTAAAAATGAAGTGATAAAGAAGTGCATGTTGGATAGGAAGTATTGAGGAACTTATAAGAAATAGCTTAGTTACACACAGAAATTAGTGTATAGGCACACAACTATACATAAAGCACTGCAGTAAAGCTGTGATACTAAAATGTATAAACTAGGAAAAAAAGTAGGAACAGCTTTATTATTTAACGATAACACACTTGTGACATTTCAACGCAAGCTTTGTCAAACAAAAACAAACAGGACAAAGAATCAGAGAGAGGAGACAAAGTACAGATTCACATTAATTTGATGTTAACAAAACAATAAAAAATTAAAAATTAAATAAAAATGGCAATGACTTATCTCAGCTTCTGGAACAGCACAGAACCAGTCATTTGCCATTTTTCTGTAATTTTTTTTTCCTTTTTTATTGCATTTGTTTACATAAATTCATCAGCTACACTTCAGTAGTTTCTCACTCCGGTCCTACCCTTCAGAGTTCATGCTTGCCTTTGATGTTTTCTTTTTTAGATGAGTTTTCATAAAAGTCCTAATATGAGATTTACAGTTTATGAAATTTTAGCTTAATTCTGAACTTTTTCCCTTCAGTGTTTTCTCACAGTCTTCCAACAAGGAATTGATAGTTCAGGTGCATCAGTTTCAGCAGAACTATCCCAAGTCATTCAGGATTCTGGATGAGTACAACAGGGAGTCTACATTGTTTCGTATTGATGAGAAGGGACACATCTACAACAAAGATGTGAGTATTTATTATGGCTTTTTTTTGGTATTGTTGGTGTAGCTGTAGCTACATTTGTATTTGAGAGTGATGTTTAAGATACTCATTCACTCACGTAAGCTCTATGCCAAAGATGTAAGTATTTATGCTTTTTTTTGGCATTGCTGATGTATATAGGGACTTTAGTATGATATATATAGGATACTGGTTTAATTGTTATATGCCAGTAAGTGTAGATGATCGAGCTTCTCAGTTGTGTCTGGTCCTGGCATCACCAGTTAGTTTAGTTGTCTTTCTTTTCTGAAGTTATCTAGTCTGGCTGTGGGAATGGCTGAAATGATTGGCAGTTGGTCTTTGGTTCATCTTAGATTGAAGGTGTGGGGTTGAATCCCACCTGTCACTTCCATTTTGTCAGAGCTGACACTGGTGATGTGGCCTAGTGCATTGTGCTGAGATCCTCTGTCAGAAAAAGAGATTGGAGCACCTCAAGGACTTGTCTGGCATACATTGAAGATAACATTTTAACAACAGTATTAAGATATTTTTCTTATATCTGTTTCTGATGGTTTTTCAGGAAACTGTTGGACTCCCTTAGTGACTGTCCTCTTTAAGACATATTCGCATAATTTTTTTTTCTGTTCTATATGGTTTTAACCAGTTTTCATTGTTCAGCAGTTTGTTTTTTTGTCAAGGATGCTACAAGAGAGGAAGTGCCTGCATAAATATTCATGCTTTTACAGTTTCATAAATTTATTACAAGAGATATTCAGAATCCTGTAAAAATAACATAAACATTTCCTATGCTCCTTCATTCTGTAACTCGGGGTCAAGTTCAGTAAACTTAAGTCAGTAAACTTAAATATTTGTTCCCTTATTTTCTGAAAGCTTGCCAAAGGATAAAGGAGTTTCCTTTCTTCTAAGTTTCTGCTATTATCTTTGGCTTTTTTGTTGTGATTATTACCACAGACTACTAGTTCACTTATAAGTAAAGGCATTGCTTTCAAGCTGAAACAAATTTTTTTATTATGCAGTCACCATTTACAAAAAAAAAAAAAAAGTAGGTTATAAAGAAGTAAATTTTAATAAATCCAAAAGTTCATTTGTGGACATTATATTATGTATTTATGGTCGATGGTTACATTGTTCAGCATTATTTCTTTTGTGTCTGCCTATGTATTCATGTTTATTTTTTTGCTAGGCCTTAGACTTTGATGTGCAGCAAACTCAGAGACCACCCAAACTACGTCTTCAGATCAAAGTTATAGAAACTTCAGAAAGTGGAGAGCTCATACAAACAGCCCCTGTGAGGTTTTTTTTTTTTTTGTGCTGATGTTGAAAATTAAATTTAATTGCAAATTCTCCCCCCCCCCTCCCACCTTTTTCATTTCTATCACTAAAGACATAAGTAGCCATGATTTTCCTCAATTTCAAATCTGAAAATGACATTGCTTAATGTACAATAATTTTAATATGGTGAGATCACTAAATACTTTTATAGCGATAACTTTGTTCACTGATTTCCTTTTTCTGAATAAGGTGGTTATCTATTGTAGTCTGTTATTGTGGTTATTTTATGAGGGTCTCGTTATAGTGAGTTATAACTCATATCTGGGGGGTGGGGTGGTGAAGATGCCTGTCCAATGAAGCAGTCAGTGACCCATAGCTGATATGCCAGCGTCAGGATAAGCGAACCATAGCTGACTAAGACCCTGTCCCACCTCTCTGTGGTATATCCAGTAACAGACCTACCCTAGCTAACGGGGCAGAGATTGCCATAGTCCCCATGGTGGTGGAGTCTGCTAAAAAAAAGCATTGCCCACCCCCTGCTTTTTAGCTGTACTCTGGGACTGAAAAAGTAGCTGCCATAACCCATTCCCATGCCGATACAATGCTGTGCCTCAACACCTCTACAACATCGCCTGCAAAGAACAAATTGCAATTACAGGGAGTTTTTACAAGTACAAGTATCTGGGCTGTGGAGAGTCTGAAGCAGTTTTTGGTAGGTTCGGTAGAAGTGTAATCTTTATAAAGGAATTGGAGTCAGAAAATGACAATCTATATTTGTGGGGGCATGTTTGGAGGAGAAGCTGGATAGAGTACTTAAAGGCAACAGGGAAGATCGACGATAGAAGAGACAGAGAAGATCGACGATAGAAGAGACAGAGAAAAGATGTTTGATGGTTTGACATTCTGGCAGTGGAAATGCTCATTGACAGGCCTGTTGAGATGCACAAGCGATTGAGGGTTATGGAAGGACATGGCATCTTACGCTTGTTGCCAGGGACCTGGAGAGAGGGAGGAGTCAGTTAGTGGAAATGTAGAGTCCAGAGTCTAGGGTAAATTTGGGTGAAGTAAGAGTCTGTAGAAGTGTATTATCTCAGAGTCTGTCAGACAGAAAAATAAACTAATTAGATTTGAAGATATGGCATACAAGCTGTGAAGCTCAAGTTGTATTATAGGAATGTAGTTTATTACAGATACAAAACCTTTTCTTTATTTCCACATTTCTCAGATGGAGATCACAATAAGAGATGAAAATGACAACCCACCGAGATTTCAGCTGACACAGTATTTGAAAACCATTCGTGAGGACTTGGAAGTTGGGAAAACGGTTTTGTCAGTGCTGGCTGAAGATAGTGATTCTGGTGATAATGCTGTGGTTACATATGAATTGGATAATCCTTATTTTGAAATAAAGAAAGTTGGCAAAGAGGGAGTCATAATGGTCAAAGAGTGAGTGTCTTACTGGATGTTTCTGCACTTAAGTTAGTAAATGTGAAATGTTTCTGTATTCTAACTACTGTCAAATAGAATAATAACTTTATGAGGGACTTCGTTTTGTTTTTTTTTCCCTTGAAGTATCCACGTCATAGAAGTCTATGCTCCAGAAATGTTAATGTTGGTTGTAGGATCTTCCAGTGACTTTAACCTAGAAGTTCTTGGTAGCTCACATGATGGTGAAAATTTTGTAAATATTGGCAGTGCAGTGGATGGGGAGAGCATTATGGAGGCATTCCGTGTTTCCAGCATTAGAGGCTCCTTCTTAACAAGTTCCACCTTCCCACCACAGAGAACTCATCAGTTATTACACTGTTGGTATTCACATCAGTCTTTTACTAGTAACACCACCATCAGAAGATGGAACGGTGTTTTAGCCAGTTATGGTACACAAGTCCAGTGATGACAATACCTCTCAAGTATTCTTCTGTACAGGCTTTTCTAATAGTTTTTTAGGCGACTCTGGGTGTGGTTCAGATGCTTTTTAAGGAAGTGCTTAGGTTTAAACAAAAGAAGAACGAAGTGGCACAGATTTTGTATTGAATTGGTTTCAGATTTATTCCAAAATGTGACTATGCATTCTTTCAACCAGTTTAGTTTTTTTTTTTTTAAATCTGTATATTTCACAGTAAACTAGACTTTGATGCCATTCCTGGACCAACCTACAGATTTATTGTTTATGCCAAGGACAATGGCTCACCTGTTCTGTCCAGCTCAGTTGATATCACGGTGACCACCTCCAATGTGAACGATGAAAAACCAAAGTTTATCCAACCTGGTACACTTGTTCTTCGAGATGCTGTGCCAGATAATTTCATCCTGACAAGACTGAGAGCAACAGATGCTGATGGAGATAATGTGAAATTTTACTTTGCCCGTGAGTGTCTTTGATGTTATTTTTATGCTCTGAGAATTGCGTTGACTAGTCATTAAATTTGTGAAGTACAGCTTCTGAGACTTATGTAATGTGAGTTTCTGCACTTAAAATATAAAGAGAGAAGATTTTTCAAGTAGCGATGGTAAAATTTCTTTGAAAAAAAGTGAGGAATTTGTGCAGCTGTATTATTATCTTCTGTTATCATTATTTTTTGATGGGTTAAAAAACAAGTACTTTTGTAATGTACTTTTGTGAGTTTTATAGTTTTATAAGTTGTATAGTGAATTAAAGGAAAACTGGGGGGGGGGGAAGGACAGAGGAAGACAAAGAAACAAAATACTTGATGGATTAAAAGAATGGCACAGAGCACAGTCCAACACACATCTTATAGAAAGAGCAAAGGATAGATTATTGTAGAAATCATTGATGACCAGCGCCCGATTGGCATGGACCAGAGAGAAGGGGATAGTGAACATTGACAACATAAACTCTAAAATGTGTTTGGAGATCCAACATTAATATGCCTTTCATGTTTTGTTTTTTTTAATCATTCTCTAGCACGAGCAGAAAGGTATGAGATTTTCAACATCAAGCCATCATCAGGAATCATTCAGGTGGTAGGAGATGTCCCTTCAGACATAAGCTCATACATTCTGAACATTAGTGCTGTGGATGATGGTTCTTGCTGTGGTGGAACTGTGCACCTGGAGAGCACAGATACTTTCCTGGTAGACATAGTTGACTCTGTCAACCAGAAGCCTTTCTTCAAGGACTGTCTGGAATATTCTCAGAAGGCTACTTTTAAAGAGGAGTCCGAGCCTGGCACTGCTATTATCAGGGTTAGAACAGTCAATTGTTCTATGTTGCTCTTCTGTCTCTGATAGTCTTTTTTCTGTTTTGTAGTTACAAGGTTACAGACATGCATATTTAGCCACACAGTGAGAAATTTTTTTCACTAGAAGGTATTTTTCTTAGCTTTTTTGATTCAGAACCTGCCAAACACACCCCAGAAACCCCCTTTTTTTTTTTTTTAATAATCAAACAGAAATACCATGTTTTACAGTGACATGACACCTGTTTTTAGCATTTACGGCATTTTAACAGAACTGTGTAACTGCAGGGTGTCTGAGTGGCGAACTGGTTAGCATATTAGTCTCTCATAGTGATAGGTCAGGGGGTTCGAATCCGGTCGGAGGTGCCCCATTTACCCATCTGTAGAAATGTGTACTCGATTTCTTCTGGAGTTTGGGAAGGAAAAGCGGCCAGGCATGATGGTGACCACATCACCCTGTAGTGTGCTGGCAGGTAAAGAAAACTATGGGCACTAACACAATATTCCTTATGTGCCTCTAAGGCATATCTTTACGGAAGTCAGACAATAAAGCAGAAGCTATCATACAGTTTGTACATAAGCATGTTTTGTATTTTTGTTCTGTTTTTGTTAACTACTGGATATTTTTGCTGAAAATTATTATAAAAAAGTTTTATAAATCCATTTTGTATAAAATTATGTTCAATTCATTTTATTAAATGCAGCCGAAACATGGGAGAGCCAATCAGAGAATTGAAAATAGACTGAGAGGATTTGAAGGAAGATGGCTTAGAAAAATTTTAAGAATAACCTGGGAAGAACACGTGACAAGTGAGGAAAATACCAAATGAAATGGCATTAAGAACATTACTAAAAAGGTCAAAAATGAAGATGGAAATGGTTAGGTCGCATACTACGAATGGAAAGAACAAGGTACCCCTATGCAGCCTTGACTTGGACACCTCTAGGGAAAAGAAAGAGGGGCAGGCCGTTGGGGACATTAACTCTTTCCGTGCCTCAGGAAAAAATGCTCAGTTAAGTTCAGTTGGGTGCCGGATTAAAAGTGTGGATCGTGATATATATAGGGGGTATAGTTGTATAATTGAATGAAACACAGTATTTCCATGTACTTCCGTGTACTTATTATGTTTCAAAATATAACTAAATGTTTCAAGGTTTCATAAATGCAGAGTTTTTTAGGAAAAAAAGAAGTAATGTCATGTTTTTAGACAATGATTGTGTCCAACTTACCATCTGATAGGTCTAAATCCACACTGTGTACCTTCTGATATGCGTAGAACCAGCTGTCGATGTCATATTGTCATTCTGTGTTGCATTATCACTAAAATAATGTCTGAAATAACCTTCTAACTACTTCTCCAGTCGTCTAATATGTCTAGATCTACCTGGGGTATATTCAAGGATAGTAGTCTGGTCACAGGACATGTCCATACCCCTATCTACATCACCAAAAATTGAAATTTCTCAATCAAAAACTTTGCCTTTTGACTTTCGACATCACTCATTACTAGGCACTCTCCCCTATGATGAAAAGGTCATGGGGCATGCGCACTAAATGTTTACAATCTAAACATTACACCGGTGTTTTAATGAAACAAAGCAAACGTCAAATTTTTTACGACTGGCACCACGTGAGAAACCGGAAGCGTCAGAAGTCTGACGACCAGCACGGGAAGAGTTAAGACGCACAGTACAGGAAGAACTAACTTTGAGGTATCCCAACTTGCTCAGAACAGAACTGACTGGAGAACCTTTGTTGATGCTTTAATCTCCATTGGGGGTACAGAGGACTATTAATGATAATAATTATAAAAAGTTACTGGTACACTTTACCAGTGTTCTTTATTATGTCTCCCATGACAACATAGAACAATTGGTAATGTGGCACTGGAGGTTTTCAGAAAAAAAAAATATACGCACAGCAATCAAAACATTAACCACTTTAGCGTTTACGTGTCTGGTGAAAAAAAAAAAAACATGGTGAAAACTGCTAGGATGCCATGATAACCTCATCCACTCATTAATATTAATTAATGAGTTTCCATAATTATTTTTGGAAGCTTGACCTCATTTTATTCGGTACATGGCAGCACAGTACTACTCTGAATGTTATTGGGCTTAATGCTGTGTATGAAGTCAAAACCAGGTTAGTCCATATAATGGTAGTTGCAAACAGTTTTGGCATGGAAAACCTGGTCTATATAATGTATGGGGTTAATACCAAGGAGGTTGATGTCACAGGACATTATGATGAAGATTTTGTTATCAAACACCATTTTAAAAAGGTTTGAAAAGAGTATTAACCTCTTTATTGTATTACTGATTAAAAATAAAAAGTTTGTTAAACTGTGTAGTTCTGGTGGCAAAGTAATTAAAAGTAACCAGGTTTCTGGGAGCTCAGGCAGTTTCTGAATTATGAACAAGTTCCATTCCCATGTTTCTTCATAAATCTAATTTGTATATAAGTAAAAAAACTTAAGTATGGTTTATATCTAATGTCTGTTTATGTAGTATTTAGTGTACAGTGTACCTGTCTATGCATAGAAAGCATTAAAGAAACCTACAAATCATTGTAGGCATACAGTGTTTTGGTGTGTGCCACATTGTAGCACCTGTTTGTTATTATGAACCATCGCATGTAACTGGAATTGTTAATATAATAGGCTTTACTGGGTTGTTCTTAAATAAATATGTTTGTTAAGTTGGACATTTGTAGCACAGGAAGTGCCTGTATTTTGGAAAGTTGAGGGAAGAGCCCTGTATGGCCTATAGACCATATTATTCATCTTTGTGTGTTTACTTCTCAAGACTGACACATTATATGTAGCTAAATATTTGTTATCCATATTCTTTTGCCCAGACTTTTATCTAACTACTGTTTTCTAACCAGGTGGTTGCAAGTGACCCAGATCGAGGCTTAAATGGAGTGATTGACTACTCCATTGAGTCTCCATCCACCATGTTAGCTGATGCCCCCTTTGACATCGACAAAGCAACAGGTCAGATAACTGTTAAATCCAAAGTAAACAGAGAGGCACTGGACAAGGACTACATTCAGGTGAGATATGTAGGTTCAGTTCACTTTGCTCAGTGTAACTTGAGGTGCTTTCTTATGCACTTAGTGCTGCTGTAATTACAAGTATCATATTTATGAAATGTAATCTAGTTCATAAAATGAATTCACATTCAGAATACATATATACTTTAAGCTTTTGCTGAACTGTAAGGTGACTGATATTGGATTTTCAGAATTTGGGGGGGGGGGGATATGCATCGTGATTTTACAATAAATAATATCTAGAAACAAATACATTGGCATTTAATATCATTCATTTTGCATTGTTATAAGAGTTATTAGAATTGCAGCAAATCAGCAGTGTTTAATACTCCACAGACTTTTTAGTGTTGTCTTGCTGAGCCTTAAATTGTACTTATATGACATCAGTAGACTTTTCTCCAATTTTTGGATCTTGCAAAATAATGATTAAGTGTTGTGTAGCATTGTAATTGAAAACACATGGGGTTTCTTCTGTTGAAAAGACGCTGGAATTTCTTATTATGAAAACACGTTCAAATATGTTCAAATTTCTTTCTTTAACAGGTAACAGTGAAAGGTTCTGACAGAGCTCAACCTCCTCAAGAGGGCTGGTGTACTTTTCGTGTGGCTGTCCAGGACATTAATGATAATTCCCCAGTTTTCAATTCACTTGTGTATAGCGAAAAAATCTCATCAAATGCTCAAGTAAACAGGGTGAGTTTAGGCAATATTTTCCAACACATATTTTTTTTCAGTCCATTAAATAGTTATTTTTTTTTCCAATGGAAAGTATCATAATCTTCATAGCAGAGCAGTCAAACAGAAGTGTACAGTGCAGTTTAAAAAAAAAAAAAAAAGGAGAAACAAGTCGGTAATAGGAAATTTAAAAAATGGTGAAATAGTCATACAAAAGAAACCAATCCAATATTTGAGCAAAAAATCCCTTTATCAAGTGCAACAGAGAAAACAAACGCATAAAGATACACACACAAAAAACTTACCTGAGGTCTGCTCTGTTATAAAAATTGATACAGGGTGCGCCTACAGGCAGTTTTGTTTTTTGTAAAACTGCATTATTCTGCTAGAATTCTTATATATATATAGGGTCAGGCAGGGAAACCTGATTGTTTTCAGTTGGTTATATATTGAAAACCATCAGGTTTTTCTGCTGGACCCTGTATTATTTCTACTAGAGCCAGTTTTATTGTAGCCATTATCAGCCTTATTAGCTTTGTAGCAGTTTGATAAATACATCTTGATCATGTTTACTTTTAAACTCTGTTCACCACAACACCCTCTAAATTTGTGCTGGTGTAGTAAAGTGTGATGGCCTAAGAGCCTTCCAGTACTCCAGCTGTATGATGTAGTGGAAGCTCATCAAGTTTAATAGGGTCAAAACACTTGTCAGAGGGTGGGGGGGTGTACTTCCCCTAATGATCTGAAGGTGTTGTGGTTGTTCTGTTCTCTGCAGTAGAGAGTTTCCTGCGTAGGAGACAACTGATAGATGACAAGTGAACCAACTTGGAGTTTTATATCATTAGATTATTCTTCTTCTGGAAATTTCTAGGTCTGTTATCTCACCCTTCCACCGGAGTTTTTGGGATCTTTGGACTGAATGCATTTTATGGTAAATGCACTTAAAATGCTCTTGATAGTAGTGTACTCTTAAGAAATGTCACTTTCCACTTTCATTGAAGAAGTGAATAATTGATCAAGGGTACAGAAATGCAGAATACCATGTGTAAAATGACTTTTCATTGAAGAAGTGAATAATTCATCAAGGGTACAGAAATGCAGAATACCACATGTAATATGACTTTTCATTGAAGAAGTGAGTAATTGATCAAGGGTACAGAAATGCAGAATACTACATGTATATGACTTTTTTAAAAAGCTGTTACAGAGGTTGCAGAGCAGTCTTTCTTATAAGCCTCTGACTGTCATGTTCCATCATAAGTTCATGTTAGAGGGTAAAGATGCTGTCAGATTTGGCAGTCAGCAACCCATAACTGACATGCTACCATCAGAGTTGGCAAACTTTAGCTAACCTAGACCCAGCCCCACCCCAGTAATAAGCCTAGTGTGGCTAACAGGGCAGAGATTGCCATTGCTCCACATTGGTGATGAAGTCTACTAAAGAACTGTTGCACACCCCTCACTTTTCAGCTCCAGTTAGGGACTGAAAAAAAATAGCTGCAGTGACCCACTACCAGTCCAACACATTACTGTGTTTCAACATCTTCACTGCATCAGCTGCAGAGAACAACGAGCTCACATCATTAGGGAGATGTAAGGAAGAAATTCATGTTCTGTCACAGAGCTCCTAGATTTTGATATGATCATCTTGATACACATGAATTTTTCCTGGCCAGGTCATTCTTCGTGTTGGGGCAACAGACAAAGATATTGGAGAAAATTCTAAAATATCGTATTCTCTGATAGAAGATGGTGGTGGAGTGTTTGGAATCTACAAGGAAAGTGGTCTCATCTTTCTAAAGTCAAACTTGGCAGCGTCAGTAAGCAGCTTTTAATTTCTTATCGCTTTTTTTTAACCCATTTGTATTGTTATTATCCTTATTCTTAATCATGAATAGAAATCACACAGTGTATATTGTTACTGTCATTTATGCATTTCTTAGTGTTGCTGGAATATACAAGTAGATATAAAAAGTTTACAACCATTTCCTGTAATTCTCGTGTAAGCAACAAATAAAGGAGACAGGAAAAATAAGGCGCAAGTGATTGTGTTTATATGAGTAAGATGATTACAGAAGCAGTGTTCTATTTTGCTGAAGGGGAGGGGAACTTGGTCAAACACAGAGAGGCAGCAAAGGAGCTAAAGAGGAAAATAACTATCAGAAAGGAAATATGTAATGTAGATTGAAGGAACAAAAACAAAAAGAGATTGGGCCTTGGAAAACAAACATGGTCTGTTGCTAATGTGGCCGATTATGCCAGTGAAATATTGACAGATCAACCAATGTGAAAGGAGCAGCACAGAAAAAAAAGTGTACAGTAACCTCTGCAGACAACTTTCATTGTCATGCTTTAGAAAAGTTTATATGGTGAAAAGAGTATGTAGGCAAAAACTACAGAAGAAAACAAAAACTTCAAATTCCGGAAATTGAAATGGTCATTCACATAACCAGATAAAATAACTCACAGTAGGTTAGAGCAGAATAAAACTGAAGACAGACTAGTGTCCAGAAGGCATCTGCAGGTAACCACATCCCTTAGAGTGTATCATAGGAGTGAAAAGTAAAGAGCTTAAGAAAGCTTGGGCAGATCTAGCTTATCATTTAGCTCAGAATATGGTACATGAAACACTGTTCACATGCATCTACTGGCAGTCGTGTTGTATCTTTATGTAAGCCATGATGGACTAGCAGTCATCTTAGGATTGGGGTGACATTCAGTGACTTTCTTGGATTCATGAAGCAGATTTCTAAATGGACTTCACAATAAAGAATGTGCCAGTCCTAATCAGTCTGTAATTCAGGCTGTAGTTGCTGGCCCTGATGACAGTTTTCATTCAATTTTCCCCCACTGTAGTAGATGCTCCTTTTAGTTTTTGATGCAGAATAATGCTACAGTTTTCAGTAAGTGTTCTCTTAAAGGTTTTACCCAGAATAGAAAATCAGTAGAAAATCTTTTCTTGATTTTTTTTTAAACCCAAAATAATTCTGCTACCTGTAGAAGATATTCTCATCATGGTTTTAACTTAAATAATACTACAGATCACTGAAACATACGAATAGAAAATTTTAGAGCTTCGTTTTTATACAATTGAAAATTATTTTTCTCAAATATCTTTTTGTTTTGTTATCTTTGCCCTCCTAATTTTTATTTTAACAAATCAAGGACATCATTAGCTACTAAAATATTATCTGAATATGCAATACCTGTACTTATTTAACTAATACTAGTCAAATAAGTACAGCTGTTTGTATGTTCAGATATTTTTTTTTATATTTGAGTTTGTTACTAATTTAATTTTACTTATTTGACTGTAACTGATTGACTTGTTTATCATTTTTAATGCAATTATCTTTGGTTCATTTATTTAGAAAACTGAATACAATTTGTTAGTGAAAGCTGAAGATAATGGAAGCCCACCTAGGCAGGGAACTGTCATGGTGAAAATTGAAGTAGCCACTGAAACAAGTGAGCCCCCAAAGTAAGTTCTGAGCAGTGGCTTTTTATTTTCCTTCTGTCGTTAAGCTGGACATTTTGTGTGATCAGTCAGTCAGTCATTTGCATGTACCTTGCTGAACTTTGCCTCCCTAACAGCACTCTTGTAGGCCTCCCGGTTGTAAGCAAGATACCCTGCTGCTGATGCATCCATTTGCAGGTTATCAGCGATGTCTTGCAGCCATTTTCGCCTTGGTCTTCCTCTCTTATTTGTTTGTGTGATAGTAATCTAAATTTAACTGAATATTGAAAGCCGGTAAAGTGACTCTTTCTATGGTTCCATTTCATCTTTAATCTTTTAATAATGTAGCACAGATGTAGAAAATCTATTGTATTTTCATTGAAGTTTTTTTTTTTGTTTGTCATGTATTTTTTATCTTTATAGTACTTTGTTTTGTCCACTCTAGTCTCCCAAATTATTCTTTTAATCACTTTTTTGTCACTGATTAGTTAACTCTAATGTTAATATTTTGTTTTAAAGAAAATATATTAGCATTTTTTTAACAAGAACATACTTTTCTTAATTTTTTAAATTGGAAAAAAAATACTCGTCATCTTCTGCCTTCTCTGGGGGTAAGATGCCTATCTGATGAGGAAATCAGTGACCCATAGCTGATATGCTAGTGTCAGGGTTAGTGAACTAGAGCTGACCAAGACCCTGTCCCATCTCTCCGTTTGTACCCCTAGAAACAGGTCTAGCCTGGATAATGGGGCAAGGATCACTTTTTATCTGTACTCTTGAAATAATAGCTGCCATAACCCACTCCCACACTAATATGATGCTGTGCCTCAACACCTCTACAGCATCGGCTGCAAAGAACACTAACTCGTACTTACAGGGAGTTCGTACAAGTACAACTGTGCCTTCTCTCGACAAAAGTTGGCTGCGGTGAACCTCCAGTCTGCTCTGTTTCTTTCCTTTGTAGTGCACTTCACCAAGCTGGTTCCTGTCCATCTCTTGATGTTGTTCAACCAACTGTGTCATTGTCATCATCCTGTTCTCTTCCCTTTGATCTTGCCCAGAAGAAGGTTCTTCATTATAGTATTATGCCTCTTGACATGTCAGAAGTATCTTAGTTGTCTTGTTTTTATGATTTTCAATATTTCTATTTTCACTTATAGCTGGTTTAGTACTTCTTTGTATTAATTTTCTTTAAATGTGGTACAGTAATGAGTCTGCGGAATCATGACACAAACTATTCTTATGCATACTTCTTCAGCTTTTTTCTTTCATGTTAACTCTCATGACTTGTGATGTAGAACACAAGATAAAAATTTATTACCAGTTTCAATTCAAGCTGAAGAGTGAGACTTCACTTGTTATATAACAGAGGTGACCAAGTGAAAAGCTAATTAAATACAATGAATTCACCTTTATAATATAAACTGTCACGTTTTCTCATTTTTATGTAAGCTAGCAAAAACTAGTTGACCGAGATGTGGTCTGTCACTCAATTTTCACATATAGTTGTAGCCCTTGAAGCCACTGAAGTTGGATACTACAGTTACATAGATATGCATAGACATAATCTGTGTGATAAAACATTTTCTATGAGGTCAGTGGGTCTTACTTTGTACCTAGCATATTAACAACTGAAGAACTTAAAGACATACAATCTAGACAGAGAGGTTGAACCTTGCAGCACAGATACGGTTTATTTGTTACTGTGTCTGATAATGCCTATGAAGTTTTAGCAAAATCACCCATCTGCTAAGCTGAATGATGCCTAGCAGCTTGCACAGATTGGCCAACATTTTTCAAAACTGTCTTCTGAAATTATAAATGGCAGTTAACTAGAACGGACTCATATTTTAAATAACTTGCTTGTAAACAAAGTTCTGAAAAGCAGAAACCATTAATACTGAACTTCATAGACTTTAAAAAGGCATTTGATAGCATAAACAGAGATTCATTGTGGAGAATTTAAAGTCTATATGGAATACCATCTAAAATTGTCAGCATCATTAAGGACTTCTACAATGGATATGTTTGTGCAGTCAAAACAGAAGAAGGGATGACTGAGTGGTTCTAGGCTGAAACAGGCATGAAACAAGAATGTATACTGTCTCCTTTACTTTTTGGAATTACAATAGATTTCATAATGAAAAAATGCTGGACAGGTAACACAGGTATTGACTGGGTCAATCTTGATTTTGCTGATGACATAACTCTTATCAGTAACAATGTGAATTCCATGCAAGAAAAAACAGATAGCCTGTCTTCACTGACAAGCAAAATAGGACTTGAAATTAACAAGGACAAAACAAAAATAATGAAACTTCCCATTAATCAGAATGGAAAAATACACATAGAAGGGACAGATAATGAAGAAGTCAATCAATTTGGATACCTTGGCAGCTACATAGACCAGGATGGTGACACCAGAAAGGAAGTTAGAATTGCAAAAGCACCATCGATCTTCAAGAATCTTGAGAGACTATTCAATTCAAATGTAATATCCACCTTCATTTATGCATGTGAAACCTGGAAAACAGCTAAAGAAATAGACAAGAAATTAGACTCTTTTGAAAACAAATGCCTAAGGAAAATAATCGGCATCAAGTGGAACGAATTCAAGAACGATGCAGAGATAAGACAGATGACTCAACAACAGCCAGTCTCATGGGTGATCAGGAAAAAGGAGATGGACATATGTTGGTCACGTGATGAGAAGAAACAGTCAGAGAATCCCAAAACAAGCTATCAAGTGGAACACAACGGGCCAAAGAAAAAGAGGCAGACAGCATGAAACTCTGAAGAGGACATTGTTAAGAGAGGCCAAATTAATAGGCATAAAATCTTTTATGTGGTTGAAAGTCTCGCTGAAGATGAAAAATTGGTGAACTACCATATGAGCCCTATGTGACGTTTAATGGCACGGGAAGGATATAACATATAAGAAGAAACAAAGTACTTTTTCAGTGATACAGGTACCATAAAATATGCCAGATATTACCAGTGGAAGTGTATGCACCTGGACAATATTGAAATCTTTTAAGTTCCACCATTGTGACAAAGCCCTACATAAAACAGAATGTAGTAAGTAAAAAGAGGGAAAGGAAATAAAGGAAGAATTAAGAAAAAAAAAATGAGGATGTTCACAAAGCTACAGGAAATAGTCTGCAGCAGAAGAACTTCCAGAATGTAATTGTAAATTTGACTGAAATATGTCTTTTACTAATAAGACTATATGCACTGGACAAGAATGGCATTTTCTGTATTGGGAACAATGTTTGTATCACATTTCTTGGAGCTTAACATTCTTAATGTGATCTCAAAGTCTCATGCAGATAAAATCTTCATTCCTCTTATAGATTTGATCCAGACCCTACTTCATATACATATTCATACAAAATTGCTGAAACTGTGAGTCCTAACACACAAGATGCAGTGATCACAACCTTGACCTGTCAGTCAAACATGCGGAACCCTCGAGTGCAGTACTTCCTGGTTGATTCCAGAGGTGTTCTACAGTCTCAGCAGGCGGGAGCTTTTGCCATCTCAGAGTACCAGCAGAGTGGTCAGTACAAGGTCGATGTCTCTGTGGCCCAGCAGCTGGACTACGAGAAGACTAGACAGTATAGTCTTCTGTTACGCTGTCAGGTATGCTTTTTTTTATTAGCATTCTCCATGCTGCAGATATAACTGTTTTAGCAGTTGTATTTATATATCATTGTGGCTAAAGGATGCCAGGTTATCGTATTGTCAGATACTTACACACTTGCCGATTATGTAAATCTAACATTGGCAGTCCGCCATGAGATGGCTCTTCAGTAAGTGGCAAAAACCCATGACAGCTGACATCCACCTGCTTCAAAACTGTCTTCTTAGACAAAAAGTGCCAGAAACTTTGGAGTTCATTTAACTGATTTGATTATAATCTAGACAAGGTTCAAAATCAGTCACTACGGATTATCACAGGTGCCATGAGGTCCACACCAATAGAGACACAAAGGTCATGACCATGGGAGAGAAATTCCTTAGCTCTGTAAGCCATCCCCTGAATGAGAGATTCAATAACTTGGCACTAAGACGGCTTAAAAGAGGCAGCTTCATTCATCAGGCCAAGCGTATGCGTAAGCTGATACCTGACCTTCCAGCTGTAGTCGCTCCATTATCATCTGTGCCAGAGCATACACCATGGAAAGAAGCAGATTATACACAAATAACTATTCAGACTGAAGTGAAAGGTGTGCAGAATGGTGAGATGCAGAGCAGTCTTGTAAGATCAACACCCACACTTAGTGTTCTAGATGATAAATATCCATGTGACACCTGGATACGTGTGTATACAGATGGATCTGCACATAATGCCATAAAGAATGGAGTGGCAGGAGCACATATTGAATATCCAAACAACACCACTGACAAGATTTCCATACCCACTGGAAAATACTGCAACAACTTTGATGCAGAAGTTAGGGCAATTATTGCTGCAGTTGAAAAACTATCAGACTCCAGAATTGATACGTGCCCTGTAGTAATTCTCACAGATGCAAGATCAGTACTGGAAGCTCTTCAGTGCAACAAACTACCAGACCTTAAGGATGCCTTGTCAGAAATTGGCTTACAACATGGAGTCACTTTGCAATGGATTCCCTCCCACTGGGATACCAGGCAATGAGAAAGCTGACCATCTGGCCAAAGAGGGCCCTGAAGTGGAGCAACCAGACATACCAGTCACCTATAATCAGAAGAAAAGCATGATAAAAACCTACAGGAAGCCACAAACACCACCACATGATGACTATCACATGCTAAACAGAAAGGAACAAGTCACCATCTTCCGTCTCCGAACAGGACACAGCCGACTCCGAAGTCATATGTATACAAAGTTTAAGGTTGGTACTACTAATCTATGTACATGTGCCCAGGTGCCCCAAACTGTGGAACATATCCTCCAGAACTGCACCAACTATGAGACACTGAGAAATAATTACTGGCCCAGTGAAACCACTAAAGAAGATAAGCTCTACGGTTCCATACATGAATTACAAAAAACAGTGAAATTTATCCAAGAGACAGGACTGCAGATATAAACAGACAATGCGAACAAGAAGAAGAAGAAGAACTGATTTGATTGTGATTTCTTGTAATGAGTCATGTTGTCTTTAAATTATGTGGTTAATGTGATCAGAATTAGTAAACTAAAAAAGTATGTTACTCTTATTTTTGTAATTAATGTGGGTGTGTATATGAAAGGTGTAGTTTTGGGCCACATGTGTTTGTCATAAATTAGCGTTCCACTGTGTTAAGTCTCTCATAGCCTGACCTACTTAAAAGTGTGATATCTTTATGAATAAGTTGTTGCTATTTTTTTTCTCATTTTATATTTATTTGTTACTTTGTCGTTTCTTCTGTCTCTGAGGATAGTGTTTGTCAAGATATTGGTTTTGTTTGTTGTGTTTTGACTGCAGTTTTTTTCCTCTTTTTTTTTTCTTCTTATTTGTTCTTGCTATCTTTTGTAAAACTGTGCCATATCCTATCACACACATTTAACTCAGGTAATATATTTAGACCTGGGTTAAATGTGTGTGATAGGATATGGCACAGTTTTTTGCAGAATAATCATCAACAGAATTATACCAACACTTGAGGAAAAACTTCGGAAAGAGCAGGCAGGATTTAGGAAAGGAAGATCATGCATAGACCACATATTTGTACTTAGACAAATATTAGAACAGGCAAATGAGTGGCATAGCACAACATATGCATTATTCATAGATTTTGAGAAAGCCTTTGACAGTGTCAACAGAGATGCACTGTGGAAAATCCTAAGATGGTATGGCCTCCCCCATAAAATAGTTAATGTAATCAAAGCCCTATACGAGGGTTTTCAGTGCAAAGTTATCTGTGGAGAACATACCTCCAGCAGCTTTAGGGTACAAACAGGAGTGAAACAGGGATGTGTACTATCACCAACATTATTTATCTTGGCAGTAGACTGGTTAATGAAGGAGGCAACATCAGACAAACGCAGAGGATTACAATGGACCCTTGACACAGTGCTGGAGGACCTCGACTTTGCGGACGACATTTGTCTATTATCAAGCAGTCACAAAGATATACAAGAGAAAATAAACAAGCTAACTCAGAATGCAAATAACATAGGACTAAAGATCAACGTAGGAAAGACAGAGTTAATGAAACAAAATGTGAACAACAGAAATGTACTTAGAGTAGATAACAAGTTAGTGGAGGAGGTCAACGAATTTGTATACCTTGGCAGCAGAGTAGTAGAAAATGGAGACAGCACAGAGGACATCAACAGCAGACTTACTAGAGCAAACCAGGCTTTTGCAATGCTGCAGACTATATGGAAATAAAAAAAAACTAAGCATAAATATGAAAATCAGGATATTTAAGAGTAATATTCTAAGTGTACTACTCTATGGAAGTGAATGCTGGAAAATCACCAAAACCATAGAAAACAAGTTAAATTCTTTCCAGACTTAATGTTTACAAAGAATTAGAAAAATATTTTGGCCAAACACCATAAGAAATAACATCTTATTAGCAGAAATGCAGATGAAACCACTGACAACAATTATTGAGAAAGACGCTGGCGATGGTTGGGACATGTGCTCCGAATGACTGACAACTCACTACTAAAAATAGCACTAAGATGGACACCACAGGGGAACAGAAGTAAGGGTAGACCAAAAGAGACATGGAGAAGAACAACAGAAAGGATGTTGAGAAATAGAGGGCTCACCTAGGCAAGAGCAGAAAAAAAGGCAAAGGACAGGCATTTGTGGAAAACCCTTGCGGAAGCCCCATGTGCCCTGGGCACTTAAGGTTCAGAGAGAGAGAGAGAGAGAATATATTTAGACACATTTCTAATATTTTTTTCTAAGCACCATTTAATGGGAGGGGTGTCGAAGTGGTTAGTGCACTAGTCTCTCATGGTGAAGGTCAGGGGTTCGAATCCAGCCAGAGGCACATCAATCACCCAGACTTTGAAATGGGTACCTGACTTCTTCTGGAGTTGGGGAAGGAGAGATGACCAGGCATAATGCTTACCACATCACCTTTAGTGTGCTGACAGGTCAAGGAAAATATGGACACTAATAACATGTCCTCTGTGTGCCTCTAAGGCATGACAGGATTACCTTTACCTTTTACCTTATTTAACTCTTCCCGTGCCATAGTCGCTGTAGTGAGGATTTCCGATTACTGAGTTGCGTGCCATAGTGGTTATAGTGACAGTTCATTTGTTTCAATAAAACCAGCCAGTGTAACATTTAGATCGTACATATTTCTTCGCGTTTCCGGTGACATTTTTCAAAATGGTGGAAGAGTCCTTAGTTACGAGCGATGCCGAGCGAGAAAAAGGAAGAGAAACATTGAAATTTTTCATTTTTTGACGTTGTAGATAGGGGTATGGACATGGCCTGTGACCACCCCACTGCTCAGAAATGTATCCTAAGTAGATTTAGACATATTAGATGACTGGAGAAATAGTTAGTAGGTTATTTCAGACATTAATTTAGCGAGAAAGCAACATACAATCACAATATGAGATCGACAAGTAGATCTAGACATCTCAGATGGTAAGTAGTGCATATCTAGACCTAGCCGATGGTGAGCTGGGCACAATCATTGTCTAAAAACACCACATTACTTCCTTTTTTTTCCTAAAAACTCTGCATTTATGAAATTTTCATACATTTAGTTATACTTTGAAACATAATAAGTACACGGAAGTACATGTAAATACTGTTTTCCATTCCATTTTACAACTACACCCACTATACAGATCAGGATCCGCTCTTTTTGCGTGGCATGAATGGAAACGTCCGCTTTTTTTCTTGAGCACGGGAAGAGTTAATAGAAAAAAGGTAGAATTGCATTTATTCATGCCCTGGTATTTTCTGCCTGTTTTTTATAATATACAGAATTTGATAGTTTGTATTTTTTTCCCTTTATATTTTATAATGTTAGTTTTTGTCTGTTTCTAGAACTTTGGCGGACTGACCATGTATGAACAGATCACGCTGACGATTGACGTGGAGGACAGAAATAACAAAGTCCCTTACTTTGAAGGGATGGATTCTAACGGTCGCTATGCAGGAAGTGTGCCAGAAAACACAGGGCATGGAGCTACAGTGATTGAAGTGCAGGGTTATGATGATGATGTCAAAGAGGAATTCAGAAATGTAATATGAAATCTTTATCAGTGGATTTTGAGTGTGCTTGTTTCTGCATCATGAAAATTGATTGCATGCATGGAAATCCACTCATGTCTTTATCGTGCTGTTGTGTCCTTTTTGTAAAGTTGATTGTGCACACTTTCATGCGTTCAGTACCGTGTGGGAAAAATTGATTATGGAAATCTGTCTATCTCAATCTGTTTGTCTTTGCCTGTATGTCTTCTGTTTTTTTTTTTTGGTACTAGTATATTCTCTCTGTTCTAAGGTTAATAATGTATACTTGTGTTTTTGTTTTAAAATTGATTGTTCACACTTGTTTAATCTTGAAAAGTTGATACTGTATTTTTGTGCTTGTTATTGTTTCATAGTTGATTATGTGTATATTTGTGACATGTCTTTTTTCTTTGACCTAAAAAAAAAATAATTTTAGCACTTTCGACCTTGTTTTGTAAAATTATTTATTTATTTTTAATCATACAAACTTTGTTTTCCTTAAATACTATTTTCAGCTTTGTGAAACAAGTTATTGTCTTTGGTTTTATTTTAATTGTACGGAGACTGAGAGATAACCTGTTATATCATATTTTTTTCCCCAACTTTTAGGTCCTGTTAAAACAGGTTTTTTATATGTCATAACTCATGATGGCTTCAGTTTTATATGGAGAGAAAACTGTTTGTTTTGTTTCATTTCATATTTTTTTAAAAAAATTACAAACTGCTGGTTAATTTATGTTTTCCACTTTTCAGCTGCAGTTCACCTTGTCTAATGAGAGCTATCCTGGTGTCATGGATGACTTTGAAATAAGGAACTTACCAGGCAACAAGGCAGCCATCATCACAAAGAGGGAGTTTGACAGAGAGAAGAATCCACGGTATTTTCTCACAGTCACTGCTGATGATATTAGCCCATCAGACAGGATTAACCACAGACCACCAGGGACACCGAACAGTGGTAAAAATGTGTGCTGTTAGTTGTTGTAACGATGTAGTACAAGTAAAACAAACAATGTAATGTTGCATTTGAGCAGAATAATTCTGGAAGTATTATACCGCAGGCAGACTTGAAGGTTTGTCATTTAATTATATATATACCATTTTGTGCTAGGCAGCCAGGTTGGATGAGTGGTTAGGCACTTGGTCTACTAATCTGGTGGTACTAGGTTCAGATCCCAGCAGTGGGATTTTTTTTCTGATGCCACCACACCAAAAAGACCCCAGGGTCCACCCGGCCTCTAAAAATGGGTGCCAGAGAAATCTGGGAAGGTTAGTGTGGCCAGACATGATAATGACCACATGACACTTTCATGTTCTAATGTTCTTGGACATAAAGGCCTAATACCATATTCCCAATATGCCTTAATGGCGTGGAAATTGGAATTTTATCTTTTTATTATTTTGTGCTAGCACATCCAAATAAGAGGTGGTTGTGGATGTGAATCATTTTTCAATTATACGAGGGGTGATTGATAAGTTCTCAGCCTAAATTAAAAATACTTGAAATGCACAGTTGATATTAGGTGCATTTGTAGATCAGGTTAATGTAAGATTAAACACCAAGTTTCAAGAAATTAACTGCAACCAATTTTTTTTACAGGCTACTGAAGTGGTAAGGGGTGGCAGAAATTGAGAAAATGGATAAAATTTCTCATCAAGAAGTCACTTGCTACCTCTGCATCAAGGGCTTATCATCAAAGGAGATTCATGAGGATGTGATAGAGACTCTAGGGGAGAGTCCCCCTTCTTGCAGCACAGTGAAGAAATGGGCAGCTCAATTCAAATATGGAAGGGAGAGTCTGGAAGATGATCCCTGTCCAGGAAGATCAAGAATGGTAACCACCGATGAAACCACCGGCAGAATCCATGACATGATAATGGAGGATTGACGACTAACTGAGCAGTACATTGCTACTGAGTTGGGCATCTCCCAGGAACATATTCATGCCATTATTCACAATAATCTTAAAAAGATAAAGGTCACTGCTCGATGGGTCCCGAAACTTCTTGGAGCTGATCACAAACGACAGCATCTCAACATGTCAAGAGACTTCTTCTTCTTCTTCGTTCGCTTCTACCACCAAGACCGCACTGTGATCCTACTGAATTTACACCTGTGGTCCTCGTTAGGTCCCGTGGTCTCCTATGTGGTCCCAAAAGGACCACACGAGATCCACGAGAGGACCACAAGAGGTTCAGAGTATCGCAGGGCTTTAGCTTGTATTCTTGGTGGGTCTCTGAAGCGGATTGCGTGACACTGTGGTTTTCGTTGCACCAGTTTAGTCTAGAGTTGGACTTTCTCACCGGAAGACCTCGACATGTTTAGGATATCAGTGCATCCCCGCTAGGTGAGAGGTGGTAGCCCACCCAGGCCAGAGTTGGACCTTCTCACCGGAAAACCTCGACGTGTTTTGAGATACCCGTGTATCACTGCCGGGTGAGAGGTGGTTGCCCATCCAGTCCAGAGTTGGACTTTCTCACTGGAAAACCTCAGCGTGATTAGGATACGCAAACATCCCCGCCGGGTGAGAGGTGGTTGCCTATCTAGACTGCCCTGGTCCAGTGTCTCCGACTTCAGCATTTTGTGGTCGTGGCCGCTACCCTTCCTAGTTGTGACCAGGATGGAGCTTTTGTCCAGGAGGACGAATCCTCGCCACTAGTGACTTCCACCCCTGGGTTGAGCCGGTTTAGGCATATTAACCCAGTATGGGCATGTTTGGGACGTGACCGACCTCTAGAGCAGAGGTACTGTGATATGCGTAGCCTTCAAGATTCACCCCTGGTGTGAGCCGGTTTAGGCATAATTCACCAGTATGGGTGTATATCAGGCGTGACCGACCTCTAGAGCGGAGGTGGCATGACATGTCTAGCCATCAAGTTCCACCCCTGGTGTGTGTCAGTTTAGGCATATTTCACCAGTGTAGGTGTATTTTGGACGTGGGCGGCCTCTAGAGCAGAGGCGCCGTGGTATGTGTAGCTCTCGCCGCGATACTACTAGACATACCAATTAAATTTCACATTATCCTTTCCACCACCTTTTCATGTTGGCGCCGCACAGCAACCTTTATTTCTTTTCCACATTTTCTTCCTTGACCGGGAGGAGCTTCACTCCACGCGCAGCATTCAAAGAGTCTCGCCAGCAGTGTCTTAACCTCTGGGACAAGCCAGTTCATGCTTTTCACCCGATATGACTGCAATCAGGACGTGGCCGACCTCCAGACCAGAGGTGCCATGATTTGATTGTTTGCTTCACGTTATCATTTCTACCACCTTTTCCGCAATGGTGCTGCGCGGCAACCCCATTTGCACCTTTCTTCATTGGCCGGGAGGAGCACCGCTCCACACACGGCAGCTGAAGAATCTCGCGAACAGCGGTAGATGAGCTACCAAATGTGCCACTAATCTACCCTATGTATCTGGTTTTCAGGCGCCAGATATTCGCCCTCGCACCTTCTCCTGTCAGTTTAAACAGTTCTGCCATGGGAAGGCCAGGAGCTGGACTTGACTGCTAGAGGCTGTTTGAGACGCACGCCGTTGGAGTGGAGGTCGAATTCTCCACCCCACCTCCGGCAACAACAGTCCTTAGAACCATGTCAAGAGACAATTTTGGCCATTTTTCTGCAGATCCTAAAAAGTTTCTCCAGCAATTTGTGACTATGGATGAGACTTTGGTTCATCATTTTCAACCAGAGACCAAAGAACAGTCAAAGCAGTGGTAACATCATGGATCCCCACCTCCAAAGAAAGCAAGGGTGATTCTGTCTGCAGGAAAAGTGATGGCTTCCATCTTTTGGGATTCAGAAGGTGTGCTATTGGTAGACTATCTTCAAAAGGGCAGAACAGTTACTGAGGCCTATTATGATAATCTTGTGAAGCAACTGCGGGTCACATTGAAGGAAAAGCGTTGAGGGAAATTGACGAGAGGAGTCATCTTTCATCAAGACAATGCTCCAGTTCACAAGTCGGCGGCGGCAATGGCTGCCCTTCATGAATGCGCCTTCAAGCTTCTTGAACATCCTCCTTATTCCCCAGATATGGCCCCTTTGGACTATTACCTGTTTACTAAACTCAAAAAGGAAATGAGTAGTCGCAAATTTGCTTCAGATGATGACATCATTCATGCTTTAGACCACTTTCTAGTGGCGCAAGATGCTGACTTTTACAAAGAAGGGATCCGTATGCTCTAGGATCACTGGATTAAGTGCATGCACCTGCAAGGGGACTATGTTGAGAAATAACCCAAAAAAGTTGTCCACAAATAATCCGTTGTACCTTATGCAGAGAACTTATCAATAACCCCTCTTAGGTTTTTATTTTTGTTTGAAGGATATAGGAGAACATATTGACTTAAGAACATTCACCTTAGTTCAGTTTTTTCTTTGTCTTTTCCATGAAACTTCTGTAATGCACACTTTAAATGGCCTGTAAGTTTATATGTGACAGATTTAACAAGAAAAATCAGTCTTTTAACAAGAAAAATCAGTCTTTTAGCTCTCTCTTGGATGAACTGCACTGTTTTCTTTTAACCTGTGTGAAGTTCTGTACAGTTTGGATTCTTGTTCTATTTCACAGGGCACTTACCTGTACCACAAAGTTGTGACACATGAGCAGTTTTCAGAATGTCTGAGTGATCTGAGAATAGACTGAGAATAATAAGTTTGACATTTTGCCAAATGAAAATTAATGCAATTTTCTCAGTTTGAAAGATGGAATTAGAAAGATGGGATCCTTGGGAGATGGAATTAGAAAGATGTGAGCCTTTGAAGATGGAATTAGGAAGATGGGAACCTTGGGAGATGGAATTAGAAAGATGAGATCCTTGGGAGATGGAATTAGAAAGATGAGATCCTTGGGAAATGAAATTAGAAAGTTGTGAACCTTCATCTTTATCTTGCTTTTCTGATACCTGAATTAAAGAATTTCCATCTAAGTTTTTAGAAAATTTGAAAACTTCTGAGTTATACTGTATGGTTGTGTATTGAATTAAGGAGGAAAGAAATGTTTTAAAATAAAGTTTGTAGGGAAAATATCTATTAAAAGCTGATAGTCATTAATATTTTGCATGGCTACTAAATTCATCACTGGTCATTGCAGCCTCTGTTGTTGTTCAAGTAGACATCACTGACAAAAATGACAACCCCATGACATTCAAGCAGAGTCTGTACAACCACACAGTGCCAGAAACTGCTAGCATTGGAACAGTGATCTTCTCAGTCACAGCTGATGATATTGATGAGGGTAAGTTGTGTCAAGGGGCTAATCAAGCATTAGTCATTTGCTGAGATCTCAGTATATCAAACTTTAATGAGAGCATAGAAGAATTTACCATGGTTATGACAGTAAGTGAACCAGATCTGGGCAAGACCCTATCCCGCTACTCCTAGTAACAGATTCAGCCTGGTTGGTGGAGTAGAGGTCCCTGAGGTCTGTATGGCCCGCCAAGAATCTTGGGTTTTTTATCCACTACATGTCTTAAAGTTGGCTTCTGTAATCCACCTCCAGTTCAACAACATGCTGTGATCCAGTATAATCTAAAGTGTCACATGTCAACTCCAGGGAGATCAAACAGTAGCATCAAATTTTAAGAGCCAGGTGATTGTTGCTGGCATTAACCTTGACCAAAGTTTTTCTATGGAAAATCACAATGAGAGCAATAAATAACATTCCGTTGAAGACAAAATATTATTGACATAACATTTATAAGGATCATAATGTTGTCTTCATGAAGTGATTGGTTGGTTGAGTGATCATCTCTGTGTAGCTGTGAACTTCTTTGCAGCTGATGACAAAGTCTTGACAAGTAATGTGGATGGACTGCGTAGTTTTTACTTAAATTCCTGAGTGTGTCCATAAAACAGATTCCATCATAAGCACCATGTTATATATACCCCATTTATGAAGCCGAAGACCCTCCTATCCAAGAACACCACTCTTTGGTTGCAGGAGCACCAGAGGAAAGAAGAGGGTCATGGCCAGCTCTGGTTTGCTAGTCATAACAACTGTGCCATCTCTACAGTATTGTTGCATTTCCTTGATGCATATTTTGACCCAGGTCTTTAATAATAGATCAGATGAGTTACAATTAAATAAGTAGGATCATTGTCTTGATATATATGCATCCTATACAAAAAAAAGGTTGGTTTTTGGGTTTTATTTGCAGTTGATCAGGGCCGCTTGAAGTACCGTTTCATTAACAGTGATGAAATCCCATTTGACATACGAGATCAGACAGGAGAGATAATTGTTGTAGGCTTACTTGATTATGAAAGCAGCCAGAAGGTAATGATGCAGACTGTATATAGTTGTATTTTTTAAACTTCATGAATTTATCTTCCTACAGTTTTTATCACTTAACATAAACTATCTCAAACCTGTGTCCTGTGTTTTCAGGAGAATTATATTAAATTATGTCAAGTTAAATGCATTAAACTGAAGCATGTCTTCACAATTACAACAGAACCTTTAGTAGACAGACTTTTGTTAAAACCAAGCCATATTTGTATTATAATCCATACAAGTTTTTGGTTACAAGGTATAGTTTTGTAATAAATTATGGTGTACCTAGTTTGTTTACATGGTAAATTTCAAGTGGCATTTTTTCATTTTCCTGTCCACTATTAAAGTCCCTTATTTTTTGGGACTGAATTGTGTGTGATATCTTATTTTGTCTGTCACCAGTTTAAAGCTGCGTGCAGTATAATCCAATGTCTTTCACTGCATAGACACATAATCTCCATATTTGAAATCAGCATGTCATTGGCTCAGCATGAAAAATACTCATTCATGTAGCTTGGTTGACTGGAGAGTGACAGAGACACGAGTCAGTTCAAGACCGAACAAGAGACATAGATTCAACCCCACTCTTGAAGCGGGAGGATATACCTGTGGCTGTACAGTATAGGTAAAGGTAAAATCACCGTTTCCAAGCCATTAATCCATACTGAGGATACAGTGTTAGGCCCGCATTACCAAGACCTTCGACACATTCAAGTGAGATGTGGTTAGCACCACACCAGGCTGCGTTTACCTTCCCAGATTTCTCTGGTACCCAATTTTTAGAAGCTGGGTAGACCCTGGGGCCTTTTTGGTGTGGTGGTAACAGAAGAACATTCCCACTGCTGGGACTTGAACCCAGTGCCACTGGTTTAGTAGACTTAGTGCACTATACAGTATATGCTGTAGAATTTCAGGCAGTATTTATATCATCATAAGTGCCATGCCGGTAGGTATTGACAGTCATGCTTCTCCACAGATCTCTTTTCCTTACTTCCTTGCTCACTTTTTTTTTTAATCTGGGGCATAGGCCATCAACAAGGGCTCTCCATTTATTTCTGTCCTGGGCCGTTTCTTCTATCCGTCTCCAGGTGTAATACGTCTTTTTTTAATCTCTGCTTCAGAACTCTTCACCTGGTATTTCTAGGTCTTCCTTGTTTCCTCTAACCATAGATCTTGGTCCTTGATATTTTCCATTGGAGGCACCCCAGTCACCTAGCTATAGAAATGGGTACCCGACTTCTTCTGGAGTTGGGGATGGAAAGGTGGCCAGGCGTGATACTGACCATATCACCTTCTAGTGTGCTGACAAGTCGAGGAAAATGTGGACACTAACACCATATCCCTGTGTGCCTCTAAGGCATGACAGGATTACCTTTACCATTACCTTTTATTTATATATCACACAGAATTTCTAACTAAAACCCTGGAAACAAATTTCAAGCTGGTTATATATGCTGTTAACCATGAAAGGTTGCAAATATATTCTGTAGAAATGCAAGCATGATATATTCACAGCTTGTAAAATTTCTAAATGTTACAGAATTTGCAGAAGTTAAGAAATGGATAAATGATGTAGTGAATTATGCATAAAGTAATCCGTTCCTGTCATTTCTTTTTTTTTTGACAGGACTACACCTTGATCTTGGAGTCTAGAGACAGCGAGAACTTTTACTCAGCCACAACAACTGTTATTATTAGTGTCACGGATGAAAATGACAATTTGCCAGTCTTTGGGCAAATGGAATATGTGATTGAAAACAAAGTTGTGGAGGAAGATTCTTCTGTATCCAAGGAAAATCCCATGGAACTTATTACAGTGAGTTTTTCTTTTTTTTTTTTTTTTAAAATTCTTGATTCATAGGTAAAGATAACCTTGTTATGCCATAGAGGCACATAGAGGATATTGTGTTAATGTCCCTAATTTTTGTGACACAGAAGGCGATGTGTTCAGAATTATGCCTACCCACCTTTCTTTCCCCAGCTCCAGAGGACATCAGGTGTCCATATATGCAGCCTGAGTAACCTGGTAGCTTCCAGTCAGATTTGAAACACCTACCTCCACCGTGAGAGACTAGAGCACTAACCACTTTGCCATTAGATACATGTTGATTTCATGAGTATATATTTTGAGGAAGGAGAAAAATTGACAAAATGCCTCTATGTTCAGTATATGGAGTGTTTGGAGCACTCATTTGTTTTATTGACACTTGTTTGTTCTTTTGTCAAGATTTCCTTGGCAGATCATATTTGCAATTCTGATCTTTGCCAGAGTTTTAAATCTTACATATTTTACATCCTTCCCATGCCATTAAATGTCACATAGGGCTCATATATTTGTTTGCCAAGTTTGCCTGTTCTTGGCAAGTCATTCAACTTCATCAAGGGATGTTATGCCCACTAAACTTGCATCTCTTAACAATGTCTTCTTTTGAGTTTCACAAGGTCACCCTCTTTTTCTTCAGCCTGTTTTGCTTCACTTGATAGCTTGTTTTGGTATTCTCTGATTATTTCTTCTCATCACATGGCCTACATATGTCGATCTTCTTTTTCTGATCACCCATGAGACAGGTTGTTATTTGCTCATCTGTTTTATCTCTGCATTGTTCTTGAGTTCATTCCACTTTATACCAAGTAGGCATTTGTTTTCAAAAGAGTCCAATTTCTTGTCTATTTCTTTAGTTGATTTCCAGCTTTCATGTGCATAAATGAGGGTGGGCATCACATTTGAATTGAATAATCTTAACTTGGTTTTTGTGCTTATAACATTTGAATTCCATATGTTCTCAAGATTCTTCAATGTCAGTGCTGCTTTTGCAATTCTAATTCTAACTTCCTTCCTGGTGTTACCATCCTGGTCTATGTAGCTGCCAAGGTATGCAAATTGGTTTACTTCATCAACAACTGTTCCTTCTATGTATATTTTTCCTTCTTGATTAATGAGAAGTTACATTATTTTTATTTTGTCTTTGTTAATTTCAAGACCTATTTTGCTAGCCAAGGAAGACAGGGAATCTGTTTTTCCTGCATTGATTTCATATTGTCACTGATAAGAGTTATGTCATCTGCAAAATCAAGATCTTCTATTTGCGTCCTCTATGTACCCAGTCAGTGCCAATTTTACCTGTACAGCAACTTTTCATTATAAAGTCTATGGCAATTCCAAAAAGCAAAGGAGATAATATACATCCTTGTTTCACACCTGTTTCAATCTCAAACATATATCTTACATATAGGTTATAAAAATACTTTATCAGCTCAGATGTCAGTACTTTTTAAAACTTTTATTTCACAAAGGAGCAAGAATGGCAGGAAAAGTAAGAATTAAATGAAAATAGTAAAACAGGGAAGTTATAATTAACTCGTTCTGTGCCGGATGACAAAAAACATATACTTCTGGTTTCCGAGTCAAGTGCCACATAACAAAAAATTGAAACATGTTTTGTTTCATTAAAAACTGATGTAACGTTTTGATTGTAAACATTTAGTGCACATGTCCAGTGACCCTTTTCATCATGCCTGAAGCATGGTTAGCAACGAGCGTGAAAATTGAAGTCTTGATTAAGAATTTTCAATTTTTGGTAATGTAAATAGGGATATGGACATGCCCTGTGGCCAGACCACTGTTCTTGAAATTACCCCAAGTAGATCTAGACATATTAGATGGACTGGAAAAGTAGTTAGAAGGTTATTTCAGACATTATTTTAGTGAGCATGCCAAATGTCATCACAAGACGAGTTCGACAAGTAGATCTAGACATCTCAGATGGTAAGTAGTGTACATCTAGACCTAGCCAATAGTAAGTGGGACATAATTATTGTCTGAAAACATTACATTACTTCTTTTTTCCTAAAAAAACTGCATTTATTGAAATCTTCATACATTTAGTTATTTTGAAACATAGTAAGTACATGGAAATAATTTGTTTCATTCACTTTTGCTAATATACCCCTATACATATCAAGACCTGTGCTTTTACTCTGGCACAAATGGAGCATCGTGTTTTTTGCTTGTGGCACAGGATGAGTTAAACTTCATTTTAATGAATCCTCAGAGTTAAAAAAGCTGGCTTAATTTTGCTATTTACAATAGGTATAAATAAATCTATGTCCCATCGCATTTGCATGCTGCAGGGGTGTGAAGTGTTAGTGCCTTCATATTTCTAGACCTCTACAGAATTTGAGATAGGGATGCTAGCACCTGCCCTTGCTACCTTTGTTTTCCTACGGAAACCCAACTTTTGAGGCTAGGTGAACCCTGGTGCTGGTTGATCCAAAAAAATTCCACTCGAGTGTGAAATCAAACCAAGGATCTTCTGATCGGCAAGCGAGTACTAACCACTACACCATTGTGGCACATGCATAAGTAAATAAATATGTATTATTTCAGATGAATTCTTAATATAGTTTTCTGACAGTTACACTTTACCGGTTCATGGGTTTATAAGTTTTCCCTCATTTTTTTTTTATCTCTTGTGTCAGGTAATAAAATGTCTGTCATTATAGAAGAACATCACTTTTGTTTCCTATAGGTGACAGCTACTGATGCAGACATTTCTCGTACCATCAATATGCGATACCGGCTACTTGGAGAGAGCACAGAGCCGGGGGATAAACAGCTTTTCACAATCAATGAGAAAACTGGCCAGATTTTCCTAGTAGCAGCCTTAGATAGAGATGAGCCAAATGGAAAGTCAGAGTACATATTCACAGTGGAAGCATTAGATGAAGACGAAGACCCACAGAAAGGATACACTAACATTAAAGTGAAGCCTCTTGATATTAATGACAATAAGCCTATCTTTGATGCTGACAGGCTGATAGGGGAGGTGTACGAGCATTCACCTCCAGGTAAATACAACTTTACTGTTTCTTATTCAGAGCGCTCACCAAAGTTATGAAACTGTTTTTATTTGACAAGCCATTCCTTTTAACAAAATAATGCTAGAAGCTTCCACCTGACCTAAGGTGAGTGCCGTAGATAGGACCTGTCAACTTGCACCAATCCTAAAACATCCAAATATCTCAGTGGATATAAAAAAAACAACTCTTTCAGATAATATTCACCCTGATTCTGTGCTGTCAGATGACTCTCACCAGATACAGTGACAGAAAGATAACAACATGAAAGATGAAATGCTTAAGAAAAATGGTATAAACAAGACAAGAAGGAATCAAGTGTGAAATGGATGGAACAGCACCTGTCAGGGACTACACTGAAAATCGGAGAGTTACGTGGTTTGGGCATTTGATACACATGAGTCCAGAACAACCAGCTGCTCTCACTTACAACTCAGAAAAATTTGGATATAGGGCACAAGAACAACCAAAGGAAAAGTGGATAAATGGGATGAAAGACACACTGTAGAAACATAACTTGACAGCTACCCAAGCCTCTCACCTTGCTCTGGGCCAACATCTGAAACTCCCTGTGACACTAATGACATAATCAGACAGATAAGAAGAAGACTGTAACCATCAAGCTTCATTTTTTTTTTACATTCTGTTTTGTAATTCTTGTGGGCATTATTATTTTTATCTGCTTTTGTAAAGGATCAATCCAGCATTTATCAGTTCACAAACAGCAGAGTAACTTTTCTGTGTGAAGTTATGTACCCACAGTGATTTTTTTTTAAAAATATTCGTTTCAAGCATCTCACAGGCTGAGTTTTATATTCATAAGACTAGCAAGGAAGGGCTTGATGAGAAGAGTGATATTGGAATGGAAGTAAAGAAAGAAAATGAATAAGTCATGGTAAAAAATAAGGTGATACCTTAGTGCTAGTGCAAGGAGTTATTTGCCAGATACAAAAAGGCTTTGTTCCTTGATATAAGAAGTGATAAAGCTGTTGTGCTTCACACATTTAACACACTTGCCAGTGGAAAATGTGAACCAAGTAAAGTGAATGTGGTTGATACCATTAATAGTTGTACTATCACATATGCCAAAACATTTTTTTAATTTAAACTGTAGTGACTTTGTACTAAGAAAGTATTGAAATTAATATTGTAAAATATTAATATTTTGTTGACGCAGAAAGATTTTTCTTTGTGTTTAAAATGTATTTGACAAGATTTCGAAAAGTTTACGGGTAATTGGGTTCAAGAGGGGCATTGGTTCAGTTTGGTGGGCTTTCCTGAGCTGTACTTTTATGCTGTTAACTGTTTTTTTTCCCCCCAATACAGTAAGTAGCATGAAATAAAATGTCATCTCTCCTTAGGCTGGTTCTGTCCTATCCGCGATCACTGCCCAGTTATCGCAGTGGTGATCACCAATGACTTTGACTACATGGAGAACGCTTCAGTGGACTATGAGATTGTCAGCAGCCCCAGCACAAATGCAAACAACCCCACCACAAATTTTTTCAACATTGATCCCGAGGGCAGGATCTTCTCACAGGTGGACCAGCAGTACCTGGACCGAGAGACCAGGCCCAAGCTGGAGGTTGTGGTCAGGGCCAAAGATCGTGGTCCAGATCCTCAGACATCCACGGCCACGGTGACGATCATTATAAAAGACATCAATGACAACCCCCCAGTGTTTACACAAAGAGTCTACAAGTGAGTGTAAACTTTTGTTGTTTCTGTAAACTGTGCTCATGTTATATGTTAAACTTTTTTTCTGTTATGTGACTGCATTTTTCTGTTTTTAAAAAAAAACTGAACATTAATTCTTGTGGACCATTGTGTAAGGGTTCAAAAATAGCAGACAGTAGAGCATCTACCGGTACAACATAATGGTAATAAATACTTTGTGATGCTTACATATAATCTTTTTTTTATTTTATCATCTTTGTGTAATCTGATAAATGCTCTTTGTTATCCCCAGTGTGACAATGTCAGAGCACTTTAAGGAGGGCATTGTGACAGAAGTGCATGCTACAGACAGGGATGAGAATGATAATGCAGAGCTTCAGTTCTCCATGTCACAGAGGGTAGCTGCAGGTGGTCACTTCAAAGTGGACACTATTGAAAACAAAGGGGCTATATCCATATACCAGGTAATTAGGTGAAAATGTGTACATCATGAAAGTGAAGAAAGCCATTTAGAAACAGTCATTTTGTTTATAATTTTTTTTAACCATCTGCTGTCTGTGGTAGGAAAAGAGTTCTTGAAATTTTGATTGTTGGTTCGTCCATAGGTTTATGATCTCCCTATAAGGTGCAAAACCTGTCTAAGGAAGATCCTTCAGATTAGATAGCCAGATAGAGATGGATAGGACACACACTTTGAAAGCCTGTTGCAAACATAACCAGACAAGTTCTCACCTGGAATGCCTAGGGAAAGAGAAAACGAAGACCTATGCTTTGTTTGCATTTCTACGAAATATATTTGCAATCTTTCATGTTTAATATCCCATATAAGCAGCTTGACATTTTTTTTCAGGGATTTAGCTAGAAATTCTGTGTGGTATACCAAGATCTGTGGTTAGAGGAAACAAGGAAGACCTAGAAACACCCGGTGAAGAATTCTGAAGCAGAGATAAAAAAAAAAGATGTACTACACCTGGAGACGGATAGAAGAAACAGCCCAGGACAGAAATGAATGGAGAGCCCTCTTTGATGGCCTGTGCTCTAGATAGGGGTAAATAAGATGAGGAAGAAGGGGAAGGATTAGCTGCAAACTTGTTTCCTTGTATCTGATGGCTTGGCAGAAGATATCTTGAAACTCTGGCATGACAGACAGGGAAGGACTGCAGTAACTCTTCTGTAAATTCTGGAGCAGGATTAAAAAAACAAGCTTGACCACAATGAAGAATTAGTCAGTCCCTGTTTCATTGGCCAGGCTAAAGTATCACAGAAGTGTCTTTTCAGGTATGCCACAGGAATGGGAACAAGGTCTTGCCCGACATTGACTGCCCAGTTTGATAACCTTGCCTTCTTATAAAGCAGTCATGTTTGCACTCTCAAAGTGTGGGAGAACGTGAAGACGTTGATTGCGGCATCAAACATTGAAAATGTGGAGTAAGATATACAAGTGTATTCCCAAGAGTTCATTGGTCAGAGTAAAGTCTCAGGTCACAGTATAAGAGCCTGCTCAGATCAGCTTCACCGAGTCTGGTTAGAGCTGAAGCGTAAGTTGTGGGGCTGCTGCGGAAACCTGAAGAAAACTAAACTTTCTGCTTCATTGGCATGTTTTAGAAGTTTACAGTGTTCTGGGTTCAGCGTGATCTAAAAGTTGACAGAGTTGTGTAATTCAGCATGATCTACATGTTGACAAAGTTGTGGAATTCAGTATTATCTACATGTTGACAAAGTTGTGGAATTCAACGTGATCTACATGTTGATAAAGCTCTGGATTTAGCATGATCTAGAAGCTGACATAGTTGTGGAATTCAGCATGATCTACATGTTGATAAAGCTCTGGATTTAGCATGATCTGCATATTGATAAAGCTCTGGATTTAGCATGATCTAGAAGCTGACATAGTTGTGGAATTCAGCATGATCTACATGTTGGCAAAGCTCTGGACATGATCTAGAAGCTGACAAAGTTTTGGATTCAGCGTGATCTGAAAGTTGACACATTTGTGGAATTTAGCATGATCTAGATGTTGAATTATGGTTTCAACATGATTAAAAAATTGACAGAGTTGTAGAGTTGAACATGATTTAGAAGCTGACAGAGCTCTGGATTCAGAAGCATAATCTGAAAGTTGAACATCAAAGAGGTAAATAAATCTTGAACACTTATTGAACAGAAGTTTGCAGAATATCAATGCATCATTGTACCTTATTGTTTTATGAAATGTTCATTATTGTGTTTAAATGTAATTATTGTTTAATAAAAGAAGTGAAGATGTTTTATGGGCAGTAAAGAATCTGAAAAATGGTAGATTACCAGGATGTGATGAGATAACAGCTGAACTTATTAAAGCAGGAGGAAAGGAATGTGCAACAATCTCTTATGCACTATGTAAAAAGATATGGCATTCAGGTATTTGGCCAAAAGACTGGAAAAGATACCACTGCCAAAAAAGGTTAATTTGAAATTATGCACAAACTACAGAACTGTTGCCCTGATTAGTCATGCCAGTAAAATTCTATTAAAGATCATAATGGATAGACTTCGTAAGAAAATAGAAGAAGTCAATATGTCCAAGCTGGTTTTAGACAAGGAAGAGGATCAAGAGATCATATATTCAATTTAAGATTAATAATAGAGAAATGCAGAGACTTTAATGTGAATCTATATTTATCTTTGATAGACTATACAAAGGCATTTGATTGTGTACAACACCAGAAACTGTGGGAAATAATGGAAAAATGGGATTTCCAACACATTTGATACAATTAATATCACTGCTGTATCTAGACCAACAGGCAGCATTGAGAATAAATAGTGAAACAACAGCTTGTTTTGATATAAAACAAAGGCTCCATCAGGAGTGCATATTGTCGTCTTACTTATTTAACTTGTATACTGAAAATATAATGAGGAATTTTAGAGAAGATGTAACAAAGAATATTACGATGCCATAACAATTGGAGGTTATGAAATACCAGAGATTAGATATGCTGATGACACAGTATTACTGTCCACAACACAAAAAGGAATGGAAAAACTAATTATGTCAGTCCATAAGAATACTGAAGAGCAAAACCTATATCTTAATGCAAAGAAAACTAAATTAATGACAACTGACAAAATAAATAAAGCAGCTGAAATATGTATCAGTGAGGAAAAACTGGAAGAAGTGGAGAGTTTTGAATATCTTGGATCATTACTAACTAATAATGGAGATACAGTGAGGAAAATTAAAAGGATGACATCTATTGCTCTTCAGAAAGTAAAACAACTAAAGAATCTGTGGAGAGGAACAGACAGAATTACAGAAATAAGATTTTTAAAGGCATGCTTTTTTACCATCGCAACATATGCCTGTGAGACCTGGACACTCAACAAAACAGCTGAGAAACACATAAATGCCTTTGAATGTAAATGCTACAGAATTCTTCAAATATCATGGACACAGAAAAGAAGAAATATATCCATACTATAAGAACTTAATATTGAAGAAGGCTGGCTAGTAAAGAGGATTAAACAGAGAAAACTTAAATATTTTGGACACATTAAATGTCATGATAATCTAGAGAAGACTGTCTTGGAAGGGTACATAATGGGAAAAAGAAAGAGAGAAAGACCAAGGCAAAGATGGCTGCAAGACATCATTGATAACCTGCAAATGGATGCATCAGTTGCAGGCCATCTTACTTAGAACTGAGAGGCCTACAGAAAAGCTGTTAGGGAGGCAAAGTTCTGCAAGGGACATGCAAATGACTGACTGACTGACTTAATAAAATGCCTATTATGTTTAAATTTCTTTCTTATTTTCTTTCCAAATTTATTAGCCTGTGGACTATGAAGAGCTGGAAAATCCAGTATTTGAATTGGAAGTTCGAGTTCAGGACAAAGACCCTTCTCATTTTGACACTGCCATTGTGCGAATAACAGTGGAGGATTTCAACGACAATGCTCCGAAATTTACAGATGAGTTCCAATCAGTGTAAGTCTAGGTTAGAAGAGACAAGGCAGTTAGAAAGGCTGATCTTCAGTTCATTTGATGGTGTTCCGTCAAAAATAACCTTAATTTTTCTCTTATAAAAATGAAAAATAGAACTGATTCAAGCTGTAGACAATTGTAGTACAGATTATGTTATGCTTTCCCTCTCTGTGTGAGGAGGTGCATTAGCCATTTTGGAAATATGATGTCAGCAGACCATATTAAAGATGGCCACTCCCCTTTGAAACATGCACAGGAAAAGAACAGTACACAGTTGTTCATTTCTTGGATAGTGAAAGTGAGAAGCCTGCAGATATTCACTGCAGAATGAAGAAGTAGCATGGGACACGCGTGTCATTTCATCAGGTTGTGAATGGCACAGAAAGTTTGAAAAATGGGGTGTCAGATTTAGAAGATACAGCTCGCTTCAACCAGCCACACACTGTGAATAAACCTGACGCTAATGGTGAAGTGAAATCAGTGAAATGGCAAAACTAGCAGGTAACAGTCGATGAGGTGGCTGGAGAATTGAAGACTAGATGTGGCTCAGTGCACCACATTATTCACAAAGTGCTGCAGTGCTGAAAAGTCTCCACCTGGTGGGTACCAAAACAGTTCACCCCTGATCTGATAGAGCATCATGAGGATATTTATGAAACTCTTTTTTATGAAGTTCTGATGTGAAAGGAAATGGCATTCTACAAATGCTGGGTACATTACTTTCAGCCTGAGACAAGAAGTGGCAACATTCTTCCTTATCAGAACCAAAGAAGTTCTGGCCAGTAAATTGGCATTCTTTCCCTTCTGGGACTGTAGAATCCCAATCCTAGAACACTACATGCCCAGAGGAACCACTGTCAACAGCAGAGCATGCTGTGATCTGTTTGAGAACCGCTTTAAACCTATGGTCATGGTCAAAATGTCACAGTTTGCTCATTTCTGGTGTGTTGTTAGGCATGATAACATGCAGCCTCGCAGAGCATGTGCAAAAACTCAGCAAATTATTAATCTGTGTTTGGAGTGTCTTCCACATCTGACATATTCACCTGACCTTGCATCATGTGATTACCATGTGTTTTGACCACTCATGGAGATGCTAATAAATGGGAAGAAGTTCAGTATGAACAAAGAGATTAAAGAGGCTGTGCATGGTTACTACATGGTCAGTCAGATTTTTTCTTGAGGAATCCATATGTTAATGAAGTGCGGGCAGACCTCCATTGAATGCAGTTAGAAACTATGTTGAAAAGTGATAAGGAATTTTCAGTCATTTTGTACATTTTATTCAAATTAAAACGAAATATTAAGGTTAATTTTTGAGTTGCTGTTTTATGTATAAATCCTGCTGTTAGTAGGAGCCTATCTTTCTGCCTGGTGTGACAGTCAAGTGGCAGATGCGGAACAACCTCTAGATTTAAGTCAGCTGTGAGTATTTGAATAAACTGCAGCAGACAAAAACAAATGCCTCACTGCCTAGAGGGTAAGTCTCTTTGAACAGAGGCTGTTGGAGAACACGATGCACAAATAAAGCAGAAGGCAAAGAGAAACCACTTCTGTACTTTCTCTCCAATCAAGCTTCAGATGATAAATATCCCAGCAGGCTGACCAGATGGCACAGAAAGAAAGCAGCAGTTTGATTGGGAACATCAAGGACCTCACAATATGGAGAAACATGATTGTCAGTGCTGTTTGGTGCAGCATATAATGAATGAGTGAATGAATAAATGAATGAAATTAAAAGAGTAACAGGAGCAAGAACGAACATTTTTCCATATAATGTTAGCATGACCAAGAGCAATAGAAACATGGTTACCTAGTACCACAAAAACATTCAGCGCCTGTGGTTTAGCCTGTGTGCTTGTAAGAATTTTACATTTCTCTACGGCACTGTGAGGGTATGTGTGCTGCTACTGAAGCATAAAAGTTCTGTTCTGGCAGATAAGTTAAAAGAATTTCATATTATGAAACACTATGTCATGAACTAGGGGTTTTTCATGATTTTATTTTCAAAATCTAGGACAGTGGAAGAGAATGATGACCCAGGTGAAGTGTTGGCAACATTTTTTGCACAAGATGCAGATTCAGGGATCAATGCAGAATTCAGGTAAGGGTTTTACCTGTTCATTCCCATTCATGGCCTTCAAACTTCTTAAGTGTGTTACTTTCATTTAGAACAGTGTCTCTCAGGCTTGTTTGGGCTGCTGCCCCCTTTTCTCCCAGGCTGTATCCTCAGTGCCACCCCCCCCCCCATGCACTACTCATACAATGATCTGTTAAACTAGGATATGCATTACACAACTAAAACCTTAAGCTAGCAAACCAGTTTAACAGTATGAAGGAGTACATTTATAACTCACCAGCTGAATTATTTTCTCAACTTGTAATGTGCTGGATGAGTTTAATTTAGGGACACAAAAGTACTAAGAGGGAGGGTGTTACTGCTCGCATCTGCTGCTTTGTTTTTCTTCAGCGCCTCCCTATTGTCTTCCACTGCTTCCTGCTGACGAGCCTTTTCTTTCACCCCTAACCTTTCCAACGCTCACAGGGGATGTTGTCACTCACTTTGGGGAACACTGATTCAGAACATTGACTAAGATCCATGATGAAAATCTATATTGAAGTTGCACATTTATAAACTAACTAAAAGTACATAATTTAACTCTTACCATACATCAGGCCAAATAAATAATGGTTTTTTTTAAATCAAAAATGAAATGACTATTTTTCATCCATAGTTGGGAGTTTATAATTTTTAACTGATCTAAATGCTAAACATAGCCATTATATCATTTCCTGTGCAAACATGGCTGCTGTGTTGTTGGGTTATAGAAGATCTTCATCAGGTCCTTGGTGTTATTCGGTTGGATTTAAAATATAATTTTGTTTGGCACGCTTTTTGCTGATTGTTTGAAAAGGTTGTTTCGTTTCCCCAGTTATCTTATTGATCGAGACTCAGACCCACGTCGTGAATTTGTTATTGATCCAGAAACTGGACAAGTGAGAACTCGCAAGAAACTTGATCGAGAAATAGCACCCAAGTTGGCTGTTCTCATCAAGGCTGTGGATAAAGGTGAAGGTTCAACAATAACTAGTTTTTTAACACACGATTGACACCCTTTACAGTGGACAGGCATCATTATTAAAGTCATCAGATATAGATACCAGGCTTGTCCTTCTATTGAAACCTTTACAATTTTGAGATTTTATGTGCATACTCAAAACCAGCTAGCATAGTACATTGTTTCCAGTTGAAACATGTTATTCTTACTGTACTGGCTGATACAGTGGATGAAAAGATGACTTCTTGAGTGATGAAAGTGTTATTAGGACCAACGAATGAAATTTAGCCAGGACTGTCTTTATGTCTTCACTGGTGCTTTGAGTAGCAGAATCCTCCTGGTTAATGGTACAGGGCTTGCCATGGTCCTCATGATGAGGAAGTCTGCCAACAGCTTGCTTTTTGGGTCCATTGAAAATTTTAAATTGGTACATACATACATACTTAAATATTTTGGACACATTAAATGTCATGATAATCTAGAGAAGGCCATCTTGGAAGGGTACATAATGGGATAAAGAAAGAGGAAGACCAAGGCGAAGATGGCTGCAGGACATCGTTGATGATCTGCAAATGGATGCATCAGCAGCAGGCCATCTTCTCACAACCAAGAAGCCTACAGGAGAGCTGTTAGAGAGGCAAAGTTCCGCAAGGGACATGCAAATGAGTGAATGAACATACATACTAACAGTACATTCATCTCTGAATCAGCTGGTGCAGTGGAGAAATAGTGTAATTTGCAGATACCGTAGACTCAGTTAACTGGTACCCATGGATATTAGTAGATGCCAGATAAATATAGTTTGTGGTTGCTTGAAAGTTACTGTTAAAAATAGGCCTCACTGATGCTATACCCCATAATTTACCATATCACACCATAAACTCTGTATTGACTTGATATTAGTATTGAAATATGATAATTAAAAGCAGATAAAGACAAAACTTAACTTAATGTAACATAGTTTCATTTATAAAAGTAGCAGTGTGCAGTTTAGTTAAATCTTGCATCCTTCCCGTGCGTTAAATGTCACATGGAGCTCACAGGGTAGTTTGCCAAGTTTTCCTGTTTTAAGCGAGTTTTTCAACCTCATTAAGGGATTTTACACCTACTAATTTGGTTAGTTTTAGTTAAAATAGCAGTCAGTAAATTTTTCAGCTTAGTGAACTTCATAAACGTGATGTTTTTTTTTTTTTTAACTTGAAGTAACTTAGGAAAATAACACACACACATGCACACATATTAAGACTATTACAGTAGGAGTAGAGAGTTTACTTAGTAGACATCACATCAGAATCAGACGATGATGTAGCTGGGACAGGGTCAGGAGAAGCAGACGTGGATGGGTTTAGATACATTAATAGATGATGCTGTACTGGCAGACTTGCGCGCAGCTTTCTTGAAAAATGAATATCACCTTGCTTTCATGCGTGTGCCAGGTTGAATTTTAGATTTTCACTAGAAATTGATTTTATTTAAATTTTTATTTACAGTATTATTTCGTTCATTTTTTTTTCTTTTTGCTGGTTGCTTGAGAGTACCAGTTGCTTAAGTTCTGGTAAACAGAGTCTACTGTAATTTCATATGGGAAGTTAGCTTTTGCTGACTTTATTTTCATTCCTGAGAAAGTTTCTCAACAGGCTGGACTAACTGGAGAAGCACACTGATTACGAGCCCATCTAGGCTTTAGTATCACAACAGCCTTTTAACCTGAGTACAGAAAATGATAAATGAGTGTTCATTTTCCAGCATAGTATGAGAGCAAAATATTGTGTTGTTTAACAGGAGATCCAAAGCAAACTGGAACTGCCACCCTTGATGTGACTGTGTCAGATGTTAATGACAATTTTCCCATTTTCAAGGAGGATTACAGGCCTGTGGTTTATGAGAATGTGAAAGCAGGACAGAATGGTGTTTCCTTTCCCATTGAGGTAACGCAATATATGTTTTGTTGGTGTTCATCTGCTGTGGACTGGGATGGAGTTCCTTATTTGTAGGGGCTGTCTCTACTTGAATTCAGTTTTTCCCTTTCTTTCACTGACAGATGAGTCCAGTGGAATCTCAAGTTCTGCTGCAATGAGACAGATTTCTCCTCCTTCGAAGACATTAACTTTATGACAGTGCCAGCTAACTTGTTTGCTTAAAACTTCCATTTTGAATTTCTCATTATTTTATTGTGGAATCTCTCTTAAGTGTGAAGCAGACATTTTGGATTCAAATTTTTTAAGGAAGACCTTGCAAAAAGAAATGGAATTTGACAAGAAATATACTGTAGGGGTTTTCTTGATTCTCTGTGGCAGTCTTACAAAATGGGATTCACTATCATGGGAGCACACTGATTCAGTGGCCAGAAAACAGTTTCACAGTAGGAAACCCTGAATGAAGGTAGGTTAGGGTCTTCACCAGCTTTGATTCTTTGGCCATCATGACATTACCAGCATTGTTTCTTTGACCATATAATATTATCAGCTTCAGTTATTTGACTTGTGACATTATTATATGTCACAGTGATTTTGCTGTTATCATATGTCACAGTGATTTTACCGCCCAAATGTAGTCAGTATTTGTTTTTCTCTACACTAAATATCTTGAGATAATCTGTATTGCAATACCAGCCATTACTGTAATGTCTCAGACTACAGACAGCATATGTGGCATAACAGTATGATATTTGCAGTTTAAGATGACAGAACATCACATACACAGACTTTTCATTTAGCCCATTATAAAAGATAAAATAAGAATTCTTTTGAATTCTTTTAAAAACTAAGATGAAAGCAAAAAAAATAAATTCTATTAAGAAAAAAAAATTAATAAACATTCATTTTTATTAAAATTAATTCAGCCCATGATATTATTACTTCAAAATGTCTCCTCACTTTTTCACACTGTATATGGTAATAACAGAGTAATAACTTCAGTTTGTGTTACTTCTGACTTAGGTACTGGAAGTGTATGCTGTTGACAATGATACTGCCATGTATGGGCCTCCATTTGGATTCATGTTGCCAAGTCCTTGTAAGGTTCAGGCATGCAGGGAGTTTTCACTGACCTTCATGGAGTGTAAGTTATTCCTGAATTAAGGTTTTAGTTTATCATAGGTCAGAGACTTTCAGCTAGTGTTTAGTTCTTATTTTGATGTTCAGGTTAAACATAACATTTTGGTTGAATGATACAGTAAGAGAAGGATTCAGTTTTATATGAAAGTAGCCATGGTTCAGCAGTGATTTTCTTATTAATATAGGATTTAGGGGAATGATTTCTTTGTGCATGTTTTGAATGGGCTTTTTCTGTTTGTAATCTAGCAATACCAGTTATGACTGGAATAGATTATGGCAGTATGTTAACTGGAGGAGATCTCTTTATATATCATTCTCTGTCGCCTCATATCATCTTCATTTCTGCCAAGGTAGCTGACATGGCTGACTGATCATCAGCTTTTCATAGTTGATTCTTGAGTTGGGTTTTTTTAGCAGCTTTCTTGTGTTTTCTCCACTGGGCAGAAGTCCAGACCAAGACATATCCTCAACATCAGGTACCACACCAATAGGCACTGGTAGTTAGGCTTCTCAGTTCTCAGCTCAGTTGGTGACTTTCAAGTTAGGCTGTTCATGATCTTCTGTATGAGTCTTCTTCAGCCCATCTTCATGTTTGTCTTTACTGTTATAATGTTTTCGTGGCCTCTTCTCCTCATTGTTTGTCCAGGAAGTGTTTAAAGTCTTTTAATTCCCCCCCCCCAAGCCACTGGCTTGGCGGCCTGGTTAGCTGAGTGGTTAGGTGCTTGGTTTACTAATCTGGTGGTACTGGGTTCAGTCCCAGCAGTGGGATTTTTTCTGGTCATTCATTCATTCATTTGCATGTCCCTTGCGGAACTTTGCCTCCCAAACAGCACTCCTGTAGGCCTCTCGGTTGTGAGCAAGATGGCCTGCTGCTGTTGCATCCATTTCCAGATCGTCAACGATGTCTTTCAGCCATCTTCGTCTTGGTCTTCCTCTTTTTCTTTTTCCCATTATGTATCCTTCCAAGACGGTCTTCTCTAAATTATCATGACGTTTAATGTGTCCAAAATATTTCAGTTTTCTCTCTTTAATCCTCTTCACTAGCCAGCCTTCTTCAATATTAAGCTCTTGTAGTATAGATATATTTGTTCTTTTTTGTGTCCACGATATTTGGAGAACTCTTCTGTAGCATTTACATTCAAAGGCATTTATGTGTTTCTCAGCTGTTTTGTTAAGTGTCCAGGTCTCACAGGCATATGTTGCTATGGGAAAGATGCATTTTTCTGGTACACACTAAAAAAGGCCCCGGGGTCGACCCAGCCTCTAAATGTGGGTACCAGAGAAATCTGGGAAGGTAAAGCAACCAGGTGTGATACTGACCACATCGCACTTTCATGTGCCGAAGGTCATGGAAAATACAGACCTAACACTGTGTTCCCCAGTATGCCTTAATGGCATGGAAATGGGAATTTTACCTTTACCTTTCCTTGGCTTACTTGGTTTACCAAGATAAAGGTAAAAAACTCTGTCATGCCTTAGATGCAGATAAGGATATGGTGTTAGTGCCCATATTTTCCTTGACCTGTCAGCACAGTAGAGGGTGATGTGGTCAGCATCATGCCTGGTAGTCTTTCCTTCCCCAACTCCAGAAGAAGTCAAGTGCCTGTTTCTGCAGCTCGGAAACTGGAGTGCATCTGGCCAGATTCAAACCCCCAACCTTCACAATGAGAGACTAGTGCACTAACTACTTTGCCACTCAGATGCCAACTGTCCAAGGTATTTTTTGCCACTCAGATGTGAACTGTCCAAGGTACTCTTTAAAAAATCACTTATCTGTAGTCTCTAGTAATCTTGTGTTGGCACAATTCACTTCCGTGGAACAAGACAGTGTTAAGTTTTTATGTCATCACATGAAAGCTAAATTTTGCTGAAGAACAGTAAAAACATCCACGTAACTGTACCATCTTTTCTTCCTTTCTTTCATCATATCAAAACAATAACAGCTGGTGATTCGGAAAGAGGAACGGCACTGATCACCACAAGTTCAGTGTTTGATCGTGAGAAGCAGAAGATGTTTGAACTCCCTATTGTAATGTGGGATATGAGAGGGACTGACAGCCCAAAAGCCCAGACAGGCACAAATACTTTGACTATCATCGTTGGTGATGTGAATGATAACCAGCACTACCCTGGCCACCAAGATGTCTTTGTGTACAACTATAAAGGTAGAGTTCTGAAAACTTTCTCCTGTATAGTGGTGTCACATGTGTATATTACAATAAAAAAAAAAAAAAAAAAATTAGTTACATCAAGGAAACTGTCATGTGTTTCATGTGAGTAGCATTAGCATGTTAATACATATTTTAGTATTTACTACAGTGATATTGACTATGCTTATATACTAAAGAAAATATTCATGAATAAAAAATAATTGAAAATTTTAAAGTTTATAAACAAACACTTTATATATAATTTTCATTAACTTGCTGTTTCAGGTCTCTTTGGACCTGTGGTAATCGGGCGTGTGTATGTTGAAGACCTGGATGATTGGGATCTACCAGACAAGACCTTCACCTTCACTTCACCACTTAGCATGAAAAATTTCTTCTCGTAAGTTCTCCAAAACAGCCACTCCTTTGTTTTTTTTATGAAATCCTCCTCTTCTAGATAGAAAGTGGTATAATGAAAGTTTAAGGTAATGCTTGTTCAATGCATAGAAGACAGATTATATGGCACTGACTGTAATCATATCAGGATTATCTTCATCCTTCCTGTGCTGTTAAACGTCACATAGGGCACACTTGGTAATTTTCCTGTTTTGGGTGAGCTTTTCAACCTTATCAAGGGATGTTATGCCCAATAAACTGGCCTATCAATGTCCTCTTTAGAGTTTCATGTGGTTGACCTATTTTTCTTCAGCCTGTTGTGTTCCACCTGATAGCTTGTTTTAGGATTCTCTGACTGTTTCTTTTCATCATGTGACTGACAAATGTCCATCTTCTTTTTCTGATCACCCGTGAGACAGGTTGTTGTTTGCTCATCTGTCTTATCTCTGCATTGTTCTTGATTTCATTATCAAGATTATGCTGAGTATTATTAATGAGTATTTAAATGTAGATAATAGAAAGCAAGCATTATTTTTGACAGAAATAGATGAAATGGCCTCAGAAATTTCATAGATAAAAAAAAAAAACAATTCCACCAGTTGAAATTAATCTCTGTACAAAAATAAATGAAGTTCAGAATTAGGAACAAATTTATACTCATATTTCACGTTTCTTAGTTCATTCTGATGTTAAAAATAAATAAGGAAAAGAAATAAATTGAGAGATCTGTAAAACCTGTGTGCTGTAACTGTAGAATTGCCTCTGAAATATGAGAATTTATGGCAACAGGGTGAAGTGCATTATGTGATTAAAAATGTTTGAACTTAAAGACATTTAGGAGACGGTTGAAGGAGAATTATGTGAATATCAATTTATCCCTTAATGCAGTGATGGTGACTGTGTACAGACATTCTGAGATTTCTTATGTGGTTTCCCCAAACAAGTTTCTCAGCTGTAGTTTTCAGTTTTACAGCATTTTAACTAGATAATGTTCACTATGCAATATTCCTACAATCATTTTAGTGCAGTTAGGAGCATGCCATTTCACACTCATCTTAGTGTTTTTTAGGTCTGTGGTGTGTGTGGCATTGTAGTATACCTACATTCATCTTACTGTTTTTAGGTGTGTGGCATTGTAATGGAATGTTAGAGAAGATGTAGACAAAGAATATTATGATGCCGTAACAGTTGGAGGTTATGAAATACCAGAGATTAGATATGCTGATGGCACAGTATTACTGTCCATAACACAGAAAAGAATGGAAAAACTAATTATGTCAGTCCATAAGAACAGCGAAGAGCAAAACCTCTATCTTAATGTGAAGAAAACTAAATTGATGACAGCTAACAAAGCAAACAACGCAGCTGAAATATGTATCAGTGAGGAAAAATTGGAAGAAATAGAGAGTTTTGAATATCTTGGATCATTACTAACTAATAATGGAGATACAATGAGGAAAATTAAAAGGATGACATCTATTGCTCTTCAGAAAGTAAAACAACTAAAGAATCTGTGGAGAGGAACAGACATAATTACAAAAATAAGATTTTTAAGGGCATGCATTGTTACCATTGCAACATATGCCTGTGAGACCTGGACACTCAACAAAACAGCTGAGAAACACATAAATGCCTTTGAATGTAAATGCTACAGAAGAGTTCTTCAAATATCATTGGCACAAAAAAAGAACAAATATATCCATACTACAAGAACTTAATATTGGAGAAGGCTGGCTAGTAAAGAGGATTAAACAAAGAAAAGTTAAATATTATTGACACATTAAACGTCATGATAATCTAGAGAAGACCATCTTGGAAGGGTACATAATAGGAAAAAGAAAGAGAGGAAGACCAAGGCAAAGATGGCTGCAAGACATCATTGATGATCTGCAAATGGACACATCAGCAGCAGGCCATCTTGCTCACAATCGAGGGGCCTACAGGAGTGCTGTTTGGGAGGCAAAGTTCCACAAGGAACATGCAAATAAATGAATGAATGGCATTGTAATATTTCTACACTCATCTTAGTGTTTTTTAGGTGTGTGGCATTGTAGTATTCTTACATTCATCCTAGTGTTTTTTAGGTGTGTGGCATTACATATTGTGGTATTCTTACATTCATTTTAGTGTAGTTAGGAAATGCCATTAGACATCGTAGTATTCATACATTCATCTTAGCGTGGTTAGGTATGTGCCGCTATACATTGTAGTATTCCTACATTCATCTTAATTTAAGAACTGTGTCATGAAGAAAGGAACATCCATGTACATCTCCAATAATATATTGAGTAATGTGCATTATTTTAACCTGATGAGTGTAAAAATGTAACAGTAATTATATTTAAAAATTCAGAGTTGACGAGTCCAGCGGAGAAATAACCATGAAGAAAGGCGTCAAGTCAAACTTTGGAGGCGAGCCATATCAGTTTAAAGTGGATGTGTATGACAAGGTTTTCCAGAAAACAGTCACCAGCACAGTGTCAGTTGTGATCAAGGATTTGTCTGAAGATGCTGTGCTGAATTCTGGAGCTGTTAGGCTGACAGGTATGGCAAAATGATACTTCTCATCTACAGCCTCTGAGGCTGTAGGTTTGGAAGTGTTTGTTTTAAAGTGCAGGAATTTTTCAAGTCGAGGAAAATATTATCATAGCAATTTATTTTAAAATATTTCCAAACATATAAATTTGATTTTGACTTTTCTGATATCTCTGAGTTTACAGCATAGATAGGAGTATCTTATTGAAAATTATAAAAGAATTTGATATACCTAATAAATGAATCAATTTTACCAGAATATGCATGGAGGATGAACAAAATATAACAATACATAAAGAAAGAAAATTAGAACCTTTCTATATAAGAACTGGTTTAAAACAAGGTGATACAATATCTCCATTACTTTTCAACGTGGTATGAGAAAAGGTAATCAGAAAAGTGAAAGAAGAAAGCAGTACAGAAGAACAAGCTAAAATATGCTGATGACATCAACCTGGTCCAAGAAGTCGTCAATACATGCATTCACCTGAGAGATGTGGCACTAAAAGTGGGCTTGATCATTAACCAAGATAAGACAGAATATATGAAGATATCAATCGACTGGAGGCAGAATGATCCAGATTATATAAATACTGGAGATATGATCATTAGGAAAGCAGAAACATACAAATATCTAGGTACGACCTTCAACAGAATCAACATAGTAAGCGAGGAAATTAAAAGCAGAGCACAGATGAGGAGTAAACTATACTTTGCCTTGCAGCATCTGTTAAAATCTAAAATCCTGTCCCAAAATACCAAAATAACAATCTACAAAGCTATAATAAGACCAGCTGTCTTGTATGGATCGGAAACATGGAGTACAACAAAGAAAGGTGAACAACAGTTGCAGATCTTTGAGAACAAGATCCTAAGAAGAATCTTTGGTATCCGTAAAGGATACCAACAGTGGAGAATTGAGAGCAAGAAAGAACACTGAATTACAAATTCCCAATGAATTATAAATGTCTTGAAACTGAACAGACTACATTGATTGGGCCATGTAGAAAGAATGGAAGAGAACAGACAAATGAAAATTATGTATGCACAAGAGATAAATGAAAAAGACCAAGGGAAATAAGACAGATGGAAAGACAACATAGAAAAGGATATAAAAGAAATTGGTGTCACCAACTGGAGAGAGAAGATTAGGAATAGAGAGGAATGGAGGCAAACTTTATCTGCAGCAATGAGCCTTAATGGCACAGAAAGCTAGAGAAGAAGAAGAATATCTGGGTTTAGGAGATTTCACTCTTTTTCTTATGTGCAGTTTTTTTTTCAGTTTTCCTGTATCCTCAATATGGTATGTTGATGATAGAGGAATCTGATTGTAGCAAGTTTTTCGAAAGATCTTTCAGTTCACTACAGTCAGGCAGGTGGTGTTTCAGTTTCTTCTTGTTTGCTGCAGTGCATGCAGTAAAATGTATGGTCAGTCTGTGTTAAGTGCTTACTGAGGGTAGCGTGTCCTATGCACAACCTGAAGACTTTGTGCTGGTCCCAATGGCTTGAGCTGTTGATGTCTTTGGGGATGAATTTTGGGAGGTGTGCATTTATAAATATTCCAGTCATACAAAAATATACAAGATAGATAAAAAGAAGATAAAATCTAAATTGGACTTGTTAGAGAAGAGAAAGATTTGATGATATGAGAAGAAAAGATGTTTAGCTTAAAGCTTGTGGAGTTCTGTGGCAGAAAGAATGTTCTGATAGATGTAAACATCTGGGGAAACTTGGTCCAGTATGATTGGTTGAAGGTCAAGTAAAGGAATAAAGTGAGGAGAAGGTCAAACCAGGCTAGAGATGGGCAGAATAAGTTGAGAGTAATAGATGTGAAGTGCTTAGAGTGTGTGTGAAATATAGAGATGATGTGGGTGCAGTTAATCAGAATACAGATAGGAAAAGGTCTAGGATGGAATGTGTCTATGCTCAGACAATATAGTGCCTGCTTGTTGATAAAGGACACTAATGGAAGTTACAGAAGTTTAAAAATTGAATACAGTCATGTGAATATTTTCCTTTACCCATAAAATCAATCATGCAGCCAAACAGACAACATGACCAAGCAGATTATTATATCTTTGTTCCACCAGGGCTGACAGCAGAAAAGTTTATCCTGGAACCCAAAGACACTCGAACAGGGGAGAGAATTGACAGTCTGTACACAAAGTTCAGGCTTCTTATGTCTCAAAAGCTTGGTTATCCCAGCATAAATAACGTGGAGATTATCACCTTACTGGACAAAGATGGCTACCTTGAGGTCAGATACGCTGCCCATGCTTCTCCATACTTATCTCCCGCTCAAGTGAAGATCAGATGCATTCTGTGGCTTTTGTGCCCAGCTGAGATGATTTTAATTCATTCCTGTTAGTGTTCAGAGACTTTTGCCGCATTTTCAGCTACAGAGTGGGTCCCCCATGATGGACAGAAACCTTTCTACAAAGTCATTGCTCATAACTAGAAAAAGACGCAAGTTCTATTTTTCACCCTGGAATGTAGTCCAGACCAAGGAAATAAAGTTTGAAGCACATAAAGTTATCATCTAGTCTGCATCAGATTGAATATGTTGAAATAGATCACTAACTGAAAACTACCCCAAAGGCTATTATAAATAATTATTCATATAATATTTATATAATTATTATAATAAATTAGCACTACTAATGACCAATGATAAAATTAAACTGTAAAGAAAATCCAGCTTTTTGATTGTCTGAATTGGTAATTTTTCCCATTAATAACATCTTTTGCCATGATTTAAATATAAAAAAAAAAATAAACATTAATTATTATTTTCAAGTGTTAGTAAAACGTAAAAGTAACGCTGATCTTCAAGTTAAAACCAAGACTGATCATAATTGAAATGCTACTGGATGAAAACTTTTTAGAAGGAAATGAACTCGAAACATTACCTGTAGTATCAGAATATTATCCAGTTGGAGGAATGTGCTGGCGTTTAGACAGTTTATATAGTTTCTGTTGTAAGGGTAGCTAACTATTACTCATGGAAAATGTAAGTGTAATCTAAAATCATTTACTGATTAATATTGGAAAATATTTTTTTTTTACATATTTCAGTCCAAAAAAAATATAATTTATAGTTAATCTTATCTCTTTGTTATGTAAAATAATCATTTTAATATAATGATTATAATAATTAGTAGTCATTCTGTTTTTGTTGTTTTCATGTGTAGTTTGAAAGCTTGGGGATTAAAGTCATGACCATCCCCCTGGATGAATGCCAGGATGAGAAATTTGAAGCAGGCTGCTACAACAGGCTGGAGGTGACGGGCAGGCCTGTGACTGTCAGTGCTAATGGGACGAGCTTTGTTGGGGTTGAGGCTTACCAAGTGGCTGTCGAAGGCTGTGAGGCAGACCTGTTCCCCATAAGTAATGACTGCTCTGGTGACTACTGCCATAATGGTGGCACATGTAGGAAAGACAATTGGGGCATGCTTTCGTAAGCATATTTTACATTTACTTTGCTGTTAATGTTTTGTATCCATTAAATCTTCAGTTGATGGCAGAGGTTATGTGGTCATAATATGAAAAGGGGAAAGGACTACGGCGTTTCCTTTATCCCCTTAGCAGATTGAAGATTTTCCGGCGAACTCCACCACTGTGAGAATACATCAGTATGTTATCGGGAGCTTTGTTAGCACAGTGGATTAGTCACTCGCTTGCCACCAGACAACCTAGTTTTGATTTCCACTCACCACAGTGGAGTGGCAGTCAAACTGTGGCTTGCCCGGGGTTAACCCAGGCTCAAGAAAAAATGAGTACCAGGTTAAACCTCTCAGAAGGAGGAAGAATGATGCCACTAGCTGTGGAGTTTGTGCTGTTGGCGACACTAGTCAGCAGTTTCTGGTCAACTGCTGACCAGGCAGCAGAACACTTAATGGCTTGAACATGTGCAGTGATATTAGTTCACGCCTCATACCTTTACCTTTTACCATTACCAGCGTGTAATAAGATGACCAGGCTGAAATAAGTTTGTTTTCTGGAACACCTCATCAAGTTAGGATAGGATTTTGACAAGCCTCGGTTTTACTGACTGATCTTGATAATTTGTCATCTTTGTCTTTAATTAAGGAAGAAAGAAGTTTAATTCCAAAGACATCATTTATTGAACATATGATTATAGATAAAACCATTATGAACCAATAGCAATAGGACAAACACTGCAGACAGAAAAGTAATGGCACTGAAGTGAGATAAGAAGTCGGCATACTTAATGTCAGCATTTAACTCTTCCCGTGCCCAAGAAAAAAACGCGCATGTTCCCGTTCATGCCACACAAAAAGTGCGGGTCCTGATCTGTATAGTGGGTATAGTTGTAAAATGGAATGGAAAACAGTATTTACATGTACTTCCGTGTACTTATTATGTTTCAAAGTATAACTAAATGTATGAAAATTTCATAAAAGCAGAGTTGTTTTAGGAAAAAAGAAGTAATGTGATGTTTTTAGACAATGATTGTGCCCAGCTCACCATCAACTAGGTCTAGATATGCACTACTTACCATCTGAGATGTCTACATCTACTTGTCGATCTCGTATTGTGATTCTGTGTTGCATTCTCGCTAAATTAATGTCTGAAATAACATACTATTTCTACAGTTGTCTAATATGTCTAAATCTACTTAGGATACATTCAAGAGCAGTGGGGTGGTCACAGGCCATGTCCATACCCCTATCTACATCATAAAAAATTGAAAAATGTTGATGTTTCTCCTCCTTTTTCTCGCTCGGCATCACTCGTAACTAAGGACTCTTTCACCATTTTGAAAAGTGTCACCGGAAACACGAACGAAATATGTACAATCTAAATGTTACACCAGTTGGTTTTATTGAAACAAATGAATTGTCACTATAACTACTATGGCACACAACGCAGTAACCGGAAATTCTCACTATAGCGACTATGGCATGGGAAGAGTTAAGATCTGTGGTAAAGTGTGACTATCTACACTGTCTGACACTGTTTGACCGAAGGAATATTTCTACTTTTTGTGTAGATTATTGCTTACAAGAGATAAAACTAGGTAGTCTTTCAAGTCCTGAACTTTAGGTGTTATTTGAAGTCTGAACAAGGTAACTTTACTCTCATGAAATGCTCTTGTAGCAGCCATTTTGCTACCAGATTTATATGAAAAACTTTTTTTGTCTTGCTTTTATTATGAAATTCTGTACTGTGTGGTTATACTTCAGTGAAATGTCAGTTGATGTAGTTTTCAGCAAGCTTCTATTTATGAATAATGTGAATGTTGTTTTGAGGAGTGGAATTACCTTTATTGTGTTAACAAATTCAAAAACTTTAGAGTGTTAACAAATTCAAAATCTCACTTGTATTAATAAGATGCAGTAGCTTATGTCTAGTTAATAGACAAGCTTTTTTTTTAAGGTTTTGACCCTGTTCTGAAGAACTAAAGAAAGTGGGAAAAACATGGTTTGAGGTATTCCTGACTTGCTCAAGACAGGATTGGCTGGAGAACTTTTGTTGATGCCTTATTCTCCATTGGGAGTACAGAGAACAGATGATGAACCCTATTTCAAGACCTTCATTCCCATCCATAAAATATCAATGTCTGGCATTTGTTGGGGGATCTGCTGCAGGAAGAAAAGAATATCTTTAAGATAAGATACTCCAAAGTACATTGTGCAGAAAGCTGTCAGTGTGCTAAGAAACATTTTTTAAAAATCAGTTTCATGCCAGTGGTCATAGACCATGCCTAAGGTAACTGCAAACAAATGAGAAAGAGTTATCAGGATGAAGTATCAATCTCCTCTGGTAATAAGTTCATCATATAATTTTATTTTATCCTTGCATTTAATGCAGGAACGAAAAGCTTATTAACTTTAAACCAGGCTTGGTTTGTTTGTTTTTTTTTTTAAAATTGTTGACATTGACTCCGCCAGATGTGCATGCCCTCGTGGTTTTGATGGAGCAAGATGCCAGCAGCAAAGCCATTACTTTGACGGTAGCAGTGTGGCCATGTACAAGACTCTTCAGCAGTGTGAGAACTCCCAGACCAGCATAGAGTTCATTACATCTCAAGAGAATGGCATCCTTCTCTACAATGGCCCTCTTGTTGACATCGACCCACTACAGGTATATAATTATTACACAGGTTGATTGATGGTCTGGCACCATTTTGAATGTGGATATAGTTACAAAATAGTTTACCAAGTGGCCATTAGATGGTAGCATGTGCATCACTTACAGAATAGCAAGCCATATTTATTATTTACAGTACATTAGTAATAGTCCCAGTATTTTGTACTTTTTGTGTTCTTATTTAGTATAAATATCCCAAAACAAGCTATTAAGTGGAACACAACAGGCCAAAGAAAAAGAGGTCAACCAGGTGAAACTCTAAAGAGGACATTGTGAAGAGAGGCCAGATTAGTAGGCATAAAATCCCTTGATGAGGTTAAAAAGCTTGCCAAAAACAGGAAAATTTGGTGAACTACCATGCAAGCCCTATATAACGTTTAATGCTGGTTAAGCCTACTTCTGTCTAGTCATGCCATAACAGTTCTTTCATAAACAGTTTGAGTTTTCTAGCCATAAGTGAAGTTTTCTAAGGTAGCCAAGAAGTGAACTGCAGTTGTATATTTTATAGAACTGTGGAGAAACACTGATGTAACAGTTTAAAGATTCAGTAGTAAACAAATAAAAAAAGACAGTTTGCATTAAAAAAAAAAGAGAAGGGTAAAATGTATGTTGTTATTTGTTGTAGAACCCACAGGATTTCATATTTCTAGAGTTGAAGGGAGGTTATCCAGTTCTGATGATTGATCATGGAACAGGAACTGTAACTCTCACTATTGATGGAAAAGACAACCATGGCACACAGTTGTTACAGAAACTCAGTGACGGCAAATGGCACCATATTGATATAAATCGAAGTGGAAAGGTAATTATGCATTTCTATCAGCCTGTGTTTTATGCATTTTGCTTACAGAATAAATTTCCCTGTGGAACTTAAACCTTTGATTATTGATTAGCCAGTGATTTAGCTGCATTACCACCCAGACATCATCCTGCAGCCCTCTTTTATTTGAGATTTGTTGTTTTTTTTTTGTTATTTCAGCGCTATGTAAAAATATGAATGGATGTTTGTGTTACAAGAAGCAAATTTTATTTTAAAAATAAGATTTTTTTTTTTCAATCTCTCTCTGAGCAGATATGTTGGGTGTATTTTTTTATGTGTGATAATTCAGATATTTAGATATTGTGATAAAAATCCATGATTTTTTTTTTTCAAACTAGAAAGCTGGAAAGAGTGTATCATTGCTAGATTTTTGTTATAGACACTCAACTGAAGAGTATACAGCTATCAGCATTTTTTAAAATAAATTAAAGAAATATATAACCATCAAATTTTTATGGAATATGTGGAACAAAATATATAACTTTCAGATTTTTTTAGTGGCTAAGGTGAAGAATGTGGGGTCATTAGTTTGTTTTTTTTTTTTTTAATAGAAACTGAAATGAAGAATATGAGGCCTTTAATTTTTTTTTTTTTTTATTAAAACTGTAAGTAAAGAAAATGTGCCCATTAAACTTTTAGAGACTAAAGTGAAAAACATGGAATTATTCTCTTCTGATTGTAAATAATAGTGAAAAATACTTTTAATACCTTAGATTGTGGAAATGGTTGTAGACAAGTGCTTTGATGCAGATGTTCAGAATCATTACGTTACTGATGATCGAGCCTGTCGGGTGAAGAAGGAGACATCTGGGGAGAATATTTTCTTGAATGTTAACACACATCTGCACCTGGGAGGAATACGCAATACAGCCAAGCTGCCACACCTGGGTGACCGCATCTTTACTGGTTTCAGTGGCTGCATCAGGAATTTAATTCACAATAAAAAGGTGGGGATATGTTTCAGTTAGAGTACATGTCGGTTGATGCTGAAATTTAATGCACTGGATCAAATCAGTTAACAGGACTGAGTACCTGGTAGTTTGAATTAGTAGAATGGTTTGTTTGTTTGTTTGTTTTGTTTTTTTTTTGGGAGGGGGGGAGTTTGGTCTGTAAATTTTGTGGTGTATAAAAAAATTTAACTCTTTCACTCTGAAACAACAGTGACAATGTTGGTGGATCTTACAGATCAAGGCTCAGTGTCATAATTTAGGCAGAGTGTAAATAAAACCAAAAAAAATAGCACAATTTTGTCCTAACCTATAGCTTTTATTTTCAGTTTCTTTCTGCCCAAATTTCATGTCAAAATGGCAGAGCATGGAGATTAGTTTAGGAGTGACGGGGTTAACTCCTCCCGTGCCAGTGTCCCTAAAGGGACTTTTCTGGTTTGTCCAGTTTTTGCCCTAGCTTCTTTTCATTCGAAACTTGGTATAACTTTTTATTGTAAACAGTTTAGTACGTGTGTCTAGTGACCTTTGTCACCATTTTGAAAGCATCATAACAGTGGGGGTCAAAATACAGTGTTTCGATCGAAAAAAAATATCAGTTTTTGTGTGACTTCAGAGGCAGACATGTCCCCCTATGACTAGACCACTGTTTGTGAATGTACCCCAAGTAGATTTAGACTATTAGATGGATTGGAGAAGTAGTTAGAAGGTATTTCAAGTATTATTTTAGTGAACATGCAACATAACATGCAACACACAATGAGATAGGATAAAACAAAGTCGATCTGCACATCGCCGGTCAATCGATGCCAGACCTATACCTAGCTGATGGACAGTAATACACAATTATCAGGTAAAATCATCACACTACATCTTTTTTCCCTAAAAAAACTCTTCATTTATGAAATCTTCTTACATTTACAGGTATTGTAATGCATAATATGTATACTTTTTAACGTGGAAATAATTTGTTAATTCACTTTTACAACTATACATATCAAGACCAACACTTTTTGTCTGGCACAGATCGGAACATCCTCGTTTTTTCTGTGACACAGTAAGAGTTAATGGAGAAATATTCACTAAACTCCTCATTCTGACAGTTATTACACACAGTGAACTATATGTGCATGTATGAAAGTTGTACACAAAAATCCTTTATAATGTAGTCATGTTCTGCAATAGAATTTTCATTGAGTGCATTACATTTCATGTTATAAATTGTATTGAATCTATGCTTATTTTATTTACCACAACTACGGATGCTACTACCACTACTGTTGCTGCTATTACTATTGGCAGTCCTGCTGTTACTGCAGTAATTACTAAATGCAAATATTTACTACTTTTTTCCATTTGATACATTACATGTTAACTCTTTTCACTTTAAATCAACACTGGCAGCGTTGGTGGATCTTGCACACCTATGTGAATCAGTGCTGGGGGTGATATTTATGTAAAGTTTAAATAAAATGACAAATGCATATTTCTAAGCAAACCCATGTTTTTAAATTACAGAGTAACTTCCTCCCAGCTTCTTTCTACCAAAATTTATCATCAAAATTTATTCTGGCAGAGCATGAAAATTAATTGCGAGTGAAGATCCACACATAGTACATATTACAGCAACTCACATTTTGCCACAGAAATGCATCTCTTTTTTTAAACCGTGTACTCTCTGATTTTTAGATGTATGACCTGCACTTCAAACCAGTGCCTGGTTTCAACACTGGACAAAATGGCTGCCCACCAGAGGACAGTGTATGTGGTACTAACCTCCCAGCACCAACCTGTGGCCCTCATGGGGTCTGTGAGGCCTCACTGTCAGGACAGGTCACCTGCAGATGTAAACCAATGTGGTTTGGAGCACGTTGCAATAAATGTAAGTTTGGTTTAGCTTACATTTTATATTTTAATACATCAGGACAGAACTGGTTCAAACTTTGACTAAAGAGATCATCTTTAACTCTTCCCGTGCCGGCTGGGAAAAACGCGGATGTCACGTTGGTGCCAAGAAAAATGCGTGGGTGTTGCGATATTTTTGGGGTATAGTTTAAAAAGTGATTTAACAAATTATTTCCATCTTACACAAGTATACTTATTATACATAAAAAAAAATAAAAATGAATGAAGATTCCGTAAATGCAGAGTTCGTTTAGAAAAAAATAACTGGTGAGAAAATACAACATTTTAAGCCCCCAAGGGAAAAAAAATTTATGACACACAAATAAAATAAAATATATTTTCTACTTACCATTGGAGCTGTAAATATCCACTTGGAAATCACAAATCGATGATAAATGGAAATCCTCACATGAAATGTAATCACTTTGTGCTCAAATTTGCAGAAACAAACAAACAGAAACACAAAAATTGTCAGACAAGTTATCAAAACCATTGTCTGAGACACTGTCAGACAAGCTATCAGAATCATTGTCAGATCGCCGGTCAAAAGCATGGTCAGAAACAATATTAGAAGATTTCTTACCACAATATGCCAGAAAAAAACTGCCTATTGCTGTTTTATCCCTTCTTTCTGATTGAAACCTAACTAGCAAACATCGAGTAACATTTGTCTTGTCTGAGGACATGTCCATTCTCGACTAAAGTTACAAAAATATGCACCAAATTGAACAGAAACGTAAGAAAAAATGGCTACCGGCCAGTGACACGAGTAAAAAGGATGCCAGGTAATTCTGACATGCGCAGATAACATGCGAGTGAAAATTTGAATCGTGTTTTACTCAAATCATGTTTTAAACAAATGAGTTGTCGCTATAACGAACACGGCACGCAACTCAGTAACCAGAAGTTGTCACTATAGCGCGCATGGCACGGGAAGAGTTAACCCTTTCGCTGCTATAGATATTTTCAAATGTTCTGCCATATCACTTCTCTTTTAACACATTCCAAGATTTCCACACTTCTGGTGTTAATGACATATTAACACATTCTGCCTTTTACTAGTTGCTGCTGTAAGCTAGTATAGTTGTTTAACATAGGGGGAAATCACACCAGCTATTTTTAGTTATATGTGGCCTAGTTTCAGCAAGCGGAACGTGTCAGCAGGTCACCAATATTACTTTTGCGTCATGTGAGAGAAGGGGTTATGAGTCCTATACATGCATTTGTTGCTTTCCAATGTTCATTTAATATTGTGCACTGTGCCTGTGTTTCATTAATAAATGAAGCAAAAGGGTCCATTGAGGAAGTGCGTTATGTGTGCAAAAAATAAAAGACAACAGAGTATTTGCTGAAATTTAATATCATTTGAAAGGATTTTTTAAAAGTGCTTGTCCTACTGATCTGCCATTTATTTTTCTTATTACATTTTGTGTAAACAGGCACTACTAGCTAGTTCTCCTGCCCACCCTAGGAAAAACAGAAATTAAGGGTTAGAATTGAATTTCCACTTTTCTCTCTTTCATTTGCATTAGAAGCTAATGATTAATGAAAAGCACCTTTTTTCCATTACAAGCCCTCAAAACAATTTCATAGTAAAAAAAAAAAACAAATGAGATGAATAAGAGGATTTGATGACTTTCTCACCCTAGCTGCCACTGTGAGGGATTTTGACAGGAACAGCTACTACTTGTGGAAAATGAAAGATGTGCTCTTCAACACTGTCAAGATGACTCGCAACCGGGACCTAGACGTACAGCTTATGTTCCGTACTCGCCAGTATTCAGGCATTCTCATTGATCTCACAGATTCTGCCTCCACTGAGTCCACTCTTCACATTCGGCTTGTGGTAAGCATTATTTTTTAATCATATTTCCTAGGGATTTTATTTTCCATCATAATTTACTTCTAGGAAGACAATTGCTTAGTGTGTCCCTTAAGCTTAAAATGGACTTTTTTTGTGTGTGAATATGTACTGATATCTCTCTGTCTGTCTCTCTCTTTCATCCCTTCAGTGTCCAAGACATTTTGGGCTGCTTGTAGCCACTTTGCTGTCTCAAAAAAGAAAAAAAGCAGTTTTTAGCTTTGTATTAATATATTCAGAAAATTTTTTATTCTGCATAAGGGTCATATAGTTAAATAATTCATATAAAATTCTAATCAGTTTATGTTTTATAGGACTACATTGAGAATTAGAAATAATGTATCATCTCATCAAGAGCCAGTCCATTTGATTCTCCTTATCCATACCTTCACTGTGGTATCAGCTGGCAAGAAGTTCAAGTTTACAGCTTCATTTTCCAGAGGGGAAGGGGAGGGATGGAGATGTCCTATAGCAATAGAAGAAGAATACAGTGTGTGATTATGGGAAAAATATTGAAAATGGGAATATTTATCATCTTCATCAGCTGGCTTTCAGTCCCATTGTGGAAAGCCAGACCCAGTCCCTTCAGGGCTTTCTTAACATGATATGGCTGCACAAGCTGCCAGTGTGCATCATATGAAAATTTGATTTCTTTATCTCTGATAGTGCCCACATGTGTTTCTGATGTCGTATTCTGTTTTTTGGTTGTTTTTTTTTTTAGTTTAAGGGCATTTCTAGAAAATACCTGCCTGTGAAAATAATGTTATTGTGCCTTTTATTTCAGCTTTATGATGGAAAAGTCAGGCTTATATACAATATGGGAGATGGTGATAAATACCTTGATTTAACCCACCCCCATGCCAACAATGGTCAGTGGCATGTTTTGAGAATGAGCCGACACGGTCATGAGTTCCATCTCTACCTGGACGGTGGAGAAGGTAAGAACTACAACTACACACTCAGGTCTCCAGGTGACAAGGAGCGGGATGTGTTTATACTGGACAGACGTGTGTACTCTGGTGCTTACAAGCAAGGAATTGGATTATCGTCGGTGCTCACTGACGATCTGATAAACAGTAAGTTTGTCTGGTTTCTTCTTTTGGTGACCCAAAAGTCTCTGCAGAGAGAGAGCTAGAGCATCACAGTCATAGTAAACTGGCTTCTGTTTGTCAGTTTTGGCTGTTTGTTTTCTGTTCTTCATTTCCATAGATAGGTGAAAGGGCAAAAATAAAACTGAATAGCATTACTTTAACTCTTTCATCCCCAGAACAATAGATGTTGCACACTTGTATGGATCAGTGCTCAGAGTGATGTTTAAGCATAGTCTAAATAAAATGAAATGTAGCACATTTTTCATGCAACCCATTTTTTTTTAAATTATAGAGTAACTTTCTTCCAGCTTTTTGCATCAAAATTTACTTTTGGCAGAGCATGGAAATTAATTAAAGAGTCAAGAGTATTTTTTTTTTTGTGTTTTGTACATATGCAAAAAGAGTTGCCATAACAGATCATTGCCATATGGTGAAAGTAGATGACCTGAGAACTCTTTCCTGTGTTTGCTTGAAATCAGATTTTTTTTTGTTCACATTGTTTTTCCTCATATGTTTATGTTGCACATTGTTTTTTCTCATATGTTTATGATGCGCTTGTTCCACATTATGTTCTGTATCATTTATGTCTTTTTTTTGGCATATACAGGTTCTTTTTTCCCAGTGAAGGTTTATTGTCACCTTTCTAATATTTATTATCTTCATTCATCACTACTAAAAAAAAATAATATTCAACGTTATTCTGAGTTATCACAGTTTAACATCAGATTCATGTGTCATTCTTACTTGCCAATTATCTAAAATGTCACTTCCATAAAACCAACAAATTCTTCTGATAGAATTGAGATAAATCCAGAGCAGATCCCCCCCCCCTCCTTTTGTTTTATTATCTAAAAATATTCTTTATATTCAATGAATCAAAATCTTTCTGTCCAATTCGGCATTCAGTAACCCATAGTGTCAAGGTTGACAAACCGTAGCTGACCAAGACCATGACCTATCTGCCTGGCTAATGGGGAAGGGATTGGCGAAAGTCCCCATGGCAGTGGGACTTGCTGACCCCCTGCCTTTTATCTCCAGTCAGGGACTGAAAAAAATAGCTGCCGTAACCTGCTCTCAATCTGATAAGAATCTGTGCATCAACATATTACTGCTTTGACTGCAAAGAACATTAGCTCTCAGTTCCAGAGAGATAGAACAAGATTTTTTGTTGTTGTTCAGTTAGCATTGAGAATTTTACATTTATGGCATGAACTTATTTTTCTGTTATCCTGAACCACCTGACAGCTTGTATTCAAGATGTACGAGTAAACAATGGCTACTTTGCCATGACGGAGGCAGAAAATGATGATCCCGATGCCATGGCTGATGTTGAAGAGAACCAGAACACAAAGGAGGGCTGCACAAGAGAGGACTGTCTGCCCGGCGTCTGTGCGGTCAACAGAAGATGTGTACCTCTGTGGGAGCATGTTGATTGTCAGTAAGTGCTAGCTTAATTTCCTACATTTCTCCAGAAGCTATCCATGGTACCTTCAACATCCTTCTTGTGGAAATGTGGTTCATAAGAAAGATGTTGAAGGTACCATGGACAGCTAAGAAAACCAACGAAGAAGTCTTAAGAGAGGCTGCAGTTAAAAGGCAAATTACAGCAGAGATCAGAGGCAGACAAGCGAGATTTGTATGACATTTTCTGAGAGAAAATTGGAACACATTGTGGCAACTGGAAAATTGAGAGAAAAAGAGACAGAGGAAGACAGAGAGATAAGTTACTGGATGGGCTGTCAGTGTGGCTAGGAAGACAGTCACAGGCAGATCTCATAATCAAGTCTAAAGACAGGGAACTGTGGAGAGAAATGATCGCTTACGCCACACGGCACAGCACTTGAATTTCTCTAGAAGTTTTCTTTTATTTGCTGCTTATGTACTGTCTCTGTGATTCCTGTATTATTCTAAAAGCAAGTGACTATAGAGAAAAAAGTATTCCACTTGTATAGACAGAAACCTCTATGTTTTTTTTTAATTCATCTGTGAATCCCTCAGTTGTATTTCATGAAGCTAGTTGTAAAAATTGAATTGATCAGTACAGTACCGACTGATGATAGATACAAATTTTTACACACAGGAAACGAGGCTTTTGTACAGTAAGGTAATAAAACACAGTGTTGTATGATCAGACCTAAAAAAAATCACTTTTAGATGTGAGAAAGAAAAAATGACAAGAGAATTACCTGGGACTTGAACTGCAAACTCCAGTAAGATGAGCAGCTGTCTAGAGAACAGTGCATTTTTTGGGTGCAAGAAAGCAGAGTTTATTAATGCGATGCTGTCATGTGACTAGATGGCTGTTTATCCCACTGGAGTCCATGGTTCAAGTCTCAGATAATTCTCCTGTAATTTTTCTTTCTCTTTATGTCTAAAAGTGCTATGACTATGATTTTTTTTTTTTTTTAGGCCTAACCAGTGATCTTGCTAGGATTTTTTTAACACTGGTACAGTTTTACCTGTCTTTCACAATACAACACTCGATACTTTATATTTTTTTATGTAAAATTAAACATGCAAGTACTTTTCAGGCTTTAGCAGAAAGTTTGTGTGAAATATTTTTTCTTACCTTATTTGCGGTGAGATTTACACTTAAACAAAAATGCTCATTTGCCGAACCAAAGTCAAAACTGACTGATTCTCCTCCATGCAGATTGAGCATCATCAGTCTTCTGACCTACTTATCCTCCAACCAGTTTTGGTGGTTGCTGTTTACTAGGTGTTTGGTAGTATAAACCGGTTACAGTAACCAGCGACCTAAAAAAATTTGGATTTTTCTCAGTTTTAATCTGTAACTTACTGCTAATTGCCAATTAACATGATCACTGCATCTAACCATCCAGCACTGTGTTCTGTTACTTAACTCTTCCCGTGCCAAAGTCGCTATACATTAATTTAGCGAGAATGCAACATAGAATCACAATACGAGATTGACAAGTAGACTAGACATCTCAGATTTTAAGTAGTGCATATCTAGACCTAGCCGATGGTGAGCTGGGCACAATCATTGTCTAAAAACATCACATTACTTCTTTTTTCCTAAAAAACTCTGCATTTATGAAATCTTTATACAGTTAGTTATATTTTGAAACATAATAAGTACACGGAAATACTGTTTTCCATTCCATTTTACAACTATACCCCCCTATACATATCAAGAAACGACATGGGCTTCAAAAACTCATAATTTTTTTTTTTTTAGTGAAAAGTGGGTCACTTTTGACTAGCCTCACCCTTCTTTCCTCCAGTGATAATGATATACAGTCGAACCCATTTAATGTCACATCGTCAGGACCATCAAAATGTGATGACATTAAGGGGAGTTGACATTAATCGAGGTCCATTACAAGGGTTTAATTGGGCCAAGTGTGTGTGTGTGTGTCCATCCGTCCGTCCCATATTTGCTACATTAAACACATAACAAACAGCCAAAGCTATCATCAGTCACAAAATGTGCAATCACAAAATATATTAGTCACAAAATATGTTAATCACAAAATACAGTAAGTCTTAGTCTTACAATATAGAAAGCACTATAATCAAGCAGCATCTGACTTGTCAACAGTAATACTAAAAAAATGCGTGATTTTGTGTTGTGTAGTGATAACTGGTCTGTTAATAAAAAAAGTCATTTAAACACGATAGAGCACTAAAAACATCCTGTGTCACGTCAGGCATGCTGTAAATGAACGAGTGCACAGCCTCAAACGCGCTTACAGACTGAGCATAAGAAAGTTTTTATGGGTGTCTGGTCTATGATGGACTCACTGACATCATTAGCACTATCCTCAGCGTCACTGCCTGCCTTGCTTTTACTGCACTATTCGAGTCTGAACAGCTATCAACTCGCGTTGCCATCTTAACACCACCCACATTAATGTCATAAAGACAGTGACTTGAAATAAGCCAGATTTTAATCACGAAAGGGCGGCCATAGTAAGCTTTTCTTTCATATCACCTGAGTTTTGAAGCCAACACTATTCGAGTCTGACCAACTATCAATTCTCATTGCCAACTTAACGCCGGCCGTGTTAATGTCATAAAGACAATGACCCAAAAGAGGCCAGATTTTAATCATGAAAGGGCAGTCACGGTAAGCCTTTCATTCACACCAAGTGTTTCACGCCATTCACATCATTCATACCACCTGAGTTTTGATGCTCACGTCTTCAAAAGGTTGATTGGCACGTACTTGGTGTTCAAACGGGCGGCCCCTTCTTTGATGAGTCACAAGCTGATAACACTTTGTGAGATGTTTATAACTTGTACTCGCCCAGTCTCTGATACAAAGCGGGGTCTTTAATTCCTCCAGGTGCAAAAATACTGTGACATTAACCGATTTGTGGCAATAAGTGGGGTGATATTAACACCATTAATTACTCATGGAAGTAGGCTGGGAATACAAATTCATGTGACAATATTCAGGTGGTGACATAAAGCGATGTGATATTAAGTGGGTTCGACTGTACTTTGAAATACAAATTCTGTGTACATATTCACAGGTGTGAACCAGCCTACAGACTAGATGGCGACCAGTGCAAATCAAGCTGCATACCCAACCCTTGCTTCAACAATGTCACCTGCAGCATCTATAGAACAGAAGTGGTCTGTCAGTGTCCGCCTGGTTGGAGAGGTCGCCTGTGTGATGAACTGGCTCCTGAGGAGGTTAAGAGTGGTGACCTCAGTGATGGAGCTCTTGTTGCAATCATAATCTCAGTTATTGTTGTTATATGTAAGTGACATTTTGCTCATTTAGAGCAACAGTAGATGTAGTTGTGATGTTGTTATGAGGAGAAAAGACTTGACCATAAAAAAAGGAAGTGGCTTGTTTCTTAATTCATATACTCATGTATATCCATCAGACATGATGAGAAAAGAAATGAAAAATAAGTATATTTTTGTCTAAAAACTACACAAGCTTTGTCAAAACAAAATAAGAATTAACTCACCATAACCTCCTGCTCACTGCCCACACACTTTACTATTGAATTAAGCTTTTCACATAATCCATACTTCATGGTCAACAGTTACACAGAAATTTTAAGAAACAAAAGCTGAGTCACTTTTTAAAAAAAGGACTAAGCAAGAAAAAAAAATGCTTCAGTCAGTAATCAGAACATCTCAAACAAGATGGAGTTAAGGAGGGTGCATGTGAAGTTTACTACTTCGGGTATTCAACTCCAACATGGTGAAGCAAACACATGAAGGTTCTAAATAACTTTTTAAAATTTTGGTTAGCACCAAGAATCTGATGAAGTAAGCATGTAAGCTTTTGTTGACTCCATAAATGTGTGCTTATTTATAGTATTTCCAAAAGTTTTATGGCCAGTAGCAGCTGATGCCATGATGATGATGAATTTTGAAGTAAATGAGGAATGTAATATGGTGGCTTTCTTAGTTCTTGGAATCATCCTGAGGAACAGATTCCTAGCAAGCTTCACAGCCATGGTTACATGGTTTCTCTCCACATTTCCTTCACAAACTGTGCTTGTACCTACAAAAAAAGGGGGGGGGGGCAGGGAGGTTCCATTCATGAAGAGCACTTGCTGATTTATGATGTAAGTGATGTGTTTCTTGGTCTAGATAGCTGAGCATATGAAAGTGAATGCTGAAGAAGTCCTTATCTGGTAAACTTTAGCCTTTTATTAAGAGCACAGCATGAGGTTTTTTTCACAAGCTTTGGCTCCCAGTCCTTTGGTAAAAGTAAACTTTAGGTAAAGTCCCCGTTTCCATGCCATTGAAGCATATTGGGGATATGGTGTTAGCCCCATATTTCCATGACCTTAGAAACATGAAAATATGATATGTTCTGTATCACACCTGTCTGCATTTACCTTCCCAGATTTCTTTGATATCAATTTTTAGAGGCTGGGTGTACCCTGGGGCCTTCTTGTTGTGGTGTTACCAGAAAAAAATTCCACCGCTGGGACTTGAATCCCATACCACCAGATTAATGGGCTGACTATCTTCAATAACAATTATTTAATTTTACTTCTAGTGTTCTTAATTTGTTTGTAAAATTACCTTCATTAAAATGTATTTCTGTTTTATTTTTGTCATGCAGTACTAGCACTCATAGTCTTATTGTTGTACAAGTTCTGCCCTCGTAATGAGGAGAGTGAGAAGTACATCCTGGAGGTGGACCCAGAAGATGACATACGAGAAAATGTCATGAACTATGATGAGGAAGGGGCTGGTAAGATCAGTAGATGTACATCAATGTTTAACTCTTCTCATGCCTTTGGTCACTTTTATGACTCTTCCGGTTTCCATTGGTTTGTTTCAATAAAACAACCGGTGTAACATTTAGATTGTACATATTTCATCCGCAATTCTGGTGACACTTTTCAAAATAGCGAAAGAGTGCCTAGTTACGAGCGATGCCGAGTGAGAAAAAGGAAGAGAAAGAACGAAATTTTTCAATTTTTGATGATGTAGATAGGGGTATGGGCATGGCCTGTGACCACCCCACTGCTCTTGAATGTATCCCAAGTAGATCTAGACATATTAGACGATGGGAGAAGTAGTTAGAAGGTTATTTCAGACATTAATTTAGCGAGAATGCAACATAGATTCAGAATATGAGATCAACAAGTAGATGTAGACATCTCAGATGGTAAGTAGTGCGTATCTAGACCTGGCCAATGGTTAGCTGGGCACAATCAGTGTCTAAAAACATCACATTACTTCTTTTTTACTAAAAAACTCTGCATTTATGAAATTTTCATTCATTTAATTATACTTTGAAACATAATAAATATATGGAAGTACATGGAAATATTGTTTTCCATTCCATTTTATAACCATACCTCCTAACATATCAAGACCAATGTTTTTACTCTGGCACTCCACAACATGTCCGCGTTTCTTCTTCCGGCACGGAAAGAGTTAAGCTGGTCTGTGTTCTTTGGGAGTGTCTGGTTTAGCGAGTATTGGAATCGAGAAGCAGCCGTCAGGGTAGAAAATATGGTGAGCAGTTTTCAACCACTAAAGCAAGGAGTTAGGCAAAGTTCTGTTCTCTCACCAGAATTGTTCTTGCTAGTGAAAATATGTTTTAAAAGAAAAGTAATCTCTGCTATATACAGTCAAAATTTCTTGGCCATGTCTTGGGAAGACAGAAGATGGAGAACCTAGTAATGACTGAAAAATTCAAGGAAAAAATGAGACCAAGGCCAAGAGAAAAATATCTCAGTGGACTGACCAAGTGGCATGAAAAAAGAAAAGCATCTGAACAAACTTGAAACACCAGGGATCACACGAGATGGAGAAGCAATGATTGCCCAGTGTTATCCAGGTAAAGGTAGGTAAAGATAACCCTGTCATGCCATGGAGGCACATAGGGATATGGTGTTAGTGCCCATATTTTCCATGACCTGTCAGCACACTAGAGAGTGATATGGCCAGTATAATTCCTGGCCACCATTCCATTTCCAGCTCCAGAAGAAGTCAGGTACCCATTTACAGCTGGGTGCCTCTTGCTGGATTCAAACCCCCCCCCCCCAACTTCTGCCATGAGTGACTAAAGCACTAACCACTTTGCCAGCCAGATGCCCAGTGCTGTCCACCATTCATTCATTCATTTGCATGTCCCTTGTGGAACTTTGCCTCCCAAACAGCACTCCTGTAGGCCTCTCGGTTGTGAGCAAGATGGCCTGCTGCTGTTGCATCCATTTCCAGATCGTCAACGATGTCTTGCAGCCATCTTCGTCTTGGTCTTCCTCTTTTTCTTTTTCCCATTATGTATCCTTCCAATACGGTCTTCTCTAAATTATCATGACGTTTAATGTGTCCAAAATATTTCAGTTTTCTCTCTTTAATCCTCTTCACTAGCCAGCCTTCTTCAATATTAAGCTCTTGTAGTATAGATATATTTGTTCACCAAATATATATGCTGTCCACCATGGCACATAATAAAAAGAATAATCCATATGCTTGCTATATCTACTTCTACCCAGCAGAATTTTCCTGGTTTCCCATATATTTGCTATATTCAGCTATATCTGCTTCTGCCAAGCAGATCTTTCCTGTTTTCCCATATATGTGCTATATTTAGCTATATCTACTTCTGCCCAGCAGATCTTTCCTGTTTTCCCATATATTTGCTATATTCAGCTATATCTGCTTCTACCCAGCAGATCTTTCCTGTTTTCCCATATATTTGCTATATTCAGCTATATCTGCTTCTACCCAGCAGACCTTTCCTGTTTTCCCATATATTTGCTATATCTGCTTCTACCCAGCAGACTTTTCCTGTTTTCCCACATATTTGCTATATTCAGCTATATCTGCTTCTGCCCAGCAGGTCTTTCCTGTTTTCCCATATATTTGCTATATTCAGCTATATCTGCTGCTACCCAGCAGATCTTTCCTGTTTTCCCATATATTTGCTATATTCATCTATATCTGCTTCTGCCCAGCAGATCTTTCCTGTTTTCCCATATATTTGCTATATTCAGCTATATCTGCTTCTGCCCAGCAGATCTTTCCTGTTTTCCCATATATTTGCTATATTCAGCTATATCTACTGCTACCCAGCAGATCTTTCCTGTTTTCCCATATATTTGCTATATTCAGCTATATGTGCTTCTACCCAGCAGACTTTTCCTGTTTTCCCATATATTTGCTATATTCATCTATATCTGCTTCTACCCAGCAGGTCTTTCCTGTTTTCCCATATATTTGCTATATTCAGCTATATCTGCTTCTACCCAGCAGGTCTTTCCTGTTTTCCCATATATTTGCTATATTCAGCTATATCTGCTTCTGCCCAGCAGATCTTTCCTGTTTTCCCATATATTTGCTATATTCAGCTATATCTACTGATACCCAGCAGGTCTTTCCTGCTTTGTTCAGCATCTGTACTAAGAAAGTAAAGGTGTCAGTGTCGATCCTCAGTAGTTTCCAGTAACTAAGTATTGGACATGTAAGGTTGTTAGAGTAGAATATTTGTAGCAAACATAGCAGTGGTATGGCTTTTAAAAAAAAAAAAAAGAATGCTTTAGATGTATTTCTTATTTGCTTCTACTAGGTGAGGAAGATCAGGATGCATACGACATTTCAAGGCTACAAAAGCCAGATTATCTGACATTCTTGATGACACCTGATGGAGACAGGAGAACTGATTTGCCTCTTGGAAGTAAGTTTTTGCTGTATTTTTCTTTTTGTCAACAGTTTTATATTTCAGATTTAGTTCACATTATTTATGAACCTACAACGATTTTAGACAATATAAACTGGCAGATAAGAAGAGACGGAGTATTCATCAACCATAACATGGAATACACATGGAAAATATATTTCTGATTTTAAAAGTAAATTACTGTAAACGTCTAATTTCACCAGCCAGCTACTGAGAAGAGGTCATGGCCGTAAAAATAGTTCTTCTTATCATCATCATCACATGCCATTCTGAATGGCATAGGCGGTCATACTCATCCGCAGATCTCATTCCATGATATTTCTGAGCAACTCCTGCTGATTTCTTTACATTCCTCAATCTACCAGTCTGTTGCCTCTGTCATCCTCTACCTCTCCTGCCTTCAGTTTTGCCCATCGTTATGATGTTTTCCATTTTCTCTCTTCTCATCAAATGCCCCAAGAATGATGATTGCCTTTTTTCTTATCTCTGTTATTGTACTGTTTTTCCATTAGCTTGTCTCAAACACTGCTCATTGGTTATCTTGGCTGGCCATGGGATCCACATCATATTATCAGAACTACGTAAAAAGCATCGAGGTTTTCTTGGAAGGTTGCCTTAACAGAGGAGGGGTTGTGGCAGTTACAACAGCTTTGTAAATAATATAATTTTGTTTTGCAAAAAAAAAAAACATACACACACACGCATGCATGCACACAGAGGGGGGGGGGGAAGAGTGCCAAATGTTTTCTTTTCTTCATCATGATGTAATTTCTGAAGATCACAGTGAGTAGCCCAGTTGTCCTCCCCTGGTATAATGAATAATGGTTACTGTGTTCAATTTTGAATGACTTGAACTTGTGTAACACAGTGTCGAGTCATTTAGTTATTGACAGTGTTTATTATAGAATCTAGCACTTTCCACAGTTTGTGAGAGTGTGAAGCAAAATTTATGCTTAGGGCTTTAAATTTCAGATGCCACTGGAAACAAGGCAGATGTTGGCAACTTCATTGATGACCGTATGAAGGATGCTGACAATGATGATGGTGCAGCACCGTATGACAGTGTACGAGAATATGCTTTCGAAGGGGGCAGCAGCGATGCAGGATCTCTGAGCTCATTGAATACAAGCAGCAGTGATGGGGATCAAGACTATGATTACCTTACAGACTGGGGACCAAAGTTTTCCAAACTGGCAAATATGTATGGAACAGGGCAAGATTTAGAAGCCAACTAATGTGCTCAGAATAGAATTATTTTTTTTAAATTCTGTTATGAATACATGATCTAAATGAATCTTGTTATTTTTAGGAGTAAAAATGTTCAGTGTGAAGATGGAGCTGTTGTGTGAAAGTTCAGATAGTGCTGGCAGACATCTGAAAATCCAGAATAATATGTTGACCGTAATATGCTTAAATAGCTCCAAGGCATCATGATGATAGTTGAACATTTATTTATGTGGCCATTTCTGCATTTAGTTTTTCATCCATATGCCACTGTTCCAAGCACAGATTCAGTGTTAATTTTACTGGTAAGAATGTGAAAAATTCAGCTGCTAGATTGTTGTATGTTTCATTTGGGACTTCCTATCTCGGTATATTTTTTTTTTCTACATTAAGCATTAGTAATACCTCATCCTCATTGATAGTAATTATTGCAGTATTGCATACTAGACTGTCTGTAAGGTGTTTCATTAATGTCAAGCAAGTACTGCTTTACAAGTACAGCAGACTGTAAATAGCCATCTTTCAACCATGACTGGGACCTTCTTCATCTGCATACACGCTTTAAAGCACTTTAGTTGCATTATGTTGCCATTTTGCAACTTTATACGCTGAAACATATGATTCTGGCATGGCATAGTTTTAAAACTGGCTCCACTTTCCCGCTCTCATCCCATTTTACTCGATCAAGCTACTGTCAGTTTCCAAGGACACAAACTTCTTTTTCTTCAGCTTTCTGAGCCATTAAGGTTTATTGCTGCAGATAAAGTTCACCTCCATTCCTCTCTATTCCTAATCTTCTCTCTCCAGTTGGTGACACCAATTTCTTTTATATCCTTTTTTATGTTGTCTTTCCATCTCTGTCTTGTTCTGCCCCTTGGTCTTGTTTCATTTATCAAGAGTGCGTACATAATTTTCATTTGTCTGTTCTCTTCCATTCTTTCTACATGGCCCAACCAGTGTAGTCTGTTCTGTTTCAAGACATTTGTTGAGATTTAAATAAGCTGTTCAGTTCAGTGTTCTTTCTAGCTCTCCATTCTCCACTGTTGGTATCCTTTATAGGCCCAAAGATTTTTCTTAGGATCTTGTTTTCAGAGATGTGCAATTGTTTATCTTTCTTTGTTGTACTCCACGTTTCTGATCCATACATGATAGCTGGTCTTATTATAGTTTTGTAGATTATAGTTTTGTAGATTGTTATTTTGGTGTTTTGGGACAGGATTTTGGATTTTATCAGGTCTTGCAAGGCAAAGTATATTTTATTCCCTATCTGTATTCTGCTAAATTTCCTCATTTACTGTGTTGCTTCTGTTGAAGGTTGGACCTAGATATTTGTATGTTTCTGCTTTCCTAATGATCATATCTCCAACATTTATATAATCTGGATCATTCTGCCTCTGGTCTCTTGATATCGTCATGTACTCTGTTTTATCTTTGTTAATGGTCAACCCACTTTTAGTGCCACATCTCTCAGGTGAATGCGAGTATTGATGACTTCTTGGATAGTTTCCCCCAAAAGGATGATGTCACCAACATATCATAGTATTTTAGCTTGTTGTTCTGTACTGCTTTCTTCTTTCACTTTTCTGATTACCTTTTCTAGTACTAGGTTGAATAGTAATGGAGATAATGTATCACCTTGTTTTAAACCAGTTCTTATATAGAAAGGTTCTGACTTTCTTCCTTTATATATTACTATATTTTGTGCATCCTCCATGCATATTCTGGTCAAATTGATTAATTTACTAAATATCTCAAATTATTTTATAATTTTCCATAAGCTGCTCCTATCTGTGCTGTCATAAGCTTTCTTGAAGGGAATGAAGATATTATGTACTTCTTTTCTATATTCCCAGTACTTTTCTGCTCTTTGATGTAGATAAAATATATGGTCTACAGTTGATCTGTTCTTCCTAAAGCCTGTTCGATAGTCTCCCAGTATTTTCTCGTTGTATGGTTTTAATCTATTTGAAAGTATAATAGCATTTTGTAGCTTATATATATAAAGTAAGGATATTCCTTCGTAGTTTTAACACTTGCTCTTATTGCCTTTTTTTTTTAATACTAGGATCAGTAACAATTCTCTCCATTCACTAGAGAGTTTTTCTTCTCTCCATATTTGTTGTATTAGTGCACATATCTGTTCATGTAGATTTAGACCTCCTTCCTTAACCAATTCTGCAGCAGTTCCATCTGAACCCATTGCTTTGTTGTTTTGTAGAAGCATGATACTGTATTTAACTTCTTCTAAGTCTGGTTCTTCTGTTTCAGGTTCACAAGTCTGTATTTCTTCACATAGTAATGTGTTTATAGGCTCTTCACAGTTTAGTAGTTTTTTTCAAAATATTCTGATACAAATTTCCTCACAAACAGTAGGATCTTAGTCAGCAATGGTTCACCAGCCTGATAAAAGTGGTTGGCACAGTGAGTGCTGTGTTTTTACTCCAGTGTAACCCAGTCACATTAGTGTAAAATATTCACCATCATGTTTACTGTAAGGTCAGGTGTAATCCAGGCAGTATCATCCTGTTCGGTCATGTATTGCTGAAGTCTTTTAACATGATATGCCCATGAGCACTGGACACAGAAGATTTTGTTGTACTCCTAATCAGCAGTATCAATATCAGTGCTTTTCAACTTGTGATATGAGGAGGTCAGTCTGTTTGTGTGGATATATTAATTTTTTTATTTGTAAGCACATCTCGAGTTATGTAATATTTAATATCTACTTATCAGCAACAAGTGTTTGTGTCATTTAATAATTATAAGTGATTGTTTTCAGTCAGTGTCTTGTCTGTGTAAAACTTTGATCTCATCACAGAATTCTATGGAGGTCAGTTAAAGGAGATTTTAAGGATATAGTGGGAAATGTATCATGTTTTGCATGAAACGGGGAAACTAAGCATGAAAATTATGCTCAGAAGAAATGTTTCAATAACAAGGGGAATGCTTGAGGAAAGATTGAAAAGCACTGGGCTAGGAGAGATCAAAATGACTTGTGCCATAAAAAATTTCTCAAAGAAGCTTTTCCATTGTACTATTGGAGGTATAGGTTCTGTTGTACTGTTAGATGTATAGGTTCTTTTATACTGTTGAAAATGTAGGTTATTTTACAGGTTCTTTTGTACAGTTGAAAGTATAGGTTCTTTTGTAGTGTTAAAAGTATAGGTTCTTTTGCAGTGTTGAAATCATAAGTTCTTTTGCACTGTTGGAAGTATAGATTCTGTTATACCTGGAAGTATAGGTTCTGTTGTATTGTTGGAAGTACAGGTCCTGTTCTTCTTCTGTGTTCAGTTTTGTATGCTCAGCTTGCTAAACAGGGAGCCGAATTGCCTCCACGAGTCCTGCTGTCAGTGGGAGGTCTTCATAGGAGCCCCAGTGTTTCTTCTTCATGCTTCTCTGTCTGGGCCATGCCTGGACTCTGAGGTCTATGCCTGTAGTGCAGATCTGTAGTATATGTTCAGTAGTCTGGGGGCTGTCTTGCCACATGCATTGAGCTGTTGACTTTATCTTGTAGAGATGGATGTTTAGTCTTCAGTGTCCAGTTTGTAGTCTGAAGATTGTGGTTTTTTTTGTTTGTTTAGTCTGGGGTCCTGTGGTAACTGCTGTTTTGTCCTCTGCCTCCAGGCATTTTGGTGTTTCCTTTTATCAAGCATTTTCACTTCTTTCTTGTGATATTTTGTATCTGAATTGTTTTTTCTTTGTGCCTTCTTTTGCTAGTCTGTCAGCTGTTTCATTTCATGCAGTGCCATGGTGTGTAGGGACCCTCTGTAGCACTATCTTGTTTGTTGTGGAGAGCTAATTTAGTTTTCCTATTACATCCCTTGTCAGATGGTCCCCTTCTTCATCTTGTATGGCCTTGAGGGCTGTCTGGCTATCACATAAGAAGGCTATTTTTGTGTCTTTTGGTTTTTGTTCCTCCAGAGTCTTTGCAGTCTTCAGAATGGCCATTAGTTCTGTAAGCATGTTAAACATATAAGGACACAGCTCATTCTCATATCTTGTGTGATGACATGATCCATTTCATTTAACATTTTAATACTGCTTCTTTTTTTTTGTTAAGTAAATCATATCTCACAGATAGATTTGTATGCCAAAGTATTTTAATGTCTCCATCATAAACATTCTGTTAACTGTCATAGTGTATGGATGGATATTTTTATCAAGGTTGTCATCATTTGTCTGGCAAGTGTGAGATTGTGTTTGACTGCAGCTGCTGATTACAGCTTGCTGCGCATTCATCCCTTAGATCAGGATTTCTCAGTGGGAGGCTTACTGCGCACGAGGGAGGCCAGACTGAATTCCATGGGACCACATCTGAAAGACATCAGTAGAATTTTCTGTAGTAATGGAGCTGGAGAGAAGCTGCAGAAGGTTTTAATGCAAAAAAAAAAGGGGGGTCACAAACAGCCACAAAAAAAAAATTGAGAAACCCTGCACTGGCAGATATGTTGATGACAAACATGTTACGGTTTGCAAACAGGGAGAGTAGCAAAGAGAGAATATGAGAAATAATTAATTCCTAGTCCATATCAAATGTCATCTCACCACTGGTTTTCTTTATTTTCTTGAGCGTCTGTACATGAGCGCAAGCATATGCTCAGACAAGTGTACCTGAATATAAAACATCACCCAGTTATTCCATCAAAGGATAACACTGGATCTCTGTCAGTTGTTTTGCTGAATTTTGTAAACATATCGCACACACAAAAATGGCCAGTTACAGAAGTTTTAAAAAAACATATTTCAGCAATGTTAAATACCCTGTATCCATTCCGGATAAGGTTTAATAGTTTCATCTTTGCTGTTGTTCCAGTTTTATTGTATTATGTACCGAAGGTCTAGGTAAAAATTCCTGATATGTATTTGTTGCCCACATTTCAAATATGTAAATATATAAAATGTTGATTTATTTATTTCTAGCAGTTAGGGTTTAATGTTTGATCCTGCAGCAGGAATAATATGAAGATTTGTTACCTTGTCCATGTTCTATATTAACAGTATTAGAAGCTAGTATCATATTTCCTCATATGTCTTAGTTTTATTTGGAAGAAAAATGGGCAGGGGGTTGCGTTTGAGGGAGGGAGTTTGGCCACCTGCTGTAATGTACTGCCTTTTCTTGTTCAGGTTAAAAGTACTAGAAATTTGTATAAAAATGTTGCGAAATTTTGATGGAGTTCATAAGGGCAATTATGTTGAAGAGATTTTAAAATTTAGGTTCAGACCCCAACTTTCAGTGACAGTTTTCTCTGCAAAACCCGTTGTGCGTTGAAGATGTTAGTACTAATATAAAATTGATTCTTCGTTCTAAAAATTCTGTAGGTGATTCCAGCACTCGCAAAAAATTTTTTTTTAATTTAGCGTTATATATAATTTTTATATTACACATGCCCATTTTATAAAATTTATTTCATGAGTAGCTGAATTTCAAATTAAATATGGGCAAACTAAATTCACACCCATCACAAAATGGTACACTCTTGTTTATTTACTTTCTGTACCAGTTGAGAAATGCATAAAACTTCAAAACATTGTTACATGCTTTGTGGTACTGGTTGGACAAGACCCCAATCATGCATTTAAAATTTCTAGTCATGCATTGACCTCAGTTATATGAAGGCCATTGATTTCCACATTTAGCTTTAGCCATAGGGGAAAAGAGTGCTCATATATGAAAAACATCACTGATTTTTTTCTTTTAGAATATCAGGTGCTGGTATCAAGAAACCTCAGTGGGTTATTTTCTAAATTATTTTCTGTTTAACACACACTTATCTACTGGGCAGGGGAAGATATTGTTAATCAAAAACAGGATTTTCAATGAACTTCTGTAAAAGTAAAAGGATACCTCATCCTCAATAAGTAGTATATAAGTATACAACTGTACACGAGGCACTATAATAAAGTTGTCATACCAAAATGTATAAACTAGGAAAAAAATAGGAACAGCTTTATTACTTAACGTTTACAGCGATGTGATGTTTCGTCGCTAGCCTTCTTCATACAAACACAAACAGGACAGAGAATCAGACAGAGGAGACAAAGTATAGATTCGCATGAATTATATGTAAAACAAATAATTAAAAACTTGAAATTAAAAAATTAATGAAAATGAAACTTAGCTTAAGTCTTGGAAGAACATGTGTTGAAAATCATGTACCCACTTTTAGGAATGGTGTTGATATGCGACCATTCCTACATTCAGAATGCGTACGTTCTGAAAGGTGCAAAAATGTGCATGGTTGGATGTAGAAAATATTTTGGTGGAGACTTATATCAAACATCACAGCTCCCTATCCATTCACTACCATCATCTACTATCACCACAAGTCTCCAAAACATTTTCTACACCCAGCCATGCACATTTTTGCACCTTTCAGAACATGCGCGTTCTGAATATAGGAATGGTCGCATATCAACATTCTTAAAAATGGCCACATGATTTTCAGCTTATGTTCTTCCAAGACTTAAGCTAAGTTGCATTTTTCATTAATTTTCTTATTATTTGTTTTACATATAATTCATGTGAATCTGTACTTTGTCTCCTCTGTCTGATTCTTTGTCCTGTTTGTGTTTGTATGAAGAAGGCTAGCACCGAAACATCACATTGTTTTAAACATTAAGTAATAAAGCTGTTCCTACTTTTTTTCCTAGTTTATACCTCATCCTCAATTGTTTTAGAGTAGTATTTTTTTTATCTCTAATATGCCAAACTAAAATGGGAGGTTATTCTGCTTGTAAGGTACACTCATGCATGCTAATGTGAGCAGAGTAGTAGATTTTTTTTTTTTAGATAGAAATTAACTCTGCTTATTGCTTATTGAGTCATTTCTCTGAAGAGAGCATTTGTAGTGCTCTTGTTTTACTTTTTTTTTTCTATTCAAGAAATATTGCCGATTTGACACTTGAGAGACACAGAACTATTCAGGGACCAGATTCACATCCATTTGACCAACCAATTGCCAGTTGTTTCAATTGCGGCATAAACTTCTTTTATATATTGGCTTTTTTTTTTTTTTTAGAAATATGTTTTACAATTTGTATTCTGTCATACAAAACAATGTTGAGATTCTTTTTGGCCAACTTTTATTCAAGCATTCCTGTCATTAACTCTTTAACCCAGTAACTGATTTCCCTCTTCTGACACAGTTCATCGTTGATGACAAAATTCATGAGAATGAGAGGGGTGTCCTTTTTTTTTTTTTTTTATTGACGTATTATTGCAACTTAATGAAGTGACAAATCTGAAAATTATCGTTGGTAGCTCCAGTTATTTCCTTTCATTTGGAAGTAGAATTCTCATGTGTCAGATTACTTTTTTTTTTATTATTATTACTAAAACTAAGCCCATTTTGCTTGCATTTTTTTTTCCAAGGAGCAACAAAACAGTATCAACATAAATACTGGATCCAGTGTCAGTCAGTAGCAACACCCTTTTACAGTCAACGTTGATATTACTTTCCATATCTGTTGTTGGGACATGAAAGCTGTCTGATGCTGGGACATAAAAACCATGCATGATGCTGGGACATAAAAACCATATCTGATGCTGGGACATAAAAACCATATCTGATGCTGGGACACAAAAACCATACCTGATTCTGGTACACAAAAACCATGTCTTATGGTGGGTCATAAAAACCATGTCTTATGGTGGGTCATAAAAACCATGTCTTATTCTGGGACGTAAAAACCATGTCTTATTCTGGGACATAAAAACCATGTCTTATTCTGGGATGTAAAAACCATGTCTTATGCTGGGACATAAAAACCTTGTCTTATGCTGGGACATAAAAACCATGTCTTATGCTGGGACATAAAAACCTTGTCTCATGCTGGGACATAAAAACCATGTCTTATGCTGGGACATAAAAACCATGTCTGATGCTAGGACATAAAAACCATGTCTGATGCTGGGACATAAAAACCATGTCTTATGCTGGGACATAAAAATTATGTTCTGATGCTGGGACATAAAAAACTATGTTCTAATACTGGGACACAAAAGCCATGTCTGATGCTGGGACACAAAAACCATGTCTGATGCTGAGACATAAAAACCATGTCTGATGCTGGGACATAAAAACCATGTCTGATGCGGGACATAAAAACTATGTTCTGATGCTGTGACTTAGAAATCATAAGCCATGTGTAACATTTCATTCACTTCATCACACGGTTCACTATTTTTATCAGTAAAAAAAAAATTTGGAATATTCAGAGTTAATCAAATACCTTGAGTAGTTTTCACAGCTGATGCTCATGTTTCTGCAAAACTGTCATGCACAAGTCACAGAATATGCAAATTTTGTGCAAGTAAACCTCAAAAACCTGTCAGTTTTAACTTAGCAAGCATATTTTCTGTCTAGAACAGATGTAAACATTTAAACATGAAGTATGAAAAGATGGGTTGGAGTAAAACATGAAATTTTATTACTAGTATCAACAGCCTCTGACACCTGACTCATGTTGCAACGAAAAAAAACGTTGACCGATTGTAGATAAAGAGTTCATTTATTTGAGCATCAGTGGAATTGGCAGATGAAAAAAAAAAATCTGGCTTTCATTAATAGTATCTCACATTAGACAGAATAATAAGTAGAATAATTCCAGTTTTTTTAATGTAGTTCTAAGAAATTAAATACATTTATTTTGTAAATTATTGAGAAAGTAGGAAGTTACTTGGGTCAGATATATCTTTTTTTTTTCTAATAGAGTGGACACATGCAGTCTTATTTATTTAATGTTGAGTGTGACATTATTGGAGGTTGTGAATTGTTGTGTGTTGCGGCAGTCAGATAATGTGAGAAAAACCAGTGGATATTTTGTTTCTCATCATGTCTTTATGTATATATGTGTATATATATATGTGTGTGTGTGTTTCATAATTTCTACTAACGATGCTTTCCTATTCCCGTTTTTGTTCTTTTTTTAATCTACTGTTTTTTGGGGTTTTTTTTTTTGGCATTCTGTTTTTCTGTTCATTTTATTTAAATGTTTCTTTTCGTTTGTTTTATTGATATTACAAATAATGTGGGTTTTATGAAATCCAGTAAGTGTCGCAAGTGGCATTTTTTTTTGTACCACTTTTGTGAAATTCTAGTCCTTTTCTATTGTTTAGATTTTTTTATGAAGAGATATGAGAATCATTTACAACATTCTGATCCAGTATTATTTTTTATGTGAGTTTTGCATTGATTTAAAGCTGCTGGTTGTTGTTGTTGTTGTTGTGTTGTTGTTGTTGTTGTTGTTGTTGTTGTTGTTGTTGTTGTTGTTGTTGTTGTTGTTTATGGCTGGGAAGTTTGTTCATTATATTGATTCATGACACTCAAGATGTTTATATTCTACACTTTCATTTATGGTTTTAGTGCGTGCATTATACAGTTTTATAATTTACATATAACTTTACTTTGTAACTGTTTTTTAACTGCTAACTGAAAGTGTTTGAAAGTTTTTGTATTTAAAAACAATGCATTTATGAGAACTGTTTATTTTACCTTATATTAATCTGTTTTATATCATGCAAAATGTTTTAGATGTTTCTTAAAGATAGTGTTGAAGATAGAATCGAAATCAACTTCATGTGATACTGTTGATATTGCCAGTATGTTGAATTTAGCACATATGTTGCTGAACTAATCCAAGATAAAGGAAAAAAAGAAGAGATGCTTTCATCTGTAGCATTAACTGCGTATGATTCCAACAATTGTGCAGCAGTAGAAGTCAGTCACAGGTAACTGTCTCTTCTTAATCTGAATATATAACTGTGACACTGGTAAACCAACAGTGGACAGTCAGTGAGCTCACCAGACATTGTGTTCCTTTTCTGGTCTTGCATGACCTTCATATCTCTCTCTCTCTCTCTGAACCTTAAGTGCTCAGGGCACATGGGTCTCCTGCCGGGGTTTTCCACAAATGCCTGTCCTTATGACCTTCATAAGAAAGGTTAAACCTAGAGTTCTAGAAGGAAGAAAAGAAGAAAAAAAAGGGCACGGTTATTGTTCTAACAAATGATTTTAGCAGACATCCACAGAGATGCACTGCCACTAATATGCTTCACACATAACCTCAGACAGATACAAATTTGTTCCCTTTTGTTTAAAGTTTCAGATTCCAGCGTCACCGCATTCATGACACTCCCATACATGCTCCATCACATGTTCCAACATCAGCCAAAGAGTCTTGTCTACAAATGGTTCCCATCAAATGTTGGTTGTTTATTATATGTTTTCTCCCACTCTCTGTTGCTAAGCATATTTAGTCATGATCTATAAGGAGAAAGAAGATCCCAAATGTACATTAGATGCCTTTGAGTGGTTAAAAATCATGAAGTATTGTAGTAAAATAGCGACAAAATAAATGTAATAGCAAAGTTGATTAGCCAGCTTGAAGCTAATGGAAGCAAGTGATTTAAATGTTAAAATTTCAGTCCTTGCAGCTTGAAGTGTTGACTCTGACCATAAATTTAAGCCACAGTCATGATAAGTTTGCCATGTGTGTGTGATGTTCAGCTGTTGGTCTGTAATCTTATAACAGTAACTTATTATATTTATTCATTGTTTAATAATCCTATTTAAAGACATTGAAACATGCCAGTATATTGTGTACTAAAGATGTTAATGCTGACACTTGTTTGAAATGTATATTTGATTGTATTATGTCTTTTTTTTTTTAATGTGTGAAATATTTATTCAAATGTTTGAAAGAGGAAAGGTCTTTTATGCATATGTTGATTGGTTGTTTGACCTTTTTGATATGCTGGTTGATATGATCTGTCTCAATCATGACATTAAACTGCTTACAGGACAGCTTTCATTCTGAGCGTCCATTTAATACCAGCCATAGATGATAACATACTTTGTGAATTTTATTTGCATTTTAGAATGTTTGATTTTCAAAAAGTTGAGGGTAAATATATTTATTGTAGTAGTATGAACTGGATCTGAAAAAAAAAAAGAAGAAATTGTTGCACACATAATGTAGAAGTTTGAAAATTATTGAAAAAAAAAAGTATGATGCTTACAAGTTAGAGAAATTTTTTTCTTATTTTGTTGGTTATTTAACTCATTGTCATGGTCAATAGATTTTTTGGGGGTTAAATGGACTATATAAATAGTAACTCCAATAATAAATGGAACTAATCATTTTAAAATTATGGTTTTTATCATTGCAGTGGCTCAGTATGCTGTCCTGCTACACAAATTAATTTAGTACAACTGTCAGAACAAATTATTAAAAACCCATCCACATAAGGTTACTCAGTTGTTGTTTTTTTTTACTGATTGTAACCATTAACAGTTTCATTGAATATATCAGATATCTAAAGTAAATATATCAGGGGTGTCTTATTTTAAGTATTTTTTTTTAAATGCTTGGGCAGAATGTGATGAGAGAGAGAGATACGTACTATGTACATTTGTGTGTGTATTTTAAACCACAACTCTCTTAACCTGCTATCAGAATGATAAGTGCAATATACCTGCATTATTGTTTTCTTATTATTAGCAACTTGGATGATCATCAGATGTAAAACACTTAGTTCTGGAGATGGCACAAACCAAATTAGAAGGAAAAGCCTTCATTATTTTTTAAATAAAGCCTATATTTAAAATGGCAGCCACAATAGATAGAAACCAATATATCAGTTGTCTTGTTCATTCCATAGAACATAATTCATATTTAATTTGGTAAAAAGAAATGAGTATACAAGACAGGCTACAAAGAATGTCATCATGATTTTTTTTTTAAATATTTTTTTTACATGGTAAATGTTATAGTTTTTTTTTCTGGTTTTTTTTTTTTAATAAATAAGAATAAATTGTTTAATTAAATAAGAGTTTGTTTAAAGTTGCTTGTGAACTTTCTTTGCTTTGTGTTTCACGAAGCAGTCATCATTGAGATTATAATTCTTCTTTCAAGGATTTTCAGTGGATATCATAGAAGCAGCAAAAATATTACGAAACATTTGTAAAATTTGTTCTCTGGTTTTATGCTTTTGGTTTGTTTTTTTTAATAGTCTGTCTGAATTATATTAAATTTCAACATTATCATGTATGGGCAACTGAGTGGCAAAGACTATCTCTCATGGCAGAGAGTGGCAGTTCAAATCTGGCTGACTTTTCTGGTCACCCATCTGTGAAAATGGGCAGCTGGAGCTTGGTTAAGAAAGGCAGTCAGGTGTGATGCTGGCCTGGTTGCCCAGTAGTTTGCCAAGAGGTCAAGGAAAATATAGGCACTAACACTGTACCTGTGTGGCATGATAGGGTACCTAGCTGTTATAACAGTTGGTATTCATACTTCATGAGTTTTTATGAAAATTGGGACAAATTTAGGTAGGCAGTGTGAAAGTCAACAAGTTTATTGGAGATAGTTACCTTCATGAATCACTTTCTTCATAGCTTGTCACTAGAACGAAGTGGTCATGTTACTTTGAGTCATTTAGTTATATCTACATTAGTGTTGACATTTCACAGAATGCACATGTAAGTTTCCTGAAATGCAAATGAAAACAAAAGTACCATTTGATTGCATTTGTAAACATTATTTTGTAATATCCTGATTGTTGAGGGGTTTTTTTTAGATTTGTATATGTACTATATATATGATATACCTCACAAGTATTAAAACAAATTAAAAAAATGTATTAAATGCCTTTAAAAATTTTGATCTATTCTACATTTTGAGGAAGCAAAAAAAAAAATCATTTGTTAAATAACCCTTTTTTTTCTATTTATCAAAAGTGATTGCATTCATACATTGTCTACTGTCATTGTTACTAGAAATAAAATGAAAATGAAAGACACCCAGCCATATCAGTCAAACCCCCATAAACATTTTAACTTCCTCAGAACAAGACATTCCAGACATACTTCAAATATGAATTTTTTATGGTAATACAAGTGGAACATTTTTTTTTTTTTTTAACCTCTGTCAAGGTATTTCTTGCATCATTTCTCAGTAATGCCATTTTTCTGTTGCATATTCCAGAGATGACTTGTGTTATCAGCAGCACAAAGATGTATGATGTACATTAGCAGCACAATGTTGTATGATATACAACACAGCATCTGTTTTCATTCTGATCATTTTAAAATATATTTGCTATGTCTTGCTTTGGGAACAGTGATTTTTTTCTATCTAAGCATTTCAATATTTGCAGTACAGTAGAATCCTGTTACAACAGACACTATTTTTAACGGAGCCTAGGTAATAATGGACCAGGTCCACCTTACCCATATATATATATATATATTATTCTGGATATAGCGGACTTTTGATATAACAGACTAGTTAGCCAATCCCCTTGAAGTCCTTTATAATGAGATTTTATTGTATTTTAATTATTCCCATGGGCATATGTGGGAGGAATTTGATGACTGAGGAAATAGATTAAAAATACCGTATATCATTTATTAGGTTTAAAACAAAAATAAAATAATAATAGTATGGAGAAATTAAGTCAGGAAAAAACTCTTACCTGTGTCATTTGAAAAGTGGGATTGTGAGGAGGGTGAAGAATGGGAAAGTGGGGGGGTGAAGTCTTTTGCCTTTAATTTCTCTTTTCTCACACTGCTCAACTACTGTAGGCTGGAGGCAGGTGTGTGTCTGGCTTACAGCTGTGAAAGGAGATGTGTGATTGATTCGCAGTGATCTGATAGTGATAATCAAGTTTTGTAATGCTTGGTAGTGACTTATGATCAACTTTTCAAGTGTTTTGTGAGTGATTTATTTTTTTATCTTATATATTTTTCACAATAAACACATTAAATAACATAAGCACTTTCAGTTTAATGCTCCATCAATTTCGTCTTTAGATTCATAATCATCAAGTTTTATATGGTGCATTCTAGGGCTTAAATGGAACTAGGATCATAAATTTGATATTTCCACAAAATCATCCTAATGAAGATAAATTTGATAATTTTACAAAATCCCCCTAGAATAACAAATTTGTACTTAATCTACAAGGGCAGTCATCTCATGATACATTTTCAAATGTGAGCTATCAGTGTAGAAAAACAGCTGGACTTTTTAAAATAACAGTTTCTGAATTAGATTTTAGCTTTTATGTGACAACTTTTGTTAAACTGAAAGTGGTAATAATTGTCCACTTTAAGTTGGAATATAAATATATATAGTGCAGTTTTAGAAAATGGTACCCTAAGTTTAATGTTCTTTTAGATTTTGATCTAGTTGTACATGTAACTAGAGCTAGCATCTGCTAGAATAATTGTTTGGCTTGTGGGCCCTATTGGAAGAATGTTTAAGTTAGTAATTAGAGTGCTTGTGAGCTGCTTACAATCATTGTTTAACTCTTTCCTCGCCACAGAAAAAAAATATGGACATTCCATTTGTGCCAAATTAAAAGCGCTGGTCTTGATCTGTATAGGGGGTATAGTTGTAAAATTGAAATAACGTATTTCCACGATAAAATTATATTTATTATGCATCAGAATAGCTGTAAATGTAAGAATGAAGAGTTTTTTTTTAGGAAAAAAAGAAGTAGTGTGATAATTTTAGCTGATAATTGTGTCCTACTTACCATCGTGTAGGTCTAGGTCTACCATCAGCGATGTCTAGATCGACCTGTAGCTTCATCTGATCTCGTCGTATGATAATATGTAGCAAACTCAGTACAATAATGTCTGAAATAACCTTCTGATTACTTCTTCAGTCTGTTTTATGGTGTTTTATAGGTCAAAATCTACTTGGGGCACATTCGCGAACAGTGGTTTGGTCGTAGGGCTTGTCTGTATGCCTCAGAAATCACACAAAATATTGAAATTTCTCCAAAGAGGGACCCATTTTCACTCAGTTGTTAGGCACGCTTCAGACGGAACTATGATAGTTCACTGGGCATGCGGAAATAAAACGTGTAGAATTAAAAAATTACACTGTTTTTTTTTTTTAGACACAAACAAGTGGTAAAATTTTACCAAATGGCGCTTGACAGACAAACTGGAAGTGGTAAAATTTTGCCAATCGGCACAGAAAGAGTTAACCTTTTTATAAGGCTAGCAAAAATTTCAGAGGACGCAATGTGTTTTTTTTTCTTTCAGTAAATTTCTGTGAGCAGCCTTGCTTAACAAAATGTTGACAGGAGTATTCCAAAACATTTTAGTTGTTATATTTAATTTCATTTACTTCTCCCATAATTTATGACATAAATCTATATGGGTTTTTGTTTCGGTATAACAATGAAGGTTTTGAATGTAGAAACCATTTTCCTGTCAGGATAAGAGGGGGAAAAGTGGTTTGTTTGTTCAGAATAATCAAACTTACCACAGGTTTTGTGTTTGTTTTTATGTACAGCAGATTGCTACCTTTTTAGCTTCTCCAGGCTGTCACTTTTTTTCTGTGTGCTGTACAAGCTAGGAGCCAACCTTCCTAAATTGTAATCATATAGGGTTTTTTTTTCTTAATCTGCTATTTATTTTGTAGGTATGCTAATACTGTAGGCGTTAAAATGTATCATTCTCAACAATCATGTTGTGCAAAAATAAAATATCTATGTCCAAACACATCATGGCTGTGGACGCTTGTGCCGTTTCTTTCAGTTCTGTACAAATAATATTACGTTTTTGTTTTTTTTTTTTAGTTATTGTAAATGCAGAAATCATGTACGTACCCTTGGAAGCATGAATGTAGAGGTTATACTATGTTCCACATTGTTGTGGAAGCTTTCACATGCATAGATTTGAAATATATGCTTGACCAACCATGTCTTAGGTTTGGCTATGTTTGTTAAGGTGCTGCAAGTATTACAGTCATAGTGTTAAAAGGTAACGTTGATGGTATGAGATGTGAACCGCCGTCACTGCACGCGGTCAGACCGTAAGTACTCTGCTGCTTAGTCAGCAGTTGACCAGAAACTGCTGACCAGTGTTGCCATAGCATGAACTCCGTAGATAACTATGTCATTCCTCTTCCTTCCAAGGGTGTTAACCCTAGTACCAATTTTTTCTTGAGGTTGGTTGAACCCTGGGAGTTTTTTGCGAGCCACGGTTTGACCGCCACCACCGTGGTGGGTGGAAATCAACACCGGGTTGCCTGGTCAGCAAGTGTCTAATCCACTACACTAGCACTGCTCCATAGTCATAGTGTTTTCACGTGATGGAAAAGGTCTTTGGGTTATTTCCCACATCCCTGATTTTGACTTCTAGCAGTATACCTAAGATTATGGCATCCAGTTGGTGCAGATATTTGTGGCACTAAACATAGATGGTGTGTTGGTTGCATTTTGAGACTTACAACTTCAGTATGCCCCATTCCAGACTTTGATAAATACATATGGGTACAACAACACAAGTTTCTTCTTCCCATCATGTGATTTCTAGTATTTTATATCACTCAGTGTTCTGGCATCCAACAAATAAGACACAAATTATATTGTATAATGCAGTTTAGATCTATTTATCTACACAGACTTTCACTATAATTAAATACCTGCCTCAGCTGAAAATATGCTTGTGACACTTTATACAAAGAGTATGACAACTGCATATTTAGCCCTAACCATTTAATTTTTTACCTTTCATGTCTGTGATACCTATGAGAAATTTCACAACTGGTTATTAACTTACAGCATAAATAAACAAGGAGGGGGGAGGGGAATTCAACAGATTACAGATTATTAGACGTCATGATCCAGAGAGGTTCACCAACCTTAGGGTGTCAGAAGTTTAACAGTCTGACATACATGGGGGAACAACTTCCTTTGATGATCCAGAGAAGTGTAATAGTTGTTTTGATCTCTATAATAGTTTCCTGCATAGTGTAAATAAACATCATTGGAAGAATGGAAAATCATTTTTAATATTTTAGGTATCTTCTACCCAGTTACATCAGCAGCAGGCCATCTTGTTTACAACTGAAAGGCCTACGGGAGAGCTGTTAGGGAGACAAAGTTCCGCAAGGGACATGCAAATGACTAACTGACTGACTACCCAGCCAACATGCCCATGGATAATCAGCTAAACAACCACCATCCTGTAAGCATTCTAGCAACCTTCAGAACAGCAACAAATTTCTCTACATCTCACAGTCTGGAGTCACTTTTTTGTATGGTGCCACAGCTGTGCTGCAGGCAGTCCATCTCATTTCTATTGATTCTTCACCAGGTTGTCTTGGGTTTGACTATTCTTTCACTTTCCCTTGGGTGGTCATCACAAGTCTGGTCTAACAATGGTTTTGGCATTTCGTCAATGTATTTTGCTATAATTATGTGGATGTTTTCTCTACTTTCAGTGAGCTGGTCTATGTCATGAGTGTGTAGAACTGTTTTTTAAGTCTTTTTTTTTTCTAAGGCAGGTTGTTAGGATAATTTGTTTATCTCCTTTGTCTTCTGCTACAACTCATTTCATATAAAAGTATGGATTATATAGCTTTGATACAGTTTTATCTTGATGAAATGTAAGACTGTTGTGGAATCTTTCTGAAGTTTCTCTGGTTAACAAAAGCTATTCTGGCTTCTGTTTCATAGAGTGATCATCAATATTAATCACTGTTTGATTTTCTGCCTTAGCTGTCATAACTTACGTCTTCTTCATACTGACTTTCAGTTTCATGTGTTCACTGACTGTACTCTGAGACTTTATCCCGCATATGTTGATGAGCATGTTCTAGTAGTGTTGCATCATCATCCATGCAGTTCTTATCCTCAAGCATGGAGAATACTGTCTAGTACCTCTTCCAGAGTCATCTTGTTTTGTTCATCCCCAGTCTATTACAAAAATCTCAGTAGAATCTGACAAACATCCTTGTCTTATTTCAATTTTAGCCTTTGTCATATGGCTTTGATTAGCACTATACATGAAACTACTTAACGATTTACATTTATCGTGCCAAGATTTGTCTGAACACATATACAGTTTTTTTCTTTGAGCAGTGCTGTACTTGCCTAGCATCACAAAATGTCAGACAGAACTACATGCCCAGTTCTTCATACTGAAGAATCGTAGAAGACCGAGTGTAGATTATATATTAAACACCACCCCATTCATCTGTTGCCAAGATGGACATATCAAAGAGAAAGTTATGCAGCTACTTCAAGACAAGTCACCAACACCACAGAACACACGCGCAGGATTCCTTGCTAGCTCACCAAGTTGCAACAGAATGTTTTGTGCGTGCTTCTTTTTTCTTTCAAATATTTTATATTCATATTACAGGTTGTGAAGAGTTTCGAGTTTATAAATAATTTGTGAACTTTTTTTCTGTCACTACAGTTTACACTAACTTCCAGCTATAGTTTGTTTTTAATTAAAAATCGATAATTCTTAAAATTTAAAACCACAAATGATAATTTTGATTATACTTTGATATGAATATTCGTGCAGTTTTCTAACTGCCTTTTGTGTTCGTATAATTTGCTTTTTTTTTTCGCAGTTGCTGCATTTTTTTGCAATTTTTTTGTTTATTACACCACAAGTCAATTAATAAACTTATTAATACATAAAATCTTCCCAACATGTTTCAGTTTGTGTGTTTCTCAGTTGTAAATGACTTTGAATTCATGCAGTCATTTCTGTGGTCAATGACTTGCATCAGGTCAGATGGGGAGAATGTAAGGTAAAGGTGGGTAAATATTAACTCTACCATGTCATACAGACCCTAAGGGAAAAGGGACTACTGTGCTATACAGACCCCAGAGGAAAAAGGGACTATCCTGCCATACAGACCCCAGAGGAAAAAGGGACTATCCTGCCATACAGACCCCAGAGGAAAAAGGGGCTATCCTGCCATACAGACCCCAGAGGAAAAAGGACTCTATCATGCCATTGAGACCTCAAGAGAAAAGGAACTCTTTTGCCATATAGATCCCAAGAGAAAAGGTTGTCATAGAGACCCCAGAGCAAAAGGGACCAAGGGAAAGGGATGTAAGTGCCTGCATCTTTCCTTGAGTTCTAAACCGTTTTTATAAACACAGACCTGGACCCCTAAAGAAATTGCCCAGTGCCACACCCCCCCCCCCCCCAATCCCATTCGCTAGACTGTCAAATTCATCATCACTAGTCCTACTAGGTACTAGAATGACCTCAAAAAGATGTCAAACGCTGGGGTTTGCTTCACTGCTGGATAGCTAGGAACAAAGTAGCTCAAAGAAAATTATAATCTAAGGTTGTTTTTTTTTTATCCAAGACCAGTTCCCATACTTCCATCATTTGGTTTTCATACCCCCATCATTTGGTTCCCATACTTCCATCTGGTTCCCATGCCCCAAAGGAGTATGGATATTCCAGGTTAAAACCCCCTTGCACTCTAGGGCGATAGGAGGATCACTGTGCCTGTTTTTCTTCTTCAGCCCCAGAATGTGGCAGGTACCCATTTTTCACAGCTGGGTTGAATGGGGGCGAAGTCGATTGCTTGATCTTGGCCACGAGAGCACTAAGTACTCAAGAGTAAGACTGGCAGAATCGACAATGACGCAGTCTTACGGCCCATTCTTGGGAGTGAGTTTGGGATCGAGTCCAGCTCGTCATCAATTTTTCTTCAGCCTTCTAGCCGTTGCTACAGAAACCGTACACTGTGCTGAGATTGGCCACTCACTGATAGGCTTGTCCTGTGATCGCTGGTGATAAACTTAATGTTTTAGCGGGTTTTTTTTCTTTCTAGACTATCATAAGTTTCTCCAATTGTTGGAATGAATCTAACAGACCTGGCATCTCGGCACCAACATAGAGAATACAATCACTGTTCGACTGGCTTGTTGAAGTAGCGAACCACATTATTTATAGAGCACCGCTTGGGCAGGCTCTAATTCGCGAATCCTAATAATAATTCCGACAATGCTTCTACCACACTCATCTTTGCTTCCAAGAATTCGTGTATTCAGTAGGAGCAGAGGCAGACAAGGGTGTACGTTTAGTTTTATAAAAACACAGAAAAGGCAACGAAGTGGGATATAAGCGGCAAAGGTAGATAATGTGATGGTTACATAGAAATGAAGAATAAACAGTAACAGTTCAATCAATACTGATTTGTTCCTCTGTGATTACATATCACGTGCTGAGCTAGTCTACGCCTAGTTCTTTGAAGCAAGGATGGAAAACTGCGGGGCACGATTGAAGACCCTGCTGAAGACGGGATTCATGAGGTCAACCAGTTCCTTAACTAGGCGGCTAAGCGAATGAAATTGGAACGTAGAAGATGATTAGATGAGGGGGGGGGTGCTAAATTTATTTATGTTTTGAGGAACAGATCCACATCTATCTGTCACCAAATGGTTGTCAATGCAACCAGCTAAAAGATCGGACAAGCACTTTATCAGTATAACAACCTGGAGAAAGCAAAATAACACTAAACGGAGACAACTGTACAATGCTACAGACTGCACACGCAGTGCAAGGTTGTGTCAGCTGCAGTTAACTGGAGTAAACATTTTGTAATCAGCAAATGACTAATTAGCACGTTGAATCAGTGTTTAAAATACACACAGTAAAGTTTCATTATGTGCAATATTTAAAAGCTCTGCATTAGTACGACCTTTGGTCTTTAGGAATCATAACAAAAAAAAAAAAAGATGGAAATCAAAACTTAAGCACAAGAACAAAGCCTTGGGTATTCAACTCAAATGTAATACCCACTCTTACTCATGCGTATGAAAGCTGGAAAACAGCCAAAGAGATAGAGAACAAATTTGACGCATATGAAAACAAATGACTAAGAAATATATTCTGTATGCAATTGAACGAATTCAAGAATAACGTAAAGATAAGAGGAATAAGCATGCAGCAAACAGTATGAACAATGATCAAGAAAAGACCAGTCACATGCTGACAAAGAAACATACCAGAGAATCACAAAGCAAGCCATCAAATGGGAAACATCTAGAAAAAAAAAAAAAGAGGCCGACCTCGAGAGACTGACAAGAGAGGCTAAGATGACTGACATCAAATCTCTTGATGAGATCGAGAAGTTCGCCGACTCAGGTTAGACACATTGCGAGCCTGTGTGGCGCAAGATGGCACAGGCAGGATGTAAGGATTAGTATGACGACCATAATTTAATTTTTTTAAGGGTGAGGTGGAGGTATGATGAGAGGAGATGGGAGAGAGAGAATGAATGAATGAATAATCTTTATTTTTCAAGGGTAAAGAATTGGGCACGCAGGCCCGTCTTACATTCTGCCCTCTCTGAGAGAGAGAGAGAGAGAGAGAGAGAGAGAACAGTGTAACTAATAAACTTATTGATAGAAGTAATTGTTTTAACCAAAATTTCTAAATGATTACTAAACTCCCTTCCTGTTTTCCACTTATCAGAAGTGCCGAACAACCTGACATTTCCTATAATGATCTGAGAAACTGTGTGCTTGCTTCCTCTACAGATAAAACGTTTGCTGAGGAGAAACATTGAGTTAAACTTTGCCATGTCTTCTGTTCCACGAAGAGTAGTTTCCCAGCTGAGACCACTACTCAACCTACTGGAGCCTGAAGTTCGATTCTGATCATTCTATTTAAATTTTTCTCTGTGTTCCCATTCCCTCGCCTCCCTCCCTCCATCCCTCCTCTCTCTCTCTCTCTGAATGTCTGGAATAAAGTAAAAGTTGTACCACAAAGGGCAATATTATATAGCCTTGTACGCCAAATTCTTCACCCTTTGAAGATACAGTTTGCTCGTTAGCTAACTTCATCTGTAGTAGCAAAAGAATATACGGTGTAGACAATGTTAGACATCCTTAGCTACCTCAACGAAATCAGGGATATTATATATATATATACGTGTATACGTACAATGCCAGCTCTACCGAGAAGCAACATGTACATTCGCATGGGACGGCAAGCTTGTTGGGGGGGGGGGGGCAGCAGAAATTGGAAAGTGGAATGAACTGTAAAAAAAAAAAATTCAGTATGAAAATAAATTATTTGTTTAAAAACACAGCCTCTCCGGTCTTTTAACTGATTGTCTTGACAACCATTTGGTGACAGAAAGACGTGGATCTGTCCCTCGAACATAAATAAATTTAGCATTGTCCCTCCCTTCATCTAATCATCTTCTACGTTCCAATTTCATACGCTTAGTTAAGGAACTGGTTGACCTCATGAATCCCGTCTTCAGCAGGGTCTTCATTCGTGCCCCGCAGTTTTCCATCCTTGCTTCAAAGGACTAGGCGTAGACTAGCTCAGCACGTGATATGTAATCACAGAGAACGTTTAATAAACCGGAACAAATCAGTATTGATTGAACTGTTATTGCTTATTCTTCATTTCTATGTAACCATCACATTATCCACCTTTGCCGCTTAATCCCACTTCGTTGCCTTTTCTATATTTTTATAAAACTAAACGTACACCCTTGTCTGCCTCTACTCCTACTGAATACACGAATTCTTGGAAGCAAAGATGAGTGTGGTAGAAGCATTGTCGGAATTATTATTAGGATTCGCGAATTAGAGCCTGCCCAAGCGGTGCTCTATAAATAATGTGGTTCGCTACTTCAACAAGCCAGTCGAACAGTGATTGTATTCTCTATGTTGGTGCCGAGATGCCAGGTCTGTTAGATTCAATCCAACAATTGGAGAAACTTATGATAGTCTAGAAAGAAAAAAAACCCCGCTAAAACATTAAGTTTATCACCAGCGATCACAGGACAAACCTATCAGTGAGTGGCCAATCTCAGCACAGTGTACGGTTTCTGTAGCAACGGCTAGAAGGCTGAAGAAAAATTGATGACGAGCTGGACTCGATCCCAAACTCACTCCCAAGAATGGGCCGTAAGACTGCGTCATTGTCGATTTTGTCAATCTTACTCTTGAGTACTTAGTGCTCTCGTGGCCAAGATCAAGCAATCGACTTCGCCCCCATTCAACCCAGCTGTGAAAAATGGGTACCTGCCACATTCTGGGGCTGAAGAAGAAAAACAGGCACAGTGATCCTCCTATCGCCCTAGAGTGCAAGGGGGTTTTAACCTGGAATATCCATACTCCTTTGGGGCATGGGAACCAGATGGAAGTATGGGAACCAAATGATGGGGGTATGGGAACAGTTTCAACCTTGGGGGAAAAAAACTGTTAGATTATCATTTTCTTTGAGCTATTTTGTTCCTAGCTACCCACGTGTGAAGCAAACCCCAGCGTTTGACATATTTTTTGAGGTCATTCTAGTACCTAGTAGGACTAGTGATGATGAATTTGACAGTCTAGGCAATTTCTTTAGGTGGTCGGGTCTGTGTTTGTAAAAAAGGTCTCTATGACACCATTTTCTCCTGGGGTCTATAAGGCAGGATAAGAGTTCCTTTTCCCTTGAGGTCTCAATGGCATGATAGAGTCCCTTTTCCGTTTAGGTCTCTATGACATGATCATTCATTCATTCATTTGCATGTCCCTTGCGGAACTTTGCCTCCCTAACAGCACCCCTGTAGGCCTCTCGGTCGTGAGCAAGATGCCCTGCTGCTGATGCATCCATTTGCAGATTATCAACGATGTCTTGCCTTGGTCTTCCTCTCTTTCTTTTTCCCATTATGTACCCTTTCAAGACGGTCTTCTCTAGATTATCATGACGTTTAATGTGTCCAAAATATTTAAGTTTTCTCTCTTTAATCCTCTTTACTAGCCAGCCTTCTTCATTATTAACCTCTTGTAGTATAGATATATTTGTTCTTTTTTTTGTGTGTCCACGATTTTTGAAGAACTCTTCTGTAGCATTTGCATTCAAAGGCATTTATGTGTTTCTCATCTGTTTTGTTAAGTGTCAAGGTCTCACAGGCATATGTTGCGATGGGAAAGACATGATAGAGTTATTATTTACCTATCTTTACCTTACAGTAACCTCCTCCCCATTAGTTCTAGTGTGCCTGTTGTAATCCATTCATTCTTGTGTGTGTGTTGTTTTTTTTACTGGAACCATATCTGTAGCTGCTGTTATCTCTGGCCTGCGTAGCCAGTTCATCTGGTGTCATCTCCTCCTGTACAGCTATCAGTATCTCGAAACAGTTCTTCACTGCTATGCCGTATTGTTTTGGTATTTTTGTAAGATCAAAGCGGGGGTGGTCTTGAGCCCCTGTCTTTTTTGTCTTTATCTTCATGTCCGCTATTAATAACTCATGGTCCGTGTCACAATTACACGGTTATTTGATGGTAATGGTAAATGCAATTGCCGTGTCAATACTTTTGTAACCCAGTGAGTTTTATTCGCCATAGCGCTTATTATGAAGTCAAATATATGCTTCTAATATTTCACTTATAACGTTATGCTTTCACTCTTACCAAAGTAAGACAGTTGGAATTAAAATTGAAAAAAAGAAGAAAGAAATTAAATAATTATTTCTACGTTTAAAGTCGGAATATCTAAAGAAAACGCATAAAAGTACAAAAACTGCCAATGTAAATTTCACTTCAGCGGTTGCAGTAATCTTTCAAATATTTTCGCCAGTGTTTGCAACTCCCAGCAATTTTACAGTTATCTTTATCATTATGATGATGATGAAGATCACGATTATAATAAAGGACGACGACGACAGTGACGATAATAAGAAATTTATAGATTGTTTCACTAATTTAAAAATTGTTAATGCTATTATAAAATTACTGGTCGGACATGGTAAATCAGTTTTTAAAATGTTAAATGTCAATTTGAGAATTGGGTAGAGCGCCAAGGTATGCTACTGCACGGGGAAACAAAAAAAAATGCATGAGACGGACCCTACAATGTTGTTTATGGTGTGTAATTTATTAATTTATATCAGAAAAAGGACTGAGCGGCCAGTGACGTGAACCAAAAATAGCGGGTCTGAAATTAAATGAACTCCCATCCTATAGTTGTTTATTGTTTGACTAGAGTGGCGTATCCTGATCGAAAGACGGAAGTTACGTCACTATACACTTGCCACGGAACTACATTTCCTTGTAAATCTGTTCGCATTTTCACCCCCAACAAAATACTTATAGACATTGCATAAAATTACGTAGAATAATTTAGCTTTAGAATCATTTCGTCTGAATATTTCCTTAAAACTTAGTGAAATGACTGTTGTATAAGAAGTGTCCAGTGAACTATATGTCAGTGGCGGATAATCTGTACATTACGCGTAAGACGCCATTTTAGGACCTGTGGGCTGGTCTACTGTATAGAGATAATCATCTCGTTGTTCCATTTGTACATCTGTCTTCGTGCCTAGCGATACTTCTTATAACAGAAAAGGGGATCACCCCGGTGTAAAACGCATTAGAATTTCAGCAGTTGCTACTGGGAGGCCGTGCATGTAGTCGAGCAGGTTAATGAACGAAAATATTGGCTGACCTGTTGCGGTGTGTTCTGCTAAATTATAGCGGCGATCGTAATATCTTTTGTTACGTACTGTGGAGATTGTGTTGAGCGTGTGTGTATGTGTGATGTGACTCAGGCCAGCAGGTGGTGGTGACAGGGCAGTAGATATTTGGGCCTGGTGAAAGACTGTACAACCAAACACTGATGGGATTTTGAAGCTAGTAATGTTGAGTGCAGTTTGCTGATTTTTAACTTATGTTACTACAGCCCAGGTAACACCAGTAAAGCATGCATGGCTAACTGAAGAGAAATGTGATGTACATATGTGACAGGAGAAAAACAGACAAATCGTTTTCGCCCATGCGATGAACAGTTAATGGCTATATATGTCCAGTTAAATTACAAAATATCTTGTGTGCTTCAGTAGTTTCATAAAAGGTGCAAATCAGAAACGTAATTGGTTAGCGAATTGTGAACATAGAAATGTTTTCTTTCTGCCATATCACTGTGGGATTCCCTTTTTTGTTTGTATATATACACATATATGGCATATCATAAGATTGATTGTTTGGCTATTCATGTAAGATTTGAAGTGGAGCATTTTATAAGTGTATGATTCTTTATGATAACAGTTTGTGAGATGTCTGTGTTCAGGGAATCATTTTTAGGGAAAATATAGCCATTAAAGAATAGAGTGGATGAGTAGTTAATTATTCTTTTGTGGCTAAGATGGTTACTTATTCTACTGAAGTCCAGGGTTTAACTCTCAGCTTTTTTTTTTAGGCTTTTATTTTTTTTTATCCTTGTGGTTTATCTATTTTTTTTATCTTTGTGCTTTATCTAATTTTGTTTATCCTTGTGCTTTATCTAAAAGGCTTATCCTACCTTTTTGGATAGTTCTAGTTATTGATTTCTATGCCCAAATGACCACAAACACTGCCAGTCCAGAGACATGAATTGTTGTACCTTTGTATATCTTGTTCTTAAAGGGAGAAGTCAGACTTACCCTGATAGATAGAAGTTCAAGTGAAACGGTATTAGGACCAACAGAGTTAGTGAAAACACAGTCTTACATTCACACAGTGCACCTGACAGTAGGTTGCAGTAATATAGCTTGGCCACAATGTTGTGGTCACACGTGACAAATGCTCCACAGTGGGAGGACCTGTTGGGAGACCCGCTGTTTAGGTCCACTCAGGAAAAGAAGGAAGGTCATGCCAGTTCATATATTGCTTAGTGTATTATGACAAAGCTCACCTTGGGTTCCACACCAGAATCTCAGTTCTTGTGAGTTTCTGGTACATAGCAGTAATCAGAATTAGCTAACTCAGAAGCAGAAGTTTATTAGGTAGCACAAACACACCTCCCCCCAAACACACACGCACACAATCTTTTTTTTTTGGAATTGGTGAGGTATTTATATTAGTGGGGGAAAAAAATATGAAAATCTCATTTATCCATTACTCATTTATTGGCAACATTAATCCAGCAAAATGCTCATTTCTTTTATAGAGCAAGTCCATATTCTAATACATTGACAGAACTTGGATGTGTTTGGACAAGGCAGTACAATGAATGTACTAAAGGTTTGTATTTCAGTGTTTTCTTATTGAACACATTAAAGCCAGCACCTTCATGTTCTTGCTCATCACATGTCTCATCCTTTTTTTTTTTTTTTTTCACATTTACAGCCTGGTGCTCTCATACCAGAACCTGACACGGGAGATAACATTAGCCATAGGGTACATTTGATACTGCAGTCTTCTGTGAACAGGGCACACCATCCTCAAAATATAGAGACTACAAACCATACTGCAAGCAGTGCAAAAGAAACAGAAGAAACCAACAGATTTGTCATATTGAATATCTGTATTATTAGTCTTTTTTTTTTTTTTGGTACATGTATCATTCTTTGATATGGATTGTTCCACTTCATTTCCCTTAACTGAGTTTTGAAAGACCCAGACTGTAAGAGCTTCCTGTCTCTTTTCAGAACTACTCCTATAACCTGATATATCCTGTGTCTTCTGTTTTTTTTTTTTGTTTCCAGATTTTGGCCTTCTGTTTCTGTTAAATTTTAGTAAAATTTTGTACTTAAAATAAGTTATACCTAGTACCTACATTTGTAGGTGTTTATGTAACACAGTACATGAACTGCTATCTGTTATCCCGAGAAGAAAGAAGGAAAGATTATACAAAGAACACGCTTTGAAACAGAACTCTTAAAAAAAAAAGAAGGGTTAAATAAATGTTAAATAGGTTAAATAAAGGATAAAAAAGGAAGGTTAAATAAAGGATAAAGGAAGATTCCAAGACCAGATCACTGTCTTAATGTGCTTTGGAGCAAGGCAGAGATGGATGATGGTGATTTGATTTTTATATTTATTTCTGACAGAAAAAAAAAAGATTTAATATTCAGAGTTTTAACTTCTCATACATTTTATTTTGTTCCATTAACAGGCTGTAAGCATGCCAGCCCCAAAGAGGTTGCGCGATCTCATTCGTGAGATTCGGTCAGCTCGAACTGCAGCGGATGAGAGAGCAGTGGTCAACAAAGAATGTGCTACAATCCGAGATTCATTTCGTGACCAGGATAATACTTATCGTTGCCGCAATGTAGCAAAGCTGTTGTACATCCATATGCTTGGTTATCCTGCTCACTTTGGACAGGTCAGATATACTTAAGGCATTTCATTACTTTTGCCAAAGAAGAAAAGCAAGTTTTATGTTGCTCTGTGGAGTTGTTGTAAAACTTCTGTGTTGTTTCAGTCTTCCTTTATGCCTCCTATAGCTGATTAGTTACTCTCACACACACTCACACTAGATAAGGTGTTCACCACTTGATAGTTTAATTTGCTAGGGTAATTTGGTTTGATACAATGTCAGTATAGGTCTAAATAAGCCCAGTTTTAAAACAGGAAAGTGAGATTTCCAAGAATTTAGGTCTCTTTCTTTTTTCTTTTTTCTTTTTTTTCCCCGCAATCTATATATTCATCATCATCATGTGATGTTTCCTCCCCTGTGAAGATTGGTTGCAGTGTATTTTCAATTTGTTCTGTTCCTTGCCTTCATGTTCATCCAACCAAAGCTGAACTCAGTACATCTCTCTATGTTATTCACCCATTATATTTGTAATCATGCTTTTTTTCCCCTTCAACTTTTCCCTAAGTGCAGTTTTTCATTGTTTTCTTGTGCCTTTTAGTGTGACAGAAATATTGTCTTGTCTTGTCCTTCCTCATTTACTACTAGGTGTAGAGGTGAAGTGCAATTGTCTCTCAATGGCTTGCCTGTTGGCTTCGTACATTGAGATGTTCAAGGACTCTGTTATACCATCAGTCCGTTGTTTGCATGGGTGGCCCCTTCCTCTTCCCTTGTGTGGTCTGTAAAACATTGTTCTCTGTGGTACACGTTCTGTTGGTAGTCGTGACACTTGACTGAACCATTTTTGTTGCTGTTTGTGAATATAGTTCAGAGCGGGTTCAACTCCTACTTTATTTCTAATGACATCATTACTGATTCTGTCCATTCTTGATATTCCAAGAATTCTTCTCAAGAATCTCATTTCAGTTGTTGTAATTTTCCTCTTGTCTTTTGCTGTCATCGTGCATGCCTGGCATTGGTAGCACAAAGTTGGTATGAAGATTGTCTTATAGATAGTTCTTTTGGTTTCCAGTGAGACATGCTTGTTGTTAGTATGAGAGTCATTTGCCCGATAAGTTCGTTCGCTTTGTTACATCTGTTTTCGATCTGTGTCTATTTTCCTTTTGTTGAGAAAATGCTTCAGAGATATTTGAAATGCGTTACTTGCTTCGTAGTATGGCTTTCCAGTGTAATGTTTATTGGTGTGTCTACACTTGCGAAGGTCATGATTTCTGTTTTGCCTAGGCTAATTTTCATATTGTGTTCCTTGCATACATCATTCAATCTATTAATGTGATCTTGCAAGTCTTCTTCTGAGTCGGCAACTAGAGCTTGGTCATCTACAAATAATAGTTCGTTTATGGTTATGTCATCTTCTGTTTGTTCTATTTCATTTTGTTGATTTTTTGCTGTGTTTATCAGTCCAGCTTCTCTACAGATGTTATCGATGTATGTTATAAATAGCATTGGTGATAAGATGCAACCTTGCAGAACGCCAGATTTAATAATAAAGGGTTTGGAATGCCTCCCCTATTGCTCTGATGATGCCACTTCCTTTGTTGTACAGACTCTTACACAGATTTATTAGATCATTGGTGACCCCATATTGTTTTAGATAACTAAAGAAATAGAAAATAAATTAGACTCTTTTGAAAACAAATGCATAAGGAAAATACTTGGCATCAAGTGGAACGAATTCAAGAACAATGCAGAGATCTTCTTCTTCTTCTTCGTTCGCTTCTACCACCAAAAACCGCACTGTGATCCTACTGAATTCACGCCTGTGGTCCTCGTTAGGTCCCGTGGTCCCCAAAAAGACCACACGAGATCCACAAGAGGACCACAAGAGGTTCAGAGTATCACAGGGCTTTAGCCTGTATTCTTGGTGGGTCTCGGAAGCGGGATTGCGTGACACCGTGGTTTTCATTGCACCAGTTTAGTCTAGGGTTGGACTTTCTCACCGGAAGACCTCGACGTGTTTAGGATATCAGTGCATCCCCGCTGGGTGAAAGGCGGTAGCCCACCCAGGCCAGAGTTGGACTTTCTCACCGGAAAACCTCGACGTGTTTTGAGATACCTGTGTATCACCGCCGGGTGAGAGGTGGTTGCCCATCCAGTCCAGGGTTGGACTTTCTCACCGGAAAACCTCAGCGTGATTAGGACACGTAAACATCCCCGCCGGGTGAGAGGTGGTTGCCTATCTAGACTTCCCTGGTCCAGTGTCTCCGACTTCAGCATTTTGCGGTCGTGGCCGCTACCCTTCCTAGTTGTGACCAGGATGGAGCTTTTGTCCAGGAGGACGAATCCTCGCCACTAGTGACTTCTACCCCTGGGTTGAGCCGGTTTAGGCATTATCCCAGTATGGGCGTGTTTGGGACGAGACCGACCTCTAGAGCAGAGGTACTGTGACATGCATAGCCTTCAAGATTCACCCCTGGTGTGAGCCGGTTTAGGCAAAATTTACCAGTATAGGTGTATATCAGGCGTGACCGACCTCTAGAGCGGAGGTGGCATGACATGTCTAGCCGTCAAGTTCCACCCCTGGTGTGTGCTGGTTTAGGCATATTTCACCAGTGTAGGTGTATTTCGGACGTGGCTGGCCTCTAGAGCAGAGGTGCCGTGGTATAGCTCTCATAGCGATACTACTGGACATACCGGTTAAACTTCACTTTCCACCACCTTTTCCCATCGGCGCCGCACAGCAACCTTTATTTCTTTTCCGCATTTCTTCCTTGACCGGGAGGAGCTTCACTTCACGCGCGGCATTTGAAGAGTCTCGCCAGCAGTGTCTTAACCTCTGGGACAAGCCGGTTCATGCATTTCACCCGATATGACTGCACTCAGGACGTGGCCGACCTCCAGACCAGAGGTGCCGTGATTTGACTGTTTGCTTCGCTTTATCCTTTCTACCACCTTTTCCGCAGTGATGCTGCGCGGCAACCTCATTTGCAAATTTCTTCATTGGCCGGGAGGAGCACTGCTCCTGCATGGCAGCTGAAAATCTCGCCAACAGCGCAATGCAGAGATAAGACAGATGACTGAACAACAACCAGTCTCATGGGTGATCAGGAAAAGAAGATGGACATATGTTGGTCACTTGATGAGAAGAAATGATCAGAGAATCCCAAAACAAACTATCAAGTGTAACACAACAGGCCAAAGAAAAAGAGGCAGACCACGTGAAACTCTGAAGAGGACATTGTTAGAGAGGCCAAATTAACAGGCATAAAATCCTTTGATAAGGTTGAAAGACTCGCTAAAGACAGGAAAAATTGGTAACTACTTTGCGAGCCCTATGTGACATTTAACGGCACGGGAAGGATATAAAATAAGATAAGATAGTTTGTTCCTGTCCACTTTGTCGAAATAAAAATATTTTAACTAATTCTCATGTTTTTCATTATTTCTCGTCTAAATTTCAATTGATATAGTACTTATTTGTTTTGTTCAGTCCATGGAATGCACCCTGTTTATCTGTATATCTGCGTTTCAAGGGCCTCAAATTTTCTTTTTTTATTTTGTTATTTAATATCAAATGTTTTTGCTTATGTGTGTTATTATAACCCATCTTTTTCTGTTTTACCTTTCTTTCTCTCATTTTTGTTCGAGATATTTTTCTGTAAGTAAGATTAAAGTTGAAATATCACAGATGTGTGCTTTGCTATTATATATAAAACTCTTTTTTATTTTATTTTAATTTTTTTTAAACATTTGGAAATTTAGTTCATTTATATAACATGGAAGTGACTTTTGAAGTTATGGCTTAAATTTTGATTTTTAGCTGCCCTTACAGTTTTCTTTAATTGGGTTATCGTGCAGATAAGAATAGATTTCATTTTGACAAAGTCTTACATGGTCTGTTTTTGGAAATGAAAACGTAGTTGATTTTGAGAAATCCATTGAATGATCTCTGAGGAAAAAAAATAGCAATGTTGAAAGTATTTAGAAGAAGAAATGAAAGGGAAATCTTTTCATTCTCATTTTATATGAGGCTGTGGGAACATCAGTTGTTAAAAGTTGTGTAATGTCCGTTGGGTTGATGTCCTGGATAGAACGTTAGTACAAGGTTTGGCTCTTAGAAAAGACATCAGCCAAGATCAGCCAAGGAGAATATGAACCCAGGATATCAGTCAGTCAGTCATTTGCATGTCTTTCGTGGAACTTTGCCTCCCTAACAGCTCTCATGTAGGATTATCGGTTGTACGCAAGATGCCCTGCTGCTGATGCATCCATTCGCAGATCGTCAACGATATCTTGCGGCCATCTTTGCCTTGGTCTTCCTCTCTTTCTTTTTCCCCCATTATGTACCCTTCCAAGACTATTTTCTCTAAATTATCATGACTTTTAATATGTCCAAAATATTTAAGTTCTCTCTGTTTAATCTTTCTTATTAGCCAAACTTCTTCAGTAATAAGTTCTTGTAGTATGGATATATTTGTTCTTTTTTTTTTGTGTCCATGATTTTTGAAGGACTCTTCTGTATCATTTACATTCAAAACCATATATGTATTTTTCAGCTGTTTTGTTAAGTGTCTCAGGCATATGTTGCGATGGGAAAGATGCATGCCCTTAAAAATCTTATTTTTGTTGTTCTGTCTGTTCCTCTCCACAGCTTTTTTAGTAGTTTTATTTTTTGAAGAGCGATAGATGTCCTCCTTTTTAATTTCCCTCATTGTATCTCCATTATTAGTTAGTAATGATCCAAGATATTCAAAACTCTCCACCTCTTTCAAGTTTTCCTCATTAATGTATATTTCAGCTGCCTTATTTGTTTTGTCAGTTGTCATCAGTTTAGTTTTATTTGCATTAAGATAAAGGTTTTGCTCTTCACTGTTCTTATGGACATAATTAGTTTTTCAGTTCCAGAACTAACATTATAAACACTACATTCACTGAAGCAAGCACCCTGGGTATACAATGAGACATTTCAAACTGGCTATTTAGAGAGCAGTATTTTGTAAATAATATTCCACACTATAATGATGATGATGAATGTTTGTTGACCCTGTGATTATTTTGCGGTTAGTTTAATCATTTCTTTCGCATGGTTCTCATCTGGAAAATTGTTTTTGTGAAGATTTTAACTCTTGCCATATTTGATCTTTCTTTCAGCTTGAATGTATGAAGCTGATTGCATCACCACGCTTCACTGACAAGAGGATCGGTTACCTTGGAGCAATGCTGTTGCTGGATGAAAGACAAGATGTTCATCTGCTTATAACAAACTCTTTGAAGAAGTGAGTTTGAAGCACGCTGAGGGTTATTTTAAAACTGCCTGCTACAAAAGAGAAATACATCTGCAACTGTTTCTCTTGTGTTTTATCATTTCATGCTCCCAGTCTGTAATGCATATAAATATAGGAAAGCCTAAATTGCTGGGGTCTTCATTGCCATTCTCTTACTGTTTTCCTTAAGTCTGAAGTGCTTCTTGTAGGTAATTATACATACTTTATACTAAAACCTTGAGATATATATATATATATATATATATCTTCTTCCTCTTCAGTCACCCTGAAACTGCAAGCTGGTATTCTTTTGCAGCTGGTGTTGCGGAGATCAGGCACAGCATCATGTCAGTTTGAGATCAGATCTTGGCGGCTGTTTCTTTCGGTCCTGGTGTGGAGCTAAAAAAGTAGGGTGTGTGCAGTACTTATTTAGCAGACTCCGCCGCCATGGGGACAGTGTTGATCCCTGGCCCTTTAACCAGGCTAGGCCTGTTGTTAGGGGTACCAACAGAGAGGTGGAGGAGGGTCTTGGTTGACTATGATTCACACAACCCTGACACCAGCATGTCAGCTGTCAGTCACTGGTTGTCAAATCGGACAGCATCTTCTCACCCACCTTGATATACACCAGTTTTGTTTCTAACTGTGCTGAAATTCTGTCAGACTTCATTCATTATCTTTCCTGTTTCTTATGTGCACATGCAGTACTTTTTTAGTTTATTTGAAGATCAGCCAGTTCTCTCTCTCTCTCTCTCATGACATTTGAAAGAGTAACAGACATGACAGTAGTTTCTTGTAATCAGAAAGTGTTTCTTGAAACATTTTATATTACTATAGAGTTTACTACAGCAATGAAGTACAAGAGCTTTTGTTAGTAACCCAATTGAAGAATATCAGGAAGAGATAATGTGAAAGAAAATATTATTGTTACTCAGATTCATTACTAAAGTTCATTGTTTAATTTTTATTTAGTGACCTGGGCCATCAGACCCAGTACATTCAAAGTCTGGCTCTGTGTACCTTGGGTGCTATTTGTTCATCTGAGATGAGCAGAGATTTGGCTGGGGAAGTGGAGAAGATGATTAAATCTTCAAATGCATACATCAAGAAAAAGGTTTGTAGTTTATAATAATAAACATCTTGGTGCTTCTAGCAGTATTAAATCACATTGCTTGTTTTGCAGCATGTTTAGTGCAGTCTACTAAACCTGAACATTGAAGTCTTAGAAAAAAAGGTAAGATCTCTGAGGAAGTTCAATGGAATTTTTGTTTTTTAATTAAAAATTTAGATGTCTGCTTGTTGACTGAGGTAGCAAACAGCAGGAATGTCCTGCTGTCAAATCATGTAATATTCTTCAGTGACAGAGGATATGTTTTGTACTTCCTCTTCTTCTTCAGCGTTTGCCCTCAGAAGGGCTTTGGCTACATTGTGTCATGGTTATGTGCCTTTCAGCTCAGCACGTTCAAATTTGGTTAATTTGTGTCATGGTTATGTGCCTTTCAGCTCAGCATGTTCAACTTTGGCTGCATTGTGTCATGGTTATGTGCCTTTCATCTCAGCACATTCAACTTTGGCTACATTGTGTTATGGTTATGTGCCTTTTGGCTCAGCACATTCAACTTTGGCTACATTGTGTCATGGTTATGTGCCTTTCAGGTCAGTGCATTCAGCTTTGGCTTATCGCATTTTTGAGACCAGGTTTGCTTTCTCGAGAAAATTGGAGTCTGTATTCATTTTGCCAGACTACTGTCTGTTTTCAGGGGCACCATTGGGAGGTAGAATAGGATCTTGGTTGGCTATGGTTCACCAGCCTTGATGCAAGCAGTCATCTATGGGTTGGTGACTGCAGTCTCATTCAGCTTGAGAATTGCATCACAGCATCCATTTTGTATTTTAATGAATGGAAGAGAGAAGAGAAAGTAAACAACTCGCAGACCAACTGGAGTCATGATCCGAAATGAGGGTACCTATGCTTTAGAGCACCGGGAATTTCTGAAACATTTATTAGGTGTGTGCATGTATGAAAAAAGAAAAGTGTGGAGGGGAAGCAGAGTTTCCTCCAGTGATCTTGGGATGTGTATAGATTCAGTCACACCACCGGTAGTTTCCTACATTAACAAGTCCATTTGTTCATGTAGCATCAGTTTGCTTTTGATTATCTGTTGCAGGCAATTTTGTGTGCGTTTGGCATCATTCGAAAAGTCCCCGACCTGATGGAGATGTTCATTCCTGCCACCAGGTCCCTGCTGAATGAGAAAAATCATGGTACTATTTGAAGAATTTGTACAAGAAATCATCCAGAAGTGTGTTCTACATGTTCATTGTGCTAGTCATCTGCTCACTGTCTTTCCGCGTCTCAGTCTGTTGTTTCTTACTTTTCACCTTTCTCTGTATACATGTGATAGCACATCATTTGTTCAGCTCAGTTTCACCGTATAGTAGTACACATTTCTCAGCTGAATGAAAACTTTCGAGATTTCTACATTTGCCTGAACTCTGCTGTTGCTGTATGAGACATTTTATTTTTTTGTGTGTAATGTTCTGCAGGTGTTCTTTTGACTGCTGTGATTCTGATCACGGAGATGAGCGAGAAGAGCCCAGATACTCTGCATCATTTCCGAAAGGCAAGGAATAAATAAATTTTAATTCTTTTTGTGGATGAGAAATGCTTGCTTTTTTTTTTCTTGTAACTTTTCAGGAAGAGAAATTCTTTCTTAGCATTTTTTTTTTTTCTTGTAACTTTTCAGGAAGAGAAATTCTTTCTTAGCATTTTTTTTTTCTGAAGATAACATATTGTACGTTTAGTCCTGTGGATGGCAATATTTTCTCAATAATTCTGTCAGTATGCAAGTCCTTTTTTCTTAGTCCATCTGTCACTATGCAATTCCTTCTTCTTAGTCCTTCTGTCAGTGTGCAGTTCCTTCTTCTTAGTCCTTTTGTCAGTGTGCAGTTCCATCTTCTTAGTCCTTTTGTCAGTGTGCAGTTCCTTCTTCTTAGTCCTTTTGTCAGTATGCAGTTCCTTCTTCTTAGTCCTTCTGTCAATGTGCAGTTCCTTCTTCTTAGTCCTTTTGTCAGTATGTAGTTCCTTCTTCTTAGTCCTTCTGTCAATGTGCAGTTCCTTCTTCTTAGTCCTTTTGTCAGTATGCAATTCCTTCTCAGTCCTTTCAATATGCAATTCCTTTTTTAGTTCTGTAATAGAATATACAATACTCTTTTGGTCCTTTTGTAGACATGCAATCCTTTCCTGCTTCCTTTGTGAATATTCAAAATTTTTATTGGCCCTTTTATGGATGGTAGAGACCTGATTATCTTGCCTGTCCAGTAATAATTATACTTTTGTCAGAAAATAGAAAGTCTGCAGAAAATGGCAGTCCAAGTAATTTAGTATTATTAAAAATCTCAGCAGACTGTTTTTTTTTTTTACATATACTTACTAGTTACAGTGCGCTTTTGAGTATGGAAGTAATGCAGTGGATGGCACTGCAAGTAGGCAGCTGATATTGAAGGCAGTAAGGATGAGGTATAGGACCTCACATCAAACTGCGTAACTCTGATTGAAAAGAAATTGTCTTAGCTGTATTGTTTAAATAACATAAGAAAAGTGGTACTTAGAAGGGTGAAACTTTCTTTTTTTTTCTTAAAGGAAGTACAGTAGACAGTTTCTTAAAGGTGTCCATTAAACAGTTTTTAAGTGCTGTCTTCTCCATAAGCCGGCACAAGTGCCACTATATTTTTGTCCACTTGTACCAAAAGTGCTAGAAATGCCACACCATAGTTCATTTTGATTCCAGCTGTAATTCAAATAATTCATTCTCCCATGCAACCTGCTGTCGTTGGAGCCAGCCTTCATATCAACTTCACCCTCTGCAGAGCCCTATCAATGGGCATTTATTTGTCTGTCCCCTCAGTGCTGAAAGGTGTATAGGGAAGAAAACAAGATGATGGCATATAATATCATCACGCTTTATAGTTCATTTCAATGAACTTATTGTTTATATATTGTTTACTTCACTATAGCTAGTGCCACAGCTGGTCAGGGTTCTGAAGAACCTCATTATGGCTGGATACTCGCCCGAGCATGATGTATCTGGAGTCAGTGACCCATTCCTTCAGGTCAGTGGCTTGCATGTATTTTGTTAATATATGAGGTGTCCTGAAACAGATGTACCTTTGTGTTCATGTAGTTTGCATGATATTTTCTTCAAGAAAAAGTTGCAGTTGAAAATAAATAAGTCCAGTTGTCAGTGGATGTTTGTAATGCAGTGAATGTAAAATGTGAAAGAACTCATTCCTCAATTTATAAGTTTAAATTAATTCTAATTAATCTGCTAATTGTTTGTAAGTTCAGACATTGTGCAACATTTATAAATCATTTTGTATTGTTTAGCTCTGTTATGAAAGTATCTGATATCACTTTAATTATGATTAGATTTCTACAAACTAAGGTTTCCAGAATTCCTCAGCACTGTTCAACTTTTTTTTTTTTGGATACAGTGTTCACTTTGCATGCAAATGGGTTTGTAAGTTTTTAATGAATTATAATGCTCTTTTGATGGGAGTGAAGACGGCTGTCCAATGAGGCAATCAGTGACCCATAGCTGATATGCTAGCATCAAGTTTAGCGAACCATAGCTGACCAAGACCCTGTCCCACCTCTCCGTGGTACCCCCAGTAACAGGCCTAGCCTGGCTAACGAGGCAGGGATCACCATAGTCCCCATGGTGGTGGAGTCTGCTAAAGAAGCGTTGCACACCCCCTGCTTTTTAGCTGTACTCAAGGACTGAAAAAATAGCTGCCATAACCAACTCCCACGCCGATACAGTGCTGTGCCTCAACATCTCTAACAGCATCAGCTGCAAAGAACAACGGCTCGCAGTTACAAGGAGTTCGTACAAGTACAAGAATGCTCTGTTGAGAACTGAAAGATAAATGTTTGGTCGCAAAACCATTTCAGTTAGCTTGTTTCTTTTGCATTTCATATTTGTATCTTCTGGGTTGTTTAACTTTGCTTTTGACTATAATTATTTCATTTCTTGTCCAGGTAAAAATTTTGAGGCTGCTGAGAATCCTGGGTCACAATGATATTGAAGCTAGTGAGACTATGAATGACATTCTAGCACAGGTAATTTTTTTTCTTAGGACAAATGTATTAATATTTCCAAATTTTCATTCATAAAGAATTTGTTTTGTTCTGTGTTTTTTCTTATTCTTCTTATCCTGGTCTTGTTTTTGGTGTCAAATATCATAGGTGATAGGTGACCATGCATAATTTTCAAATTCTTCATTCTGTTGACATAATGTCATATCAGGACATCCATTATAGTTTCATTAGTACTAGAATATGATGTCATTTTGACATAGCCATTATATTTTCATGAACATTTTCTTCTCAATGTCAGCCTGTTGTAATCCATGGGGAACATAGTTTGTGTACTTCTTCTGTGTTTGTTCACACTTGAAAGAGTGTGGTTAGCTTTGTGTCATGGTTTGCAGGTAGGCTGTGATATCTGTGGCTTTTGGCCTGACACATCTTTGAGACATAGCATGTTGTTAGAGCTGGGTTTTCTTTCTCATTTCAGTCCCTATTCACATGGCTAGAGTACTGTGTGTTAGCAGGGACACCACATAGAGGTGGAATATAGTTTTGATCAAGCTTTGATTGATGCATGCACTCAGTTGTAGTTCACCAGCTACTATCTTGTGTGTGTGTGCATGCTCACTCGCTCACTCACTAACTCTCTATCTCTCTCTCTCTCTCTCCAAGAACTCATACTTCTGCCTTTTATAAGCTTTTACTTGCATAAACCCTGCATGTCTTCTTACAAGAAGAACTGTTTTGAACTTCCTGTCCTTTCAAACTGTACAGTATGAAGAATATGATGGAGGATTTATGTTCATAGCTGGTGTTTTTCAGATAGAGGATAAAAAAGAATTGGTTATGAATAAAATTTTGAATGTTGAACATATATTGATTCTGTTCTGTTATCTCCTTTCCAGGTTGTTCTTTTCCTGGTTTAGAGTTAGTGAAATTGGATTTAGTAAGATGTAGTTTAGGCAGAGCTGCCCTGATGAGACAGCACGTGAAAATGGCTGACATGAACATAAAAGAACCATGATGGCTTGTGTCATGAGAAGTTGTTTCCTGGTATATTTAATCTCAGCTAAACAGTGATGAGAGGCCTGCAGAAATAATATTTGCCATTTCATTGTGTTCACAGGTGGCTACCAACACAGATACTAGTAAAAATGTGGGTCATGCAATATTATATGAAATTGTGCTCACTATAATGGGCATTCAGTCCGAAGCTGGACTTAGGGTGAGTTTCAAGCTTGAGGTAAATTTTGTAGTGTGTGAGTTCATTCATGAGAAACAAGCATTATCTTTAGTGCAGGAGCTGCTCATTTTGTGATGTCTTCATCAGATAAAATAAAGTCATAAAAGAGAAAAGGTTGACTTTGTGTCACGGGGGGAAAAAAAAAAAAACACTTATTATAGGGATGGGTGAGTAAGAAACAAGGTCACTTATATCATTTTTCCATTTGGATGTAATTTTATAAAGAAAATGACAGATGAGAAATACTAAACAGGGCAGATGACAAAAAGCAGTTAAAATGTGGTTTGTTTGTTTGTTTGTTTTTTTTGCAAAAAAAAAACTGCAGACATACTAAACAGCAGGAAAACTGCAGACATACTAGACAGCAGGAAAACTGCAGACATACTAGACAGCAGTAAAGTTGCATACATACTAGACAGCATGAAAACTGCATATATGTACTGGATAACAAGAAACCTCATATGTACTAGACAACAAGAAACCTCATATATGTACTGGATAACAAGAAACCTCATATATGTACTGGATAACAAGAAACCTCATATATGTACTGGACAAAAAGAAACCTCATACATGTACTGGACAACAAGAAACCTCATATATGTACTGGATAACAAGAAACCTCATACATGTACTGGACAACAAGAAACCTCATATATGTACTGGACAACAAGAAAACTGCAAATATAAACTGGACAGGAGGAAAACTGAAACAGTGCCATCTTTCATATTTCCTTCTATGGCAGACAAAAGAAAGACACAGAAGAAATACAACCTGAACACAAATGTGGCAGCAGAGAAGTCATAATCCATTTGGGAAAATAAATCTCTTGCTAAAACCATGAATAGACTGTCAAAGTTCTTTGGTCTTGAAGTCTCTGATAATCACTGGAATACTCAAAAAAAAAAAAAAAAGATGCTGAAGATCAAGAGAAGAGTGTCTGCATGGACTGATCATGTGGCATGGAAGAAGGAAGGAAACTGATGTGATTGATAACACAAGAAGCATTCAGGCATGGAGAAGCATGATCAACCAGCGGAAGATGGTATAGCACATGATTAATTTTTAAAATTATTACATTCTTTATCATTTTACTGTACTTTCCATATTAATGGGATGTTTGTTACCAACAGAACTTTCATAATGTGCAGTTTACCATGTTGTTCCTCTCATTATGTCATATTTGAATATTTTTTATATTGCATTTTTTTTTTTTCAATACAGGTTCTGGCAGTGAACATTCTTGGACGTTTCCTACTGAACAATGATAAGAACATTAGGTTTGTTTTGTCTTCTTTGTGCATATTTTTAATGCTGATAGTAATGAGTATTACTTTTTTGTTTAACCAGCATAAAGAACACTGTATGAATCACTGTAGGGAAGCAGGGTGTATGACCAGATATTGACAGTGTAGAACTGATAGCTACACTGAATATTGACTCTTTGCCATTCCGTCAGCCACATGCATAGGTTTACATGTCAGAATGAGAAATAAATATCTACATCAGTTTTTTGGAGATTCAAATTCTTTCCCGTGCCATTAAATGTCACGCTTGTTTGCCAAGTTTTCCTGTTTTCGGCGAGTTTTTCAACTTCATCAAGGGATGTTATGCCCACTAAACTGGCTTCTCTTAACTATGTCCTCTTTAGAGTTTCACGTAGTGGACCTCTTTTTCTTCGGCCTGTTGTGTTCCACTTGATAGCTTGTTTTGGTATTCTCTGATTGTTTCTTCTCATCACATGGCCTACATATGTCCATCTTCTTTTTCTGATCACCCATGAAACAGGTTGTTGTTTGCTCATCTGTCTTATCTCTGCATTGTTCTTAAATTCATTCCACTTTACACCAAGTATTTTCCTGAGGCATTTGTTTTCAAAAGAGTCTAATTTCTTGTCTATTTCTTTAGTTGATTTCCAGCTTTGCATACATAAATGAGGGTGGATATGAGGGTGAATTTGAATTTAATAATCTTAACTTGGTTTTTGCACTTATAACTTTTGAATTTCATGTGTTCTCAAGATTTTTGAAAGACAATGCTGGTTTTACAATTCTAATTCTAACTTCCTTCCTGGTGTCACCGTCCTGGTCTATGTAGCTGCTAAGGTATGCAGATTGGTTTACTTCATCAACAGCTCTTCCTTCTACGTATATTTTTCCTTCTTGATTAATGAGAAGTTTCATTATTTTTGTTTTGATTTGTTAATTTCAAGATCTATTTTGCTAGCCAAGGAAGACAGGGAATCTGTTTTATCCTGCATTGATTTCACAATGTCACTGATAAGAGTTATGTCATCAGCAAAATTAAGATCTTCTATTTGGGTCCCATGTACCCAGTCAATGCCAGTTTTACCTGTGCATCATCTTTTCATTATAAAGTCTAATGCAATTCCAAAAAGCAAGGGAGATAATATACATCCTTGTTTCATGCCTGATTCAAAATATACACCACTAATTATGCTGAATATGGGTATGGTATCATTTCCTCCTTGACAGCAGCTTGGCCAGTGTGTTTATTATAAAGCCGATTTTCTTTATTTCATTGACATTATCATTTATATAATTAAAACCATAACAATAGATGATTAGAATTTTTTTGAGCATGGGTAAAAAAAAAAGATAGAGAATCTAAAAATAATCACTGGAGAATTGGAGGAAAAAAAAGAAAGACAAGGAGAATCTGAAAATTATCACTGGAAAACTTGAGGAAGAAAAAAGAAAGAAATAGATAGAAATATGGTGGATCTAATTGCACTGAAAAAAAGATAGCTGATCTAATTAGAAAAATACCTGGTACCATGCAAACAGCATATTCTTTTCCAGTTTATTCAGCCTGTATGTTTTTCTATAAATGAGGAGTAGGCCAAAACATTTGTATTCACCGTAATTGAATACAGTTGTTCCTACTTTCTTTTTTTTAAATTGTAATTATTCATCATTAGCAAGACCTATCAACGTATCTCTTAATGAGTGAATTCTAACATTCAAAAGTTTTCACTAGCAATATGATTACTTAATCATATTGCTAGTGAAAACTTTTGAATGTTAGAATTTAGTTTGAACTATCAGTCTAAAAAATCTGGCCAGAGAACACAATCTATTCTTATGTGCACTGATGCACCCTAAAAAAAAGTTTATCTTAATCTGTCCTATTTATTCATTACCAGATATGTTGCATTGAATACATTGTTACGAGTGGTCAGTGCAGATTATAATGCAGTTCAAAGACACAGAACAACAATTGTGGATTGCTTGAAAGATCCAGATGTATCCATACGAAGGTAAGTACAGAAAAATATATCAACTGGACTTTGTAATTTTAAATGGTTTGCTTTTGTTACAGAGGCAGCACTAAACCACCTCATTGCTAATGTGCTGTATAGAGATAAGAGTGACAGAGCCAGCACTAAACCTCCTCATTGCTAATGTGCTGTATAGAGATAAGAGTGACAGAGGCAGCACTAAACCTTCCTATTGCTAACGTGCTGTATAGAGATAAAGTAAGAGAACACAGTTTTGTAGGGTTAGACCTAAAAAAAAAATCGTAGACAAAGCACTTTAACGAGACGTGAGAGAAAGAAAAATCACAAGAGAATTACCTGGGATTCAAACACGGACTCCGGTAGGACACGCAGCCACCTAGCCACGAGAGAACAGCATGTTATTGACAGCCAACTAGCATCCCCAAAAAAAAGGTGTTTTATTGACACAGTCTTTAGTAACTGTTCAGCAGACATGAGGGATCGTGACACAGAAATTCCGTAGCTTAGATTCAGTCTCTCCACCAGGTATCAACTTTTTAGACAAACATACACACAGTCTCCTGCCATGTCTGGTGCAGACTTGAACAACAATAACGAACAAACGAATACTTATTACATGAAGTGTATGTTTGTCTAAAAAGTTGGTACCTGCTAGAGAGAGACTGAATTTAAGCTACAGAATTTCTGTGTCATAACCTTGTTTCTTTCTGGGTGTCACGATCGCTTACGTCTGCTGAACAGTTACTAAAGGCTATGTCAGTAAAACACCTTTTTTTTGGGGGGGGGGGTGGTTCTAGTTGGCTAAGTCGATAGTACGTTGTTCTCTCGTGGCTAGACGGCTGCTCGTCCTACTGGAGTCCGTGTTGAATCCCAGGTAATTCTCTTGTGATTTTTCTTTCTCGCACGTCTCACTAAAGTGCTTTGTCTACGATTTTTTCAAGGTCTTAACCTACAAAACTGTGTTCTCTTACTTTACTGTACAAAAGCCTCGTAGTTTCCTATTTATAAAAAATTGTATAGAGATAAGAGTGACCAAGGCAGCACTAAACCATCTCATTGCTAACGTGCTGTATAGAGATAAGAGTGACCAAGGCAGCACTAAACCACCTCATTGCTAACATACTGTATAGAGATAAGAGTGACCGAGACATCACTAAACCATCTCTTTGCTAATGTACTGTATAGAGATAAGAGTGACCGAGAAAGCACTAAACCACCTCATTGCTAATGTACTGTATAAGAAATACAGAGTGACCTGAAAGGAGCTGTGAATTTATTATCACCTGATGGGGGAGGGGAAGGGGGAGAGAAATTCATAAACGCTGGGATCAGAAAAATAAATTATGCTGAGGAATGGATTGATAAGAGTTGTTTTTTTTATTGCAGAATTAAATTAATGTGGAAGGATGGGGGGAATCGGTCAGAGATTCTTTGTGTACAATGTCACATTAGCTAATCAGGAGCATTTTTATTTATTTTTTAATTATTTTTTAAATAAATGGTTTCAGACTAAAACAAATTTGTTATGCTAATTATACATAAAAAAGTTTAACTGATTTTAGTTAAGTGTTTCAGTACATGTAGTGGATCATCTCATATAATTTAAAACATAGGATAAAATTCAAGTGTGCAAAAATTAGACCTCAGTAAAAGGATATATGAAAGTTAACTGGAAATAAAATGGTATATGCTGGTGGGTTTTTCAGCATTGAACAAGAAGAGGTGGTGTGGTCATGGTCTTTTTGTCTGTTGTAACAAGATTAAAAATGGAATTGTTAAATGAACAAATTAACATACATTTATAAATAGTAGTGCAACCTTGAGATTCAGATTAAGTGATGGCATTTTTGTCAAAGTTCTTTATCCAATCACATGCCATTTTCTTTAAAAATAATGTGGGTTAAAATCTGCTGAGATGTCACTGGCAGTATGATGAAAGTTAACAGTAGAGTTAACAGATTTGCAGTAGTGGACAAAAATAAAAAAAAAGGTAAAAAACTGGAGAGCTATAAAAAGAAAGAATGTCAAAAGAACTTTGTGTTTGAACACATTGTATTATTTTTGCTGATAGAGGAATATATCTGCATAACAAAAATAATTCCAGTAAAGAATGGAAAGAGGTTTTTATAAAATTTAACACTGAACCAGCATGATAAAATATTTGAACTTGCGGCATTGATTCTGATTGGCTGTTCTACTTTAGAACTGTTTACAGCATTTTTTTTTTTAAAGTCTGTTTTAGACTTTTCACAGAAACTATAATCTTCATTGGGCTGTGCTGCTCTTTTTGAAGAATTCTTATTAATATCATGATTCAAAATAATGAAAATTATGAAGCTGCAGGTTAAATTTCCTAAATCAGAAAAAGCCAGTCTGTTGACTTGCGATTCATCTAATCGTTACATGTTGAATCATTAAGAGAACTGAAAAAACAGAAGACCAAATAATGTATGGAAAAAGGATACAGCAAAGGTTCTAAAACCAGAGGGACTTGCATGGGGTGACTTGGAGAAGAGTGTCAAAGACAGAAATGACTGGAAAACCTTTGTCTGTGGTTTGTGCTCCAGAGAAGGAGCTGTGAGCTTTGACTGATTTATTACATCAGTGAAGTTTATACTAATTGTTGTGTTGGTAATATGATGTTAGTGCTTTATTTTACTGTTTGTCTACAGGCGTGCCATTGAGCTTTCCTTTGCTCTGATTAACCACAACAATGTTCGGGGCATGATGAAGGAGCTGTTGTTTTTCTTGGAAACCTGTGACCCAGAGTTCAAATCTGATTGCTGTTCTAACATCGTCATGGCAGCTGCCAAGTAAGCCTGCCCTTCTGTGAAGTTCACTGATGGTATAAGACTGAAATAATTGTCCTTGTATTGTGTGGAGCTTTTGAATGGGGAAACCCAGAGAGGTCCCTTGGATTTGGGGGGAGAGATGATTGTGTCAGCAGCAGAGAAAATTGGTTACGCTAGTGAATGCTTTTTTTTTTTTTTTCCTGTTTGAATCCATCTTTGTATGGACTGTGATATTCCTTCTGCATCATTATAGTCCAGTCTTTTTAAAGTTTTAACCTGTAAGTTTTCCCCAGAATGAAAAAAATGAGAAAGGCAGCAGTTAACAGCCACATTTTTGATCACATATTTAAGTTTAAACACTCTCCTGTACATTTTGAAATTTGGACTCATGAACCATTGAAATGGCTTTTTGAAAAATTAAAAAGAAAATAACTACTGTCATATAATTTTATTTTGTAGTTGGAAGTTCCCAATATTAGTCTGTATTAAATGCTAAAGACAAGACATTGTGTCTCTCTGTAAAACATGATGTTTGATTAAAAAAAAAGTTCATGTGTCATGGATGCTGTTCGGGAGGTTAAGAGTTAAAAGTGTTAAATATATGTTGCATCAATATATTTAAGTGTAAAACATTGGGACTTGACTATTACATATTGAACCAGAACGAGGAGAAACCCCATATGATTTTTATATACTGTATGGCTTTGTCTTCAATCTGCTTACATTCATTATGCAAAAAAAAACCTCATCACTAACACAAATAGTTCAGTTTTTAAAAATGTGAAACCTAATGATCTCTGCTCCCAATTCTTGTATGTTTTTCTTTCATGTTGCTTTTTTTTTTCCTATCAGATTCCTGGTTTAATTTTGCATTCATTTCATGATCTTTGTTTCTTACCACTCTCACAGATATTCTCCGAACAGGAGGTGGCACATAGACACAGTTTTTAAAGTTTTAACAACGGTAAGTTTTCTCCAGAATGGAAATATAAGACAGGCAGTAGTTAACAGCCACATGTTTGATCGCATCACACTCTCCTGTACATTTTGAAATTTGGACTGAGTTTGGTGACATTTCTTAAAAAGTAATTTTTTTAAACACCGGTTAAGTTGGTGATTGTGTTAACCAACAGTTTCCAGTAAATTACCAATGAAAAAAAAAAAAGGAGAAAAGCCAAAACTTTTGGAGGTCATCAGTTACCATTACTGGTTTATATTACCAAAAAACCTTATTAAACAGCAACCAATGAAGTTGGTTGGAGGCTAGTCGCACAAGTGAGATGACGATGATGATCAGTTTGCTTGGAGGAGAATCGGTCAGTTTTGGGTTTGGTTCAGCTTTTTAACATTTTATAAATATTATATCTCACCGCAGATAAGATTTTCTTTAAAAAATCAAGCAAACATTTCATTCAGGCTGATGCTTGTAATACATGGTTAATTTTACATTAAATGAAAGTATAAGGTACTGAATGTTGTTTTGACAAAACCATTATTTAAGAAATTACTTGATCCAAGGTGAAGGACAAGTGCAAGTGTACCAGTTTTGAAAAATCCTAATGCGGTCACTGGTTTCAATTTTTGAATATTTTTTTTTTTTTTTGCATCACAAAACATGGTCTGTTCATCAGATTTATTTGTTGTTGTTGTTGTTTTGTTTATTCAGTCTAAAGCAGTTGCTTTCCTGGATTTTACTTTTTTATGATTAATTCATGGCATTTTATAAAACAAGAATTTTGATTTTGTTAATTGCGAACAGCATATATATATATTTTTTATAACAAAATTTTCGTATATTTATTATCTTTAAGTGCACATATTTTAAGAGTAGATTTCTGAATGAATGCCTGGACAGTTAGTAAACTGGTTAGTTTACCATTTCCACTTATTGATGTACGAGCCGCCGTACGTGTCTGCTGTTTATGTCCTTGTCCAAGTAGTTTATGTTTTTCTCAGCATCCAGGAGGAGCATGATATCAGTGAAAGGAGACATGATCTTAAGAAAAGAAAGTCAAAACTGCGTGATAGGATATGAACCCTGGAGTTCTTGTTAATTGATAAATAAGCCGCTGCTGGGCTGCTCAGATTGTTCTGATGGGATTTGCCAGCACAAATTTTGCTGGGACTGTGTAGAAAGGGAAGTTTCTTTTATGTCCTGGTAATGGAACAGATTATTAACTCTTTCTGTACTGGGGGGGGCTTTACATCAAATGACCAAGGGGGTAAATTTCATAAAGTGGAATGGGATGGTTGTCGCATTTAAAAGGGTCACAAAGCCATAGTCTTGCAGTATGACATGTTATACATTAGTTTAAACAGGAAAAGTTGTATATTGTTTTTGTAATAAAATTGTTAGTATTTTATTAGTATAGAACAGAGCTGAGAACTGAGAAGAAAGAATGGAAGATTGTGATAAAATATTTTCTCACTTAGCCCTCAAGTTAATCCACTGTACTGGGTCCGATATATCCAGAATGAAAAAATTTTACACAAACATCATTTCCTCACAGAAAATACACACTAATTATTTATTTACAATTAATTTACAATCTACAATAAACTGAAAACATGAAAACACAAGTTGGCGGCAGGCTATAAGCTTAGAAAAAACTTTAAAAACAGTTAAATTTTATCACGAATTGGCTCTGAATTCAACCTCAAAATTTTATCACGAATTGGCTCTGAATTCAACCTCATGGGTGCCTCGTGTCTATGTTTTTGATACCAGAAGGAAGTAATACTACCAGTTTTGCCAGATTTTTTAGTATAGTTTGGACAAATTCAAAATTAGAGACCAACCCATACCAGTGACTACAAGTAGATAAGCGAACTCATGAGGATGCCATCCACGCAAGGCACGTCAAGCGGGACACAAAGAGTTAACAGACGATGCCTCCAGGCCCACGTTCTATGCTCATTACATTGTAATAGTATATATGTGTATGTGTTTCATTTGTCTTTTTCTTCATTCTGTATAATGCATTATGTTTGGTCCAGAGGAATAAGGCTTGTAACTGAGCAATAGCTGTGGTTAATTTAGAGGTTGTATTAATGACCATATGTGTTACAGTGGTGTAGTGCTGTCACTTGCCAGCTATAAGGATCAGATTGCTATTTCTTAAAATTACTTTCTTGGACTGACAGGCACCAAGATTGATTCAGCCTCAGGAAATAAGTACCAGGAGTTTCTCTAGCAAAGTGAAGACAGGTGATGGCCTGTCACTTTCCTCATGTTTCTGAGGCTTAAAAATGTGAAGGCACGCCCCAGTAGCATGCTTTTTCCATGTGAAATGTGTATATTTTTTTACTAGCTGTCCCCTACAGATCATGTCATTAGAGTGATACTTTCTGCCCCATGCAGGCAGGCAACTATATCAAGGGAGATGTAGTTACTGTGGCCATCCAGTTAGTGTCAGAGACATCATCTCTTCATGCATACTGTGTGCAGCAGTTGTATCGCACTCTGAGAAACGATTACACACAGCAGCCACTGGCACAAGTAGCAGCCTGGTGTATTGGAGAATATGGGGAATTGCTCAATTCTAGTAGTGTGGAAGAGGAAGAACCATTACAGGTACACTGTATTCTGATGTTTATGATCTGTTTGGTGCTCACTTGTTTTGTTAGGTATGTTTTTTTGTGTCTGGTACAGTCACAAGACCGTGGAAATTTACATTTTTGCCATGTTTGCTTGCAGTGGACGAAGTTCCATTTTTTGGGACTAACCTTCATGTGAATAACTCTGCTTTCTCTTCATTCGCTGACACCAGCATTGTGTGCAGCGTAATTCAGTGCACAATTTGGCATATCTCAAATAACTGTACATATCTGTATATCAGCAAGGGGAGGTCACTGTTGACTTAGCTTACTTGCACATTCTCAGAAGAGTTAATAAATACTGTTAATCTTTGCAAATTGTGAAAAAATTCTGAGGGTGCAAGTCTGCCAATGAGACTGTGTTTGTCCATGTCGACAAACAGGATGAGAGGGGTTGGTTCGTGTGTGTCTGTAAACTGTTATGCTCTGTCACTTCACACATAAAGGTTGATTGTCTGATTTAAAAGCTCTGTCACTTCACACATAGAGGTTGATATCTGATTTAAAAGCTCATTCACTGAACACATAAAGTACTAAAAGTGTCCTACACAACAGAGTACTCAAAGTGAAGTTCGGTTTTTTTGGCTAATGCAAGTGAAGTGTAGTAGAGCACCTTAGATCTTACATCCTTCCTGTGCCGTTAAACATCACATAGGGCTCACATGGTAGTTCACCACGTTTTCCTGTTTTCAGTGAGCTTTTAAACCTCATCAAAGGATTTTATGTCTGCTAAATTGGCTTCTCTTAACAATGTTCTCTTAAGGGTTTCATGTGGTCGACCTCTTTTTCTTCGGCCTATTGTGTTCCACTTGATAGCTTGTTTGGGGATTCTCAGATTGTTTCTTCTCATCACGTAACTGATATATGTCCATCTTCTTTTTCTGATCACCCATGAGATAGGTTGTTCACTCATTTGGTTTACGTCTGGGTTGTTCTTTAATTCTTTCTACTTTATAACAAGTATTTTCCTGAGGCATTCATTTTCAAAAGAGTCTAATTTCTTTTCTGTTTCTTTAGTTGTTTTCCAGCTTTCACATGCATAAATGAGGGTGGATATTGCATTTGAATTGATTAATCTTAACTTGGTTTTTATGCTTATAACTTTTGAGGACCATATGTTCTCATGATCCTTGAAGGTCAATGCTGCTTTTGCAGTTCTAATTCTAACTTCCTTTCTGGTGTCACCATCCCCTGGTCTATGTAGCTGCCGAGGTATGCAGATTGATGTACTACTTCAACAGCTGTTCCTTCTACATATATTTTTCCTTCTTGATTAATGGGAAGTTTCATTTTTTTTTTTTTTTTCCTTGTTAATTTCAAGTCCTGTTTTACTAGCCAGTGAAGACAGGGTATCTGTTTTTTCTCGCATCGAATTCACATTGTCACTGATACAAGTTGTTTTTATCTGCAAAATAGAGATCTTCCAGTTGGGTCTCATGTACCCAGTCAGAGCCCGTTTTACCTGTCCAACATTTTTTCATTATAAAGTCTATGGCAATTCCAAAAAGCAAGGGATATAATATACATCCTTGTTTCATGCCTGTTTCAGTCTGAAACCATTCACTCATTTCTTCTTCTGTGTTGACTGCACAAACATATCCGTTTTAGAGTTCCTTAATGGTGTTGCAGTTTTAGATGATATTCCTTATAGTCTTAAAATCTCCATAATGAATCTCTGTGAATGCTATCAAATGCTTTTTTAAAAGTCTCTCAAGTTCAGGATTAATGGTTTTTGCTTTCCAATATGTTCTTCAAGTGTTTTTCTTAGAGTAAAGATCTGATTGAGACAGTTTCTCCCTTTTTGAAATCCTGCATGTTCTTTTGTCATTGCAGCATCCACTATATCTTTAATTCTATTCAGGATGACTTTGCAAAATACTTTTGATACAACTAATAGTAAGGTTACTCCTCTCCCATTATTGCAGTCGCTAAGGTTGCCTTTTTTGGTATTTTAACAATGATTTTTTTTTCCATTTTGAAGGGACCTTTTCTTCTTTTCAGACTTTATTAAATATTCTCCGTACTGTTACTAGCTTTTAACATTTCGGTTATTTCATTTTCACCTGCAGCCTTTTTGTTAGCCATTAGGTTCACTGCTGTTTCGGTTTCATTCAATGAAATTTCTTCTAGGTTGACATTTAGTTGTAGGATTAGTAAGTTGGTTTCAAGATCTATCTGTTCTTTTGTGTGTGGTCGCCCCATCTTTGTTTTTTTTAATACTTGATGTTAATAGGGTGCCAGTTTTGCTAAAGAGTGGTCTTTCTTTGGATGTAATAGTACCTGTTAGCCTCTTTTGTATATTGTATAGAGTTTTGCTGTCTCCTGTTTTTTGCTGCTTTCTCTGCTTCTTTCGCCATATTGTCCGTGTATTCTCTCTAATCTCTTCTAGCTGAATTTTTTTACTTTATTGTCTAGTTCTTTGTATGTTCATCATCATCATCATCATGTGCCGTGCCGACTGACGTTGGCTATTATGCTTCTCCAGAATACACGATCCTTCATGTAGGCCATCAGTTCAGTTGGTGATCTCCTCTCACACCATCCTGTCAGACTGTCCAGTATCATTTCTCTTGGTCTTCCTCTTGATCGTCATCCTTCTATTTTTCCTGTTGTTATAATATTTTCAATGCCCCCTCTTCTCATTGCATGTCCTGTGAAAGTACATTGTCTCTCTTTTATCTTTTTGACAAGGTTTCTTGTCTCTCCAGCTCTTCTCATACATTCTTCATTAGTTATTTTTGCTGTCCAGGGGATTCGCAACATTCTTCTAATAAACCACATTTCTGCTGCTTCCAATGATTTTTGTGCAGACTTGCCTATTGTCCATGATTCACTTCCATATAACAAGATAGGTTCAATATAGCATTTTAGGACTTGTTTTCTAACATTAATTGATAAGGATGTGTTGGTTAATATGTTTCTCATTCTCTGAAATACAGTCTTTGCTTGGCCTATTCTGTTCCTAATTTCTGTTTTGCATTTCCCATCTGAAATTATTACTGCTCCAAGGTATTTGAATTTCTGCACCTGCTTTAGAATAATTCCGTTTAATTTAATACTGCATGCTGGTGGATTCTGTTTCTTAGATGTAACCATAGTCTCTGTCTTTTTGATGTTCAAAGTAAGGCCTTTCTGTTCACTTTCTTTGGCAACTTTATCCAAGAGATTTTGCAGGTCTTGTTGGTTCTCAGCTATCAGTACTGTGTCGTCAGCATACCGAAGGTTGTTAATATTGTATCCTCCAATTTTTATACCTGGTTCTGTGATGATTGTTCTTAGAATATTCTCGCTATACAGAGAAAAAAGGTCTGGAGATAGTACATATCCTTGTCGCACCCCTTGTTTTATAGATTGATATTTTCAAGTTCTATTTTCAACTCGAACTGCTGCTTCTTGCTGCCAGTATAGATGTTTTACAATCCTCAGGACTTTGCCGTCTATATTGATGTCTTCAAGCATTTTAATAATTTCATTATGTTTCATCTTGTCAAATGCCTTGGTGTAATCAATGAAGCATAAGTAGAGATCTTTCTGTACTTCTAAAGCTCTTTCTGTTAGTATTCGTAAAGCATAAATGGCATTGTGTGTTCCCTTTCCTTCAACAAATTCAAATTGTTCACCTGCTATTTCCATTTTTATCTTTTTCCTTGTTCTTCTCATAATGATTCTCAGAAGTAGCTTCGTTATGTGACATGAGAGGCTGATAGTCCAGTGGTCATCACATTCCTTTGCACCTGGTTTCTTTGATAGTGCTATAAAACGTGGATTTAATCAGGTCACTGGGAATATAACCACTGTTGTAAATGTCATTCAGTAACTTGGTTATTATTTTTGTTCCTGTCTCCTCTAGTGCTTCTATTTCTTCTATTGTTATATTATCAGACCCAGTCGCTTTTCCTTTCTTCATGTGTTTGATGGCATCTATGATTTCATCTTCAAGTATTGGTGGTCCCTCACAGTTTTCAGTATATGGTGTTAATTCTGGTCTTTCTCCTTCATATAGCTCACCGATATACTCTGTCCACCTGTCCACAATGTCTTCTTTTCCCATTAACATTTTACCTTCTTTCGATTTCAGGCATCCTGTGGTATATTTTGTTTTCCTGCCTGTGAGTTCATTAATTCGTTTGTGCATGTTTTTGCTGTCTTTAATATGAGAGTCCTCTATCTGTCTGCACTGCTCATTTAACCACACTTCTTTTGCTTCTCTGCATTTGCGTCTTATTTCTTTATTTATCTTGCTATATTTTTCCTCGTTATTTTTACTCCTCCTCCTCTTGTCCATCAGTCCTAAGATGTCGTCTGTCATCCATTTATTTTTAGGGCCTTCTTTTTTTGGTGGTATTATCTCCTTAACAGTTTGGTGGATAGAATCTCTTAACATTGCCCATTGTTCATCTATACTATTTATCTTTGCTATTGCATTGTATCTATTTGTTATAATAACTTTGTATTGTTCTCGCAGTTCTTGGTCATTTTTAAGAAGTTCTGTGTTCAGTTTGATGTTTCTCACTTTTCTGCCTAATTTCTTTATTTTTATTCTAACTTTTCCACACAGTGGATCATGGTCACTATTGCAGTCAGCTCCTGGCATGGTTTTTGTTGTCAGTAATGCATTGCAGAATCGTTTGTTGATTAATATGTAGTCTATCTGGTTAAAAGTCTTTTTGTCTGGCTGCACCACGTTGCCAGTCTTCGAGGATGTTGTTTAAACCAGGTGTGTCCTACAACCATGCTGTGTATTCTTGCCCATTCAATTAATTTATAACCTCTGTCATTCCTCTCCCCCAGTCCATAGTCACCAATGATGTCTGAAGTTCTTCCTTTACCAACTTTGGCATTAAAATCTCCCATGACTATGGTAACTTCATGTGACTTTGTGTGTTTTAGTGCTGTCTCTATGTCATTATAAAATAGCTGTACATCTTCTTCAAAGCTTTCAGATGTTGGAGCGTACACTTGTATAATATTTATGTTTATTGGTTGTCTTTTCAGTTGGGCTAGCAGGACTCGGTCCGAGATGTTCAGATATCCTACAGTTGTCCTTGCCGTTTGTTCATCAAATATAATTCCTACTCCTCGTTCATGTTTCTCACTTCCTGAATATATTATTGTATATTTATCTGAGTTTATCTTCCCTGCACCTGTCCATCTAACTTCATTCATTCCTAATATGTTGATCTTCATCCTTTCCATTTCCATCTTTACATTTTCTAATTTTCCAGCCTGGAATAAAGTTCTAACATTCCATGTTGCTATTTTGAACTTGTTAGTTTTGCCACCAGTAGCTTGATGACGATCTGGCCTCACCTGTGGCTCGTGAGCTGCCCTACCGGACAAGGCTGTTCCAGAGGAACATCCATTAACGTCGTTCATGATGAATCGATTATTCTGTTCAAGCATAACTATTCTTGGGAACTACAACAGTGGTTTCCCGTTGCCTTCTGTCGGTTTGTGTACGGACTCTCCGCTAGCCATTGGACTCCCTGTCCTACCCGCAAGGCAGCGGGAGCGAGAGGTTTTAAGGCGCCTCTGACCCGCCTGGTATTCCCTTCACTGAGCACCTGAGGCACTTTATAGGAGTAGTAGAGCCACCTACTACCCCACCTCGCTCTCTGAGTCTACCGCCAGTTGGTCTGCGCCTGCTTGTTTGGACAACTCCTTATTCACAGGGATCCTCCATATCTGGAGGACTTTCACCATCCGCCACCTGTGACGCGCTGGGTTGGGGATGGTTGCCCCAGCTTTACCCAGCTTTGTATGTTGCTTTTGCCAGATCTTTTCCAAGATTTGTTTTAACATTCATCATGGCTAATTTGGCTGCTCATCTTTCATGTATGTATTTCCATGTGTTTTCTGATATCCATGCTTTTCTATTTGTTTTTTTTTGTGTGCAGTCCAGCGCTTGGTTTTGCTGCTGTGGTTATGACTGTGTTGTAATAATTTCCATAATTCTATAACTATCTCCTCTACCTCACCAAGTAGAGCATAGAAAATTATTTTTAAAAAAGAAAAGGAGGGTCTTCATGAAAATTAAGAGAAAGTTTATTGTTATAATAATAACTGTATAGTTTTTAAGCTAAATTCTTATTTTCATTTCTTTTCCATTATTTTTTAATTGACTGCATCTTCATTGATAAACGATTTCTTTTCTTCCAAACAGGTTACAGAAGATGAGGTGATCTCGCTGCTGGAGAAGATTCTTTCTAACAACAACTCCACTGTAGTCACCAGAGAGTATGCCCTGACAGCCTTGATGAAGCTCTCCTCTAGGCTTACCAGCAGTGTCAGGTCAGTTGACTGTCTCCATTGAGGGTTTGGGCTGGAGAAAGATAAGTGATTAGATCTTTATCTCATTGATTTTAGTGAACAACACTATTAGTTACTCGTGGAAGTGGGTTCAGTATAAAAAAATATTTAAAAATTACCATTTTATCAAGGGGGAATTTTCATATTTTTATTTCTGTTTTTGACAGCTTGTTTCATTTATTGCTTTGATTCATATATTTTGGTCATCCCGAATATTTTCTAAAAATAACTTCACATATTTGCTTTTTTTTGCTGTAATTAAATTTCCAAGTGCTGTTACCTTTCCAGCCGCCTGAAGAAGTGATAGCCCAGTATGGATCAAGTACAAATGTTGAACTGCAGCAACGAGCCGTGGAGTACACAAATCTCTTCACGAGATTTGACCATTTGAGGTAAATGTTTCTATACATGAGGAATGCACAGGTTGATGCCGCCAGTATAGCATAAAATTCAGTAAGAGTAAAATGAAATGTTAACTATTTAGTTATCATTACTGTCTGACTAGCTGGTGGGTGCGGTAATCTCCTTTGAAGGGAGGTTTGACCGTTGATGATTGCGGTCAAAAGCTGTCATGACTGGAGGGTGACAGCTGTGAGGATAGAACCCGTTGAGGAAGCCATGTGACAAATAAATGGCAAGCTCTGTCATCCCCACTGAAGAAGTTATACAGATGATCCCTCTTTATGATTCATTTTTCTGTTGGTCCATTTAAGTAGTAGGACTTCTTACTGTAGATTCAGATTTACAAATATTGTTAAATATTGTTTATTGTACTTATTTAATGTAAAACTATTTATTTTAAAGCTTGTTATTATAAGGTCACTTTAAAAATAAACATGCCTGACTTTTCACAGTAAAATATTGTATATTCACCCCTATGAAACATCAGAATAGAACTCTGTCAGAAAGCGAGGGCTGTTGGATTAGAACTGTGTCAGAAAGTGAGAACTATCTGTATATATTTCTGCAACTTCAGTTTTCATTTTTCCTATTGTGTTTCTTCATCGGCCCCAAAACTGCCTGCTTAAGTTAGAGAAGTAGCCTCTTGCTGTCGGCCCAGCCACACCTTGCGCTAAGAAGTGATGTGTATTTCTAATTGTCCTAGTCGTCAGTCTGTCACACCTAATGTAGAGAGGAAAACCCCTTACTGTAGAATCTTTCTATTTGAGTAGTACATAGTACAGTGGCAGCGTGTGTTACTTTTCTGTCAGAGATGTCTCTTCATCTTGCCTCTTGGTTTTTGTTTTAGAAATCTTCACATTCTGTGAAAGCCTGATTTGTTGGTAAATTCATGTTCCTCATGGAAGTAGAAGTTACCATGCAGATTTTAATCTGAGATTTAAAGAAATCCAATGCGTTTCTCTTAGTCAGAAACATCTGATATGTTGCCCGTTTTGAAAGATCATTACCGCAGCATTGGTTTTTTGAGATTTTAAAATTAATAGGGAACTGAATGATACCAGCTGGATAGGTGCACTTTGTCCCTTTGTGATTAGATCTTTATCTCATTGATATTATTTTGGCAACACTATTAGTTATCCATGTTTGTGTCGAAGATTTTATTACAGTTCTATGTCTTTTTTTTTCCCTGCCTTAATGCCAATTCTTTGACTTTTTGTCCAGCATTTGCAGTGTTATCTTCTGTAATCTGTTTCTTTGTTTAAAATTATACAAAACATATTGCTGGTGGGTTTTTTTTTTCTTATTTTTAGCAGAAATTGCATTTAAATGATTTTAAAAGATAGTGAAAGTAATATTTAAGATGAAGTTTGAGCATGGATTTTATTTCTCAGGCCTGCTGTACTGGAGCATATGCCATTGATAGAGGCACATCCACACAGCCTGGAAGACAGTTACGGAGATACATCAGACCTGAACCTGCTGGCGGATCCAGTCTCCAGAACCAGTTTACCCAACCTGGTTACCTCCCCCACACAGCCAACTGAAGTGAGTGTGTGCTTGTCTGCTCTCTGTGGTATTTGTAAAGAGAAAACTTGTAAAGCCAGGGATCAGAAAAGTCAAGTGGTATTTGTTACTAAGTAAGAGTGATAAGTTAACCTTCTAAACATGTATAAGTATCATAGTTTTTTGTTTTTTTTTTGTTAATTTGCTCAGCCCATCAGATTAAGAAATGGAAGAAAAGTAAAGTAAAGGTAACCCTGTCATGCCTTAGAGACACATAGGGATATGGTGTTAGTGCCCATATTTTCCTTGGCCTGTCAGCACACTAGAGGGTGATATGGTCAGTATCACGCCTGGCCGCCTTTCCTTCCCCAACACCAGAAGAAGTTGGGTACCCATTTCTACAGCTGGGTGGCTGGGGTGCCTCCGGCCAGATTTGAACCCCCCGACCTTTGCCATGAGAGCCCAGTGCACTAACCACTTCACCACTCAGACACCCAAGAGATGGAAGCATCCTTAAAAATATTGTGTGAACAGCTAGTGTACGGCAAAGGTAGTTGGAAACTTACAATTGTCTCTCAGATGAACAAGATTAGATGGCAAGGGACATAGATCCAAAATTGCAGAATTTGTTGTGGACCATTCCAAAATGGAAATTCACCCTGAACTCATCTGTATTGTCTGTGCCCAGTGCGTTAGAACTAGTTTAAGTTTCTTGGGTTTGGTTTATTGTGAATGGACTTACAAATTCTTATTGTGCTGCGTTATACCCCACGAGTTAGTTCTGACCATGGGACGAGACAGTTTTGAAGCTAGAAAAAAAGCACTCATTATAGTACCTACCCACTAAGCTTCACCCCTTCTTAATTTTCAGACCTCCTCACAGCATCACTTTGCAGCATCTCTTCCCCAATCATCTATTTCAACTTCTGGCTAGGTCAGCATTGTATCACTCTCTCTCCCCTCCCTGGTTCCCCATCCACCACCCCCAGTTACAATCCACCGACCACATATTGCAAGTCTCTATTTAAACAGTCTCCATGTTCTACTAAATCCATTCCTGACACACACCGCCGGACAAGTCACACCTTACAATTTACAGCTAAGTACTCTTTAATTTTTTTTTTTTTAATACTGTTCATGTGAATCTATACTTTATCTCCTCTCTCTATTTCTTCTTCGTCCTGTATGTTTTTTGTATGATTAAGGCTGACGCCGAAACGTCACAACTTTGTAGTCGTTAAGTAATGAAGCTGTTCCTACATTTTTTCCTAGTTTATGCTTCCTGTGTTCTGCGTCTGCCCTCTCTGTCTTTTTTTTTTTTTTTTTCCTCAACATTAGTCCCTGCAGATTCTGAAGTTTCTGTCCATCCTTTCCCAGCTGATGTCCCAGCATGCAACTCCACTGTTCGGAATTGGCAGCATAGTACCCAGCCTATATGTTATATCTGTCCAACACCTTTATGCCTCATGTATACATGAACTTCTGTAGTGGACACCCAGTTGTTCTTTATTTTTGTTTTAACCACTTGTCTGTATACATCTCTTACAGTGCACTTATCATCTCTTGGGTGGTCGTGGTTAAGTCGGTGATGCCTATACTGCCTCGTCATGTACTTTTATTTATTGTCAGTTATGAGACCTGAATGTGTAATTGTTCCGCATCCTCAGTGAGGAGAATATTTGAGTACACTTTAAAAGAGGCAGGAGATGTTGAGAGAACACAGAGTATGTCACAGTATTTAATGTTTTGAAACAGAGCTGAAAACCTTAATTGGACTTAATTTCAGAATGGGGACATCTTGGACATTTTATCCAATGGCTCTGTCAATTCACCGGCACCACACTCTGACAGAAGTGGAGGATTAGGTGGTGGGGCTTCAGATTTGCTAGATCTTCTTGGAGACCTGGGCTCCGATGTGCCTCCTACAAATAACAATACAGGTGGGATTTCTGTTTTTTTTTTTTTTTAAGAACAACAGAGAGGATATTGAGCAATAGAGGGCTCACCTGGGCAAGAGCAGGAAAAAAAAAGGAAAAAGATAGGCATTTGTGGAAAACCCTTGCGGAAGTCCCATGTGCCCTAGGCACTTAAGGTTCAGAGAGAGAGAGAGAGCATATACTTTGCTAACTCACATATAAATATGAGGACGAGATATTTTCCAAGGATTAAAATTGCTTCTTTATTAATAAAATATCATTCGAAGGACATGGGTTTCTGAGACAAGTTAAATGCAGTAATATCATAAATGGTGATGTGAAATCATCTTGTTTTAAATCTTCCAGCAAATGCAAGTTGTTCTTTGCCACTAACACCATGGTGGTGGTGAAGCTCAGGCATTGTGTTCTTCTTTGGAGAATGGATAGCAGTAACAAGCTTGAAGACCTGGACTGGACCCAGAAAACAGCTTCTGGGCATACTCTACCACCAAGAGGAGCTTATTGAATCATGCTCCTTTAGCCCATTCAGAAGCCAAATGTGAACCTGTTACATGGAGTGCCATGAGTATATGGGGGAAAGTCTTTGCCAACTTTGGTTTGCTGATCCATTTTGTCATCTTGCATAGTCATCTTTGCTCATGTATATGATGTGATTCATTTGTCAGTTCGGGGGGAGGGGGATATTTAACACTCATAAACAGTAATATCATAAACAATTTCATTTCAGTCCTGTCGCCAGCCAATAACAACTTGCTGGATGGCTTCATTCAACCTGCAGCTCAGACTAACAACATGGTGAATGGTACCTCATGTACGTAACAATTTCTGGTTATCATTCGTTTTCTCTTTTTGATGTTAGCTTACACTGGTGATGTAACACAGAAAGGAAATCTTACATCCTTCCCGTGCCGTTAAATGTCACATAAGGCTAGCATGGTAGTTTGCCAAGTTTTCCTGTTTTTGCCAAGCTTTTCAACCTCATCAAGGTATTTTATGTCTGCTAATTTGGCCTCTTTTAACAGTGTCCTCTTTAGAGTTTCACATAATCGACCTTTTTTTCCTCGGCCTGTTGTGTTCCACTTGATAGCTTGTTTTGAAATTCTCTGTTTCTTCTCAACATATGACCAGAAAGGAGATATGGGAGTATAAATACATAGAATTATTTTCATACAGTTTAATGAAAGGAGTTACAAAACAGTGACTTATTGCAAGCTGGGGGTTCTTTTACAGTCCGTCTTCTCCAGGAAGATGGTACAGAATGATGATTATGATTTAATTTATTTCATCAGTATGTATAAATGTTACAAAAAAACAATTATAAATTCTCACTCACAGATAGGCTTCTTCCATGTTTGAGTATTGGTTGGTTATGCTATATCAGCAGCCCCGTCATCCCGATGGTGACTGCTATCTTCTCCAGGCTATAGTGGGAGCCCCATAGCTTTTCTTTCAGATCCTCTCCTTCAGGCCAGTCAGTGCTTGGAGGTTTTTGAGTAGGTTGGACAGGTCTGCAGGATATGTTCTGGTGTCTGAATATCAAAGCCAAAGGGACATATTTTTGTAGCACAAGCGTACATTTTGATAGAACTTTCACATGCCATTATTCTTTTAAAAAAAAAAAAAGACTCATTGAACATATTGATCAGTACATACCAGCACCACCTTACACGCAGCAGTGTGTTCATACACCCACCCAAAAAAAAAAAAAAACAAACTGTCATAAAATTTGTATGAAATGAATTCTGTTTTTACAAGAACAGAAAAATATCATCTTTTGATCAGTCCTGAAAAGCAAAGGCAGGACCTGTACCAAAACAATAATTATTTCAGCTTTCATAAAAAAAAACTACGTTGAAAATGTGAATAAAAATTTGGTCCTGTCATTCCATAAAGACACTTAAAAATATGGTTTGGTGGCCATATTTTCCTTGACCTCCGTGTAGTCAGCGCTGCACCTGACCACCTTTTCCTTGTCAGCTTTAGAAGGAGCCAAGTACCTGTTTTTTACATCAAGATGTTTAGTGAGTCTCCAGCCGGACCTGAACCGGTGATCTTCTGTGTGAGAGACAAGTGCACTTACCATATTGTCACTTGGGTGTAAAAAGAAAAAATGTGAATTAAAAAATAACAGTTTTGCTTTGTGCTGGAATTGTTATCAGACACCAGTTTTTAATTTGTGCCAGTGCAGGCTGAAACTGAAATACTGTGCCAGCAGCAAGAAAACAGGGCACACATAATGACCTCAACAGTTTTTCATGGGTTTTTTTTCTGCTTGATCTGATGCATGGTGTATATATCTTTTTTTGTTTTACATAAATGTATTTTGTTCCCTAACATTCAGACAGCCGCATCATATAAGATTGCATGCCTTATATTCAGTCAGTCATTTGCATGTCCCTTGCGGAACTTTGCCTCCCTAACAGCTCTCCTGTAGGCCTTATATTACAAGTAGATATTGTCCTATTTCAGAACCTGGACATCTGACACTTCTGTCTATCAAAAAGAGTTGAAAGCTTTACACTTCTGAGGGAAGGAAACTCTAGGCTTAAAAAATTTCCTGAAATATGAAGCGATATCTATTTTTAGCTATTAATATCTCTCTCTCTCTCTCTCTCTCTGAATCTTAAGTGCCCAGGGCACATAGGGCTTCTGCAATGGTTTTCCACAAATGCCTGTCCTTTTCCTTTTTTTCTGCTCTTGCCCAGATGAGCCCTCTATTGCTCAACATCCTCTCTGTTGTTCTTCTCCATGTCTCTTTTGGTCTGCCTTTACTTGTCTTCCCCTGTGATGTCCATCTTAGTGCTATTTTTGGCAAGCTGTTAATTAATTTTTAGCTATTAATGGTAGTTTACAAATTTCTAAACAGTGTAACAATGTGTAGTGGCACTTAATTTTTAATATTTTAAAAACGGCCAATGGTAGGCTAAAAGTAGAGTTAAATGTGACTCCCTGGATCAGATCCTCTGTCATAAAATTACAGTTTTATTCCAGTTTAATTAAATGTAGTTTGTGTTACCCATACTTTCTGCAGCGTTACCTGTGGTGACAGCTTTCAACAAGAATGGCCTTGTGATAGAGTTCATTTGTCAGAGAGCCAACAGTGACGCCACAAAAACTGTGATTAACATGAAAGCCACCAACTCTTCTCCATTCCCTATGCTAGATTTTGTCTTTCAGGCCGCAGTGCCAAAGGTAAACTGGCAGGGGTGAAGTAAATCTGTGCTTGTTAAATTTTTGCATGTCAGACTGGGTCGTGTGGTTTACTTTTTACTATGTATAGCTGTAGGTAAGAAACACATGCATGACACTGTCATATCACTGAAAGATAGAGAAAAAAAACAAACCTATCAGTGAATGTTGGAGGGGGGGGGGGGGTGTACATAAATGTCAATTCATTTCAACAAATCACCAAAAAAAAAAAAACAAACAAAGCTTTGGGCAAACTTTGTACCTTGAATGAACCCCTACTAGGGGTATCTGTGCTAGAGCTAAGGAGCAAAGATGACTGTGGCAGAATGGCAGAGTAAAGATGACTGTTAGAATGATGGGGTGAAAATGGGTGTCTTAGAGAAGTGAAATGAACATAACTATGCAAATGGGACAAAGATAGTGTGCTAGAATGATGGCATGTTTCTCAGAGCCAGTGAACCAAAGCTGGCTAAGTCTTCTTCCTACATCTCCATGTGCTCCTAATAACAGGCCAGTGTTCTCCATCAGCCTGGCCAATAAGAATAGAACTCCCTGTGGTGATGGAGCTTGCTGAGAGGCAGGTCCACTCTGGATCTTCAAGCATGCTGCCATAATCCACTTCCCGTCTAGCGTAATGCCTGTTTTAGCACCCTCACTGCATCAGCTGCAGAGAACAATAGTGTGCAGCTCAAAGGAGATTAGAAGAGAAGAAGAAGAGTTATCACATGTCAGTCAGTCATTCATTATTTAGTCTTCAGTATATGAGCGTAAATCAGTCAGCGTAAATTTGTTATAAAAAAAAAAAAAAAGCTTTTTATTACATTATTTTTGAGTGTGGGATGGCCAGTCTGGTTTCTCGGGATAGAGGGATCGAGTTCTACTCTGGCTTCATTGCATCCCAGTCTACCAGTGGGAAAAGAAAAAAGGTACCTGAACATAGAAAATAGGCTGAACACAAGAGAACACTGGGCACACAGCTGTCACTGTATGAAGGGAAAACAGAATATTCCCATGTGAAGATTAATATCATATTACAGGATTACAACTGAGTTAAAATTAGGCAAACAGCTTTGGTCATCATATTTTAGTGCGTATATTTGCATGAACAGGAAACAGTGAAAGACATTTATGAGGTGAACAGATTGTACAGGAGAATAAATGTGAAACTTTAAGATGTTTATGTTATGTGAGAATAAATGTGAGACTAAGATGTTGATGTGTTATGTGAGAATAAATGTGAGACTAAGATGTTGATGTGTTATGTGAGAATAAATGTGAGACTAAGATGTTGATATGTTATGATTCCTCAGTCATTCCAGTTAAACCTCCAGTCCCCCTCAGGAAACAGCATCCCCCCTGTAAACTCTGGCAGTATCACTCAAGTTATACAGCTCAGTAATCCACAAAAGGTAAGTGAATAATCCGCAGAAGGTAAACCTCAGTAATTCACAGAAGGCAAGTCTCAGAAATCCATAGAAGATAAGTCTCTGTAACTATAGAAAGGAAGTTGTAGTAAGCCACAGAAGGTAAATAATCAACAGCCTCAGTAATCCACAGAAAAAGTCTTTATGACCAGTCAATGTTTATTCCGAGTCAGTTCCTGAACTGTGTAGAGCAAAATAGAATTTGTCATTCTGTACTTGAGCATATTTCTGTAGGAGACACTGCAATCAGTCTTACATCCTTCCCGTGCTGTTAAACGTCACATAGTGCTCACATAGTTGTTTGTCAAGTTTTCCCGTTCTCTGCAAGTCTTTCAACTTCATCAAGGGAAGTTATGCCCACTAAACTGGCTTCTCTTAACAATGTCCTCATTAGAGTTTCACGTGGTCAACCTCTTTTTCTTTGGCCTGTTGTGCTCCACTTGATAGCTTGTTTTGGTATTCTATGATTGTTTCTTCTCACCACATGGCCTACATATGTCCGTCTTCTTTTTCTGATCACCCATGAGACAGGTTGTTGTTTGCTCATCTGCCTTATCTCTGCGTTCTTGAATTCGTTCCACTTTATACCAAGTATTTTCCTTAGGCATTTGTTTTCATAAGAGTCTAATTTCTTGTCTATTTCTTTAGTTGATTTCCAGCTTTCGCATGCATAAATGAGGGCGGATATCACTTTTGAATTGAATAATCTTAACTTGGTTTTTGTGCTTATAACTTTTGAATTCCATATGTTCTCAAGATTTTTGAAGGACAGTGCTGCTTTTGCAATTCTAACTTCCTTTCTGGTGTCACCATCCTGGTCTACGTAGCTGCCAAGGTATGCAAATTGGTTTACTTCATCAATAGCTGTTCCTTCTGCGTATATTTTTCCTTCTTGATTAATGAGAAATTTCATTATTTTTGTTTTGTCTTTGTCAATTTCAAGACTTATTTTGCTAGCCAAGGAAGACAGGGAATCTGTTTTTTTCCTGCATTGATTTCACATTGTCACTGATAAGAGTTATGTCGTCTGAAAAATTAAGATCTTCTATTTCATGTTATCTCTCTCTCTCTCTCTGTGTGTGTGTGTGCGGGGGTGTGGGTGGGTGGGTGAGTGAGTGTGTGTGTGTGGATGGGTGAGTGAGTGAGTGAGGGTGGGGGGGTGAGTGAGTGAGTGTGTGTGGGTGGGTGAGTGAGGATGGGTGGGTGAGTGAGTGAGTACTAATTTGGCCACATTTGTCCACCAGTCACTGAGCAGGAACAAATGTATAATGGTCTAAGGAGAAAAATTATTGATGTTTTGGTATTAAAAAGATTATCCTGTCATGCCTTAGAGGCACATAGGGATATGGTGTTAGTGCCCATAGCTTTGGTATTAGAGATTATTGAGTGGGTGGGGGGGGGGGGAATTTGTTCTCTGTGTCAGTTTTATTTGCTGTTTTTCTTCCTCCCAGCAACCCATTCGCATGCGTTTGAAAATCAGCTATACACAGAACGGCAGTGCCATCAACGAGTTGGGTGAAGTTAGCACATTCCCACCAGAGCTTTGGCAATAACAGCTTGTGTACACTTTAGTTTGGTAAGTGAATGTTTCCTGTATTATTTATATATTTTTTTTCGCTTGATAATGTTTTTCATAATTTGGTTTGGGGAAGGGTGCTGAGTGAGCCCTTATGATAGTATCATAAAAGTCTGTTAGCAAGAGAAGCATAATAGGGTCTTGATCATCTGTGGTTCACTATAGCCCAGATAAGAATGGTACTTCAGTCACATTTTTAATATCAACTCTTACGGTTTTTTCAGCTCGTATGTTACAGCTGTCTGTGTTACTGTATCATAACTCAGCTCTTATATCACAGCTGTCTCTGTTCCTGTAATTATAACTCAATGTGTATATCACAGTTGTCTGTTACTGTATTATAACTCAGCTCTTATATCACAGCTGTCTCTGTTCCTGTAATCATAACTAAATGTTTACAAGTATATCTCAATTGTCTCTGTTACTGTATCATAACTCCGCTTTATATCACAACTGTCTCTATTTCTGTAACATAACTTTGCTGCTATGTCATAACTATCTCAGCATCAGTGTCTGATTTGCTTCTGTGTCATAACTATCTCAGTTCTTATAACTATCTCACTCTCAAGGTCTCAACAGATGTAGGATATCATGTCCTTCCATAACCCTTGAGGCCTTATGCATCTCTACAGGCCTGTCACTGAGCATCTCCAGTGTCAGGATACCAGACTATCAAAAATGTTTTCCCTCTGTCTCTTCTACCTTCAATCTTCCCTGTTGCCATTTGGTGCTCTAGTCCACCTTTCCTCCAAATCATCATCATCAGGTGCCATGCTGACTGGTGTTGGCTGTTAGGCTTCTCCAGAGTACCTGATCCTTCCATGCAGGCCATTAGCTCAGTTGGTGATCTCCTCTCACATCATCTTGTCAGACTGTGTCCAGTATCATTTCTGGCTCTTTTTCCCTCTATTTTTCCTGTTATAATATTTTCAATGCCCCCTCTTCTCATTGCATGTCCTGTGAAAGTACATTGTCTCTCTCTCTCTCTCTCTCTTATTTTTTTTTACAAGATTTTTTTCTCTATCTCCATCTCTTCTCAAACATTCTCTATTAGTTATTTTTGCTGTCCAGGGGATTCGCAACATTCTTCTAATAAACCACATTTCTGCTGCTTCCAATGACTTGTGTAGATCTGCCTATTGTCCATGAGTCATTTCCATATAACAAGATAGGTTCAATATAGCATTTTAGGACTCGTTTTCTAACATTCATTGATAAGGATGTGTTACATAATATTTTTCTCATTCTCTGAAATACAGTCTTTGCTTGGCCTATTCTGTTCTTAATTTCTGTTTTGCATTTCCCATCTGAAGCTATTACTGCCCCAAAGGTATTTGAATATACCTCACAAATTTAGATCACCATTTTCTGATCTTTGTTATAATTTTCCTTGTTTCTTGTGCCTCTTTCAGAACTTTTTCATTTGATTTTCTCGCTGTCCATGGTACCTTCAGCTTTCTTCTTAAGAACCACATTTCAGCTGATTCCAGCCTACTTTATATCTCATTACTGACCATCCAGGCTTCGCATCCATAGAACAGAATTGGTTCATGAACACTGTAGCATTCTCTTCATAACTATATCTGCTTCTGTATCATAACTGTCTTCACTCTTGTACCAAAACTATCCTTCCTGCTATATTATAACTGTCTCAGCTCCCGTAATTCAGTTTTCCTGCAGTAATTTTATTAACAGTTAAGGATGGAACTGCCATTTAATGATAGTTTACATAATTTTTCTTTCTTCAAGGCATATAAATTTGTAAATCTGAGAGGGCATACTCAGTTTATGCCATGTTCACAACCAGAGTTGACCAGTTAGTCATGGACAACCACAGATGGCATCATGTCACAGACCTCTGGTAATATTTGACTATATTATTCATAAACTCGGAAAGGTTACATTATTCATTAACTCGGACTGTTTAATGCTTTTTTTTTTTTTAAATTTGCAATTATTCTTGTTGAAAGTGTATATTAAGTACAGTTGGGTATGAGTCCCCATCACAGAGCAGTGTGTATGTTTTTACTGAAATGTGTACTAGTCCTTACTGATCATCAGTCTCACGCAAGACAGTTACAGTTTCATTGTTAGGTACATGTTGGTTTATATATCCTCTGAGTGTAACTGAACAAAGGGGATTAACCTCTTTAAATCCAGAGATATTGTTCCGGTCTTATCAACCCAAGCACGTTGGGAAACGTGGGTTAAAGGGTGGTGATTCATCAAGATCATTTGCAATCTTCACTCCTAAATTCACTAGCAAAAAATGTAATTTTTAAATAGTTCGGTGATTTGGTGATTAATTTTGATATAGGATCCAGAAGGCTTGCATTTTAAATCCACAGAATTGAGATCACAGTGTAGAAGGGTTCTGTAGAAATAAGATTAAATTTGGTCTTTCCACTTTAGTGAGAGTTTGGGTGAAACGGATTAAAGGGAAGTAAAAGGGTTAAACAGTTATATTGAAATCTAATTGACATCATATAGTTTAGATAACTTTAGCCAGTTCCAGACTGTTTAAACAGACTGAAATAAGTGGGTTTTTTTGTCAGTGTAGTTAGTATGTTGATTTTCCGTTATTCATAACCCACGTTTGAGATTCTGCTTTTTGTGATCACAGTTTGAAGTTTTGTGCGTGAGTGAGTGCTTTTGTTTTGGTAATATATTTTTTGAGTGGTTGTGAACTTGAGATTGTTTCATATCTTCTTTGTTATAATGGTTTGAATGTATGTAAAAGAATTCTAAAACAAAGAATAACTTGTAACAAGTGAAGGTGAGATTGCGTCTTTAAAAATCTTTTTTTTTTTTTTTTGTATAATGTTTGGAAATGCAAGTGAACGAATTCTGAAACAAAGGAATTATTTATAACAAGTGAAAAATATAAGAGAACAGCTTGCCCATCTTTTTCAGGAATGTAACTGTTTTCAGTGAAACTGCATGTTTACTGCCACATTGTTCATATACTCTTGATGTCCAGAACTCATGTTCTAGTCCACATATTGTTCATTTGGGGTAGAAATGACTAACAGAACTGGTAAGAATACCTTTAATTCTAGAGTGCTGCCAAGTACTTGCTTACACAAAGATTATGTTTTAAGCAATGATGGAAGAATAGTTTTGCAAAAAACTGTTGGCATTCAAATCAAATTAAAGGTTAGGTTATTTCCACTCTTTAATCCATAGAACTATATTTTGTATGGAGAGGATGTGTTTTAAAAGTCCCTGTGTAATGTTAAAGAATCCAAAATGGTTCTAAAAACCAGAGCTACTTTTTTTTAATAAATCAGTAATGATACGTCAGACCTTGGTAGCTCAAAGTGCTAAGAATGTATTCAGTGGTAGGAATTCCTTGCAGAGAGAGGAATTCTTTTTGTATGCAGCAGTAAATAAATGCCTAGTTAGCATTCTTTCATTTGAAATGTGCTGTTAAAAAAGAACTCCTTTATTTGCAAAACTTTAATGAATTTTTTTCTGAACTTATTTTGTGATATGCTGATGTTTATCCGTTTTGTACTGTAGTGACTTTGGGAGCTGGAGGATTTCGTGTGTCTTGGTTCCTTTTCTTAAAAAACAAGTTTTAAATATTTGTACTGATACAGTAAGAAATAGTAACATTGAACAGACTAATGTAGAAAGCTGTGCCTGTGTTAACTTTCTGTGGCTGGTTTTTTTTTTTTTTTCGATGTATAAATTTTGAGAATTATGAGAAGTGGATGGAAGACGCCATTTTACCACTTTATCAAAGGCCAGAGGTTGATGTTAGCAAAGATGATGATGATGATAATAGATAATGAAAAATAGTCTGTTTGCACCAAGATCCCAATCCTCTTTATTTTCCAAAGTGTATGTCTGTTAACCTAGAAACCCACATAGTTGTCTCATTTTGCTCCAAGCTTTAGTCTTCTCTCAGAAGCTGTCATGTTTTTTTTTCTTTTGCAGTGTTTTCGTGGTTGTGATAGATTAATCTGGCCAGCAGTGTGTGTTGCATTAATTCATAGAGAGGGGGAGAGACGTATTAATCTGGGTGATATTAAAAAAAAAAAAATATCCTGATGGAGAATGTGATAGTGAACAGTTATTCTATTGGACAAGTTGGCCTGGAGTTCAGGTGCTAAGACATTTGAGTGTAATTTAATTGACCTTTTTTTTATTTATTTATTTATTTAAATTTATGGGTATATTTCACATCAGGTTTAGTCAGTTGATTCTTTCAGTTGAGAGCAGTGATACAGAGTTTATTGTAGAGTATGTTTTGTTTTTTTTTAATTTCCAAAGTTTTTTTCGTGTTTTTCTTTGTATGTTTATAAAATTTATAGAACACAAAATTGTCATGAAAAACTGTACTGTAATCAATATGATGTGCTGTGTTTTGTTATCCCGATAAATTTCAAGAATAATATTACAAAGTACCTGCAGTGCTCCCTAAACTACACATGTCAACCCACCTAATATCAAGTCACTCATTAAATGGAAACATATTTCCTGAGAACCCTTTGTTCTCAGCAATATTTGTGCTGCATGTTCAAGTGTGTCTCACCTTACAGACAGGTGTTCTGTACCAAAAATGTCTGGACTCAGTTTTGGAGCACAACTGAATTGGAACTCTTCTGCTGTAGATGCAAGTTCACTATTTGCTGTACTCACTGTAGCAGTGTTTTTGTGATGCATTTTTCCCCCAGTTCTTCATTGTCTGTGTTTCTAGTCTTTTGTGACTGTGGGTCTGCATAAAGTAGCTCTGGACAAAGTGTACAAAAGGAACTTTCGTGATTTACATTAAGATTCAGTGTATCTTTAAAGCACACGAGAAGTACATTGATTAGCACATTAGGTTTGATATGCTTTATCCAGGTAACAAAGGAATTTGATAGATTTCCCCAGTTCATTTTGGTACCAGCAGTGACAAAGAACACTTTGTGATTGTTGGGTCAGATGGTGCAGTTTTTATTGTGTTTAAATTTTGTGTGTGAAAAGATAAATCCTGTTCATCTTAATGTGTTGCTTGTGGAATCTTAGGTAACAAATTTGTCATTTTGATTTCATACAAAGTTGTGCTAGTGTTAACCCATCCTCACTGGGTTAATCCTCACCCATTTTCTAACAAAAGCTCTTTTTTTTTAGTTTTATTATATATTTCTGTAATGTCTCTATGTCCCATAGCATTTGCATGCTGCAGAGATCTGAAGTGTTAGTGCCTTGACATTTCTAGGCCAATACACACTAGTTGAGGTAGGGATGCCTGTCACCTGTCCTTGACAGGTTTTCCTAGGGAAACCCCCAGGCACTTAGTCTTTGGAGGCTGGGTTGACTTCATTGCCAGTCAGTTGGAAAAAATTCCACTTGAGAAATAGAATCATGGGCCTTCCAGTGAGCAGACAAGTGCACTAACCACTCAGCTGTGCACTAACCACTCAGCTGTGCACTAACCACTCAGCTGTGCACTAACCACTCAACTGCAGCAGCATTCTGATTGCTTGTGTTAAAAGGAGGAGAGCTGAATATGGATCATTTGTTCTTACTAATCAAGCGGAACTTGTTTCTGTGACCATTAATGTCTGTATGTGTTCACAGCAGCATCTGATACAAATCGATCAACCAAAGAAGTCCTAAGAATTAAATTACGATCATGACATCCCCACAGAATTCTCTGTTGTGTTCCCCAAATTGTAAATAGACATTAAATTGTTCCATTGATGAATTTGAAGTAAAAGTAACAGTTTGAAACCCAAGAATATTTCATAAATGTGTATGTATATATTGATATATACAAAACTGTGGCATTTTTTTATTCAATTTTTTTTTTTTTACATTCTGGACAAAAAAAGAATGGGTTGAAATTTTTAAAAAAAGGCAGACAACCATGCATTTCACATAAAATGATCTGCATTAAAATCAGCAGTAAACTTTCTATATATCTACTGCCTTTCACGGAGCTTGTGTGTTGTGTGAGTGGTTTGAGAAGGCATTTTTATATATAACACTAATGAAGATATAGTCTTGCATTTTCTGGGAAAGAGCGATGAGGAGTGGGTGTAGAATAACTCAGAAATAGAGAATTAACTTTTTTTTTTTTCTTGAGTAAGAAGAGTTATGAAAAAATTAGCAAGAATAAAATGCCTTTTTTTTCTTGCCATTTTAATGAGTTACAGGTAGTAACAAAATAAATTGTTCATAAATGTTACTATTTTGAATGCTGTTATAAATAAATTTATGTCTTCTATTTTGGCTCCCAGAAAATTGAGGAGTGAGTACAACTAATGTTGGAAAATTCAATAATAGCTTGACAGTTTTAGTACTGGAACAGCTAAGTTTTAGTACTGGAACAGCTAAGTTTTAGTACTGGAACAGCTAAGTTTTAGTACTGGAACAGTTAAGTTTTAGTACTGGAACAGTTAAGTTATAGTACTGGAACAGTTAAGTTATAGTACTGGAACAGTTAAGTTTTAGTACTGGAACAGTTAAGTTATAGTACTGGAACAGTTAAGTTATAGTACTGGAACAGTTAAGTTATAGTACTGGAACAGTTAAGTTTTAGTACTGGAACAGTTAAGAAAGTGAAAATATTTTTTTTTTTTAAGAAAATATCGCTACTAGTATTTTTATCATTTAGGGCAATATAAAATTATGAACCTCCAACTATGGAACAAAACTGCATAACTGCATATAATCTTTTTTTTTTCTCTCTTTTAAAGCCAATTCAAGGGCTCCTCATAGGTTAAGAATTAGTTGTTAATTTTGCAGAGTAATCAAAATACTGGGAAAATTAAACAGATTTTGCAGAATGAAAGTGTAAATACATTGGATTATAAGGCAGATCCTGACTTTTTTTTATAACAGAAAAAAGATGATGATTAAAGTTAACTTTGTGTACAGAACCATGGCACCTGACTTGCAGTCTGAATGTATGTTTTATATTATTGTTTGTCCACTTAACAAAGCTAATCTTTTGAACTTTTCATTCCATTTTCTACCTGCATCATAACTTTACCTGTTGATTTCATCACTTCATATTCTGCCATTGTCGTAACTGATGTCTTCTTACCATTCCCGCTTGCTGGCATATGTGTAACTGATCTTTTTTTTTTTTTCCCTTTCTTTTTTTTTTTTTTTTTCACAATAAAAGCTCATTCCAGCTTACCAGTAAACTATTCCGGAGTAACTTGTTATCGCCATGTCATGTTAACACAGTTTGTAACGTGATTATTATGAAAAATGTTCTTGTGCTGCTCATATTTTATGTATGATAAATGTTTATGATTAGTCATAGTAGTCAGGTCATACACGAACAGGAACCAAGCAGTGATTGTTCGATATTTAATCTCCCTTAAAGGTGATTAATTATATAAATTAGTGAATAACGGTAGGCTCGCTTTCTTGTTGATAAAATGTAGTGTGAATGACAAGAATGTTTTGAAATTCTGGTTCAGATGCTATGAGACATGTATAATAGTGTTAAAATTGTTCCTTATTGTACATGATTTATATATTGACTTTGCTGTATGTGTGAGTCATGCTCTGATTGGTTTGTAAATTTAAAATACAGTGGTCACTAATTTGATTGGTTTGTAAATTTAGAACACAGTGGTCACTAAACCAATCAGATTTAAACATTAATTTATCAAATGTGGAAATGTTTGACTTGAAGGCGGACATCATGGATTCCTTTTTGTGTTTTGTTTAAACTTCTTTTGTCATTATTTATTTTTCGTGAGCCAGGTCTGTTAGTTCAGTGCTTCAGAAGAAAAAGTCATAATTTATTTGTAAGGGAAACTATAGGAGACCCCAGGCCTATTGTTACTAAATGGTGACATACGTGCCATGAATTGAGGTTTCGTAAACCTGAAAATCTGAAACTGACTGAAAATACTGATTAATATGTTGCAGGTGGATAATATTGACGACTTTTTTCCCTTTCAGATTGAACTGGAGGAAGAGAAAAAAAATTGCCATTAATTTATGTGATGTTTTGGGCACTGTGGATCTTGAACTTTTGTCTGTGCTTTTTTGTTTTGCTGGATGTTTCATCGGTATAATTAGGCGAGAAGAACAAATCCTATGATTGTCTCATGCAGCAACTTTGACTTTGTGCCCATTCATATGTTTATTGATGACGTTTAAATGAATGCATGCAAAAAAAGGTGATACAAATCCGTATTCAGAAAATAGTTTTACATTTAAAAACCATACACCCAACAGAAGCATTGTGGGTGGGTGCTTGGTTATTGGGAGCAAGGATCACCATTGTTGGTGGTAACTTCATTCATCCACTAATGTTTTGTAACTTCATTCATCCACTAATGTTTTGTAACTTCATGGGAGGCTTGACTATATAGCCTTGATAATTGTGTACCATATTTACTGTAATAAAATTATTCTTAAAACAGAAGAGGACTCTTATTTTATAATCAAACTGGAGATGATCTACAGGCTGATGTTCATGTTGTTCTAAGGTTATAGCTGATTGCAAATTTATGCTGGCAGCTTGTGGGGCTGGTGATTATTGATGTTCTTTATTTGCTGCCTTTTTTATGCATGAGAGTGACATAGAATGTTGTTTTTGTTGAGCTCACAGAGTTGAGATTTATGAATCGTCCTTAGTTTTTTGGGGTTTTTTTTTTTGTGAAGGGCGAGGATTGTAGCCTGTCGAGTTTGTTGCTGTCCTCATTTCTGGGATGGTGTAGGTGGGGGCTGTTGATGTTATTGCTTCTGGATTTTGTGTATTCACAAGAAAGAAGAGTGGCGCTTCGCTGTGTGAGGTAAATTCTGTGTGGTCCTGACCTCCTGGTTTGTGTAGAGTGGGAGCCTCATGTTTGAAGCAGACCTTAATGACTACATGATGCAGGTCTTAATATTTGTGTGATTCAGACCTAAATGTATGAAACAGTGTCTGAAGCAGACCTTAGTGATTAGATCAGACCTCAGTGACTCCATGATGTGGATAATAATGATGTAATTTTTTTTTGTGTGTGTATATTCTTATATCCTTAAAACTGCAGTTAGAGTCCTAGAATATCCTTACAGGATTAAAGCTACCAGTAGAGATGTAGCAAACATTTTCCTTCACCACAAAACCATTGTCTGCGTATTGGTGGAGGTCTTATTTTGTTTATTAAACATTTTATCTCACTTTCTTAATCTCCCATAATTTCAAGTCTTTGCAAGTCATCTCGGTTCCTGGTGCTGAAGTCGGAGGTACTCGGCCAAAAGGCGCATCACAAAAATCAGGGTACCACGCATTATCACTGTGTGTAAGAAGATGGTCTCGGTTCCTGCTGTCCACTAATGTTTTACTATAGGCAGAGAAAAGAGTCAATTGTTTGGGGGGAAGTGATTATCCTTTATTACAGTACACCCGTGATTTCTAACCGAGGGGCTGCAAAGGGACCATAGGTGTGACACGGAACAGTAGAGCCCTATTTACTGTCATTAGCAAAGATTAAAAATCCCCTTTCCCCTTCTGCTGGATGATACAAGTGTATGCAAGTTAACTTTCGTTTTACCTACATGCCACCAGCTCAAAACTTTTAAAACCACTGAGTAACCTTCCTCGCTGTAGTGAATTCCAAAGTCACATGACATAATTGTGTTGTCATTTTTTTTCCCAAAAAACTTTTTGTGTTGAGCACATTGGTTAGTTTTTTTCTTTTAATGACAAATCATATTTGTCTGTGAGTTTGTTTTAGAAAACAACTGATAAATGAATAGATATCATGTGACGCCAGTGTCCTCTTACTTCTCTGGGAGACTGTCAGGATAAAGATTTGAGGTCTCCAAGTTTATGAACTTCACAGATGTTTCTCCTATTCACCTTCTGTAGAACATCACTGGTTCTTGTAAGAGAACCTTCATTTTACATTTATGATACTGGAATGGCTGCATAATGTAGTGTGTGTTAATTATGGTATTTGCATGCTGTATGGGTGTGAAGTGTTGGTGCCTTCACTTTTCTAGGCCATGGCCTTGTGAGACAGGTAGGCGGACCGACGACTGTGTTTCTCTGGAAAAGTAAACACCTGGGCCCAATTTCTAGAGGCCGGATCCGAGAAAAGTTTCAGTCCAGTGGGGAATTGAACTCGGGATCTTCTGGTCGTCAGGCGAGTTCAGTACCCGCTACATCTCCTCGCCTGCAGCCGGTGTAGTACAGTGATACAGAAATAAAGAAACTCGTGACATCTTGCTTCAGCTACCCCAGACGCCTCGGGTAGTTTTTTTATTAGTGGCTCGGAGTTGGTGTTCAAGATCTTTGATCGCCTCCGATATCTTAACAGACCTGTAAGAGATTGTCTTGCTGTCACATTCTAGAGAACTTCACGATTTCAAGAACCAATGACAAATAAAACGAGACTTTATGTAACATAAAATCTCTCACGGCTAATCTAAACATATAAACTGAAACAGATCAAAGTCTTAAAGTAACAATCTTTATGCAGTACTGAACATTATTTACACGGAATGTGTTATTGTAGAATAAACTATCGACATTTTTAAACTGGTGTATCTTGTCAGCATCTTCAGAGTTTCGTTTGTGTGTCATGTCATTCTTTTCAGAATACAGGTGGTTTCCGACTTACGACGTACTCGACATACGACAATCAGCAGTTACGACCGTCGGCTTTTTTTTAATGCTTCTTTTGTATTGTAATAGGCTGAAGTGTCGCATGGTATTTTATAATATTTTTATTGCTTGATATTTAATGTTTTCTAACCTTCTGTAACAAAGAAAGAACGGATTTGTTAAGACACTGATGATAAACAGATCTAGTAGTGAAAATGAACAGAAAAGAATGTCACTAGAGGCGGTATTCGACTTACGACGGATTTGACTTAACGACAGAGTCGTAAATCGGGAACCATCCATATAGATGTTTTATTAAGCAAGCTAAACTATCTTTTTAATTAAATTTCTCATATTATTTTAAACGTCATTTTCTAGCCCTTTTTTTTTATTCTCATCGAGTCCAAAGGAGGGCCTTAACTTTCAGAGCTAATACTGGTCTGCATCAGCGGAAAATGCCGCTCTCTCCATGTGAACTTGCAGGTTGTCATGTGATGTTTGCCTTGTGACCGTCTCAGGCTGCTTGTTAGTTCTCCCCGGGCAATTTTGCTTCTTTTTTTTTTTTATTGAGTTGGTTGCAATGGCGTGCATGTTAAAACTGCTCGTTTTTTATTTGTTGTGTATTTTTCCACCAAGTCCGTGAACATTTGAACTGAAAGTGGGTTTTTGACATTTTTTCGTATTGTTAAGTACGTCGATGCTACACTAAAGTCTATTTACAGCCAGAAATTGGGTTTAGTCGCATGCGCCAGTCCACTCACAGCAGCATGATGATGCTCATTCGAGGCCACTTTGATTCCCTAGAGACTCCTACCCTTCATTTTAATCTGAAAGGGAGGAGACGGGGAATTTCACAGCATATAGGATCGTTGTGGCAGTGCCGTTGTTAGACGGAGTACGGTAGTTCCGCTAGACTCTGCTTCATGCCGGCTCAAAATGTAGAAGTAATTCTTGATTTGTTTCACAGATTTCTTGTCATATCCTATATCATGTATAGAATGTCTTTGATGTGTGATTTAAGATGAATATAACATTGAATAAATAAAGTAATGAAGTACTGAATGATGCAGTCCTTTATTTCTTCGTTGTTGTGCCCGTGCTGTGCAGCTAGAAACACAAGCGGAGTGGGGTGCGGAGAATTCCAAGCTTCGCCGAAGCCATCGCCACACTTATCCTGATCTCAGAGCTGCAGGCCTTGCTCGATGTCGTGGGTCATAAAAGCAGGGAAACAATCGGCTACCCATAGCTGACATCAGGGTTAGCGAACCAAAGCAGCCGTTGATACTTCCACTAACAAGCCTATCCTTTCTAATGAGGCAAAATGTATAAACTAGGGGACAAAAGCATGAACAGCTTTATTAATTAACGCGTACATGTGCTCGTTAATTAATAAAGCTGTTCCTAGTTTATACATTTTGTTATCGCAGCTTTACTGCAGTGCTTTCGTGTATACTTATACGGTAATTATTCGCGTGTTTCTAATGAGACAGGGATCGCCATTATCCCCATGGTGGTGGAGTCTGCTAAAGAAGTATTGCACACCCCCTGCTTTTTAGCTGCTCTCAGGGAATGAAAAATAAGCTGCCACCATGACCAGCTCCCAAGTCGACACGATTCTGCGCCTCAACATCAGCTGACAGTTCCGGAAAGACTAGAAGAACATCAGCTCGCGGTTCTAGGAAGACTAAAAGAACATCAGCTGGTAGTTCTAGGAAGACTAGAAGAACATGAGCTCACAGTTCTAGGAAGACTGTAGAAGAACATCAGCTCGCGGTTGCAGGAAGACTAGAAGAACATCAGCTCGCAGTTCTAGGAAGACTAGAAGAACATCAGCATCTCGCAGTTTTAGGAAGACTAGAAAAACATCAGCTCGCAGTTCTAGGAAGACTGTAGAAGAACATCAGCTGGCAGTTCTAGGAAGACTGTAGACCATCAGCTGGCAGTTCTAGGAAGACTGTAGACCATCAGCTGGCAGTTCTATGAAGACTAGAAGAACATCAGCTGGCAGTTCTATGAAGACTAGAAGAACATCAGCTCGCAATTCCAGGAAGACAATAGAAAAAAAGCACATAAATCCGGCTGGATGAGGTGTAGGTTGCAGTGACCTGCTTGAAGCCCAAGAACCTAACTTCTCAGCCTAAGTCATCACTGTTGGAGTCCATATCCTCCGTTAGGCAACAGGAGAACAATGAAGAGATGGATAATATCTTCTTTTTCGAAATTTCTCAGACCACAAGCTGGATATCCTAGAAGAATGCAGCAATCTGCCTCAGGTTGTCGACATCGCTGTACAGTGTGGTCTGAACTGCTCTTATGAAAGGCATTCTTATGGCTGACGTTGAGCCGTTGGTCAGATTTCTACCAAAAATCCCTAATACAAGGTCCGACAATTAAGTAATGAGACTAATTCCATTTAAAAAATAAAATAAAAGTTGAAGACATAACCTGTATAATTCAAAATAAGCCCCTCGTGCATTGTTACAGCGAGTGGCACGATCTAACAAAAACTGGAACGACCTTTGCAGTTCTTCTGTTGGTATGGCCCTTAAACTTGATGTTAACGGCCCTTTGGATGTCATCAGTATCGTCAAAGAAGCGTCCTTTCAATGGTAACTTTAATTTTGGAAATAGAAAATAATCGCAGGGAGACAAATCTGGGGAATAGGGTGAATGGTTGAGAACACACTGGTTTGGGGCCAAAAATTCCTGTACAACTACTGCCCGGTGAGCCGGTGCATTATCATGAAGGAAAAAACTGCCAGGTCGGACTCGGAGAATCTTTTTCAGTAGGCGTTTCAAAATACTTAAATAAATGTTAGCAGTGACAGTCTGTCCCTCTGGAATAAATCCTTTGTGAATAGCTCCTTTGCTGTCGTAGAAGCACACCAACACTGTCTTCACTTTCGACTTTTGAAGACGAAATGTATTGCCTTTTGGCGATGATGATGATGACTTCTACTAATCACTTTGGCGTTTAGTTGTGGGATCATAGCGGAAAATCCATGTTTCATCCTCTGCAACAATCAAATTTAAGAAATATTTATTTCTGCGATAAGTTTTGGTGGTGTCTTTTGCGTACTCAACACGCTGACGTTTTTGGTCATCAGACAGCGCATGTGGTACAAACCGGCAAGCAACTTTTTTCTTTGCCCAAATCTTCCACTAAAATTTTACTAATTGCCTCTCAGTTAACACCAAATTAATCTGCCATCATCCTCTCAGTCAAACAACGATCTTCTTGTATCCGTTCTCTGACTTTTGCAATGATTTCCTCATTACGAACAGAAATTAGGTGCCCATGTCTAGTTGCATTTGTAATCGTTTCCACATCACTTTTGATCGTGAATACCACCTGAATATCTGTACACGAGATAAACAGTTATCCCCATAAACTTGTCGCATCAGTTCAACTGTCTCAATGTCACTTTTTCCAAGTTTAAAGCAGAATTTAATGTTAGCTTTTTGCTCCAAGCTGATTACGTAACAATGCACCTCTGACTAGGTCAGTAAAATGGCGGCTTGTTTGTCGTCTGCTTATCGGGCGGCGATGAAAAGTTGCCAGGTCATGATTGAAGGTTGCCTCTTTGGATTCCATGCTTTGCTTCATAGATGGCATTTTTGTCTTGGCCATAATAAAATCAGTCTCATTACTTAATTGTCGGACCTTGTAAGTGTACATAACCGTCAGTAGGTCACCTTTTACTCCTTTCTGTTTGAAGCAATACATTGTAACATGTGTCCTTGACCTTCGTAATGATTACAGACACATAGTGCATTGTTCAAATCATCATCACCTTTCACTCCATTGAGAGCATAGGCCACGGATAAAGGCTCTCCAGTCGACCCTATTCTTAAATTTATTCTCTGCTTCCTTCCACGTGTATCACTTGTCTCTGAGCACTGTAAAAGGTGTCCTGGTACTCAGTTGGGATGTCGGTTCTGCAGCTTCCTTTCAGATTTAACCGCACAACGTCATGCGCTCTCTTATCAGAGTCCATTCCTTTTCCAAGACAAAGTTTTCTTGTTTTCCTCTCCGTGTTTCTGTAACGCTCCACTTTTAAAAAAATTCTACAGGAAACAGGCCTTTGGCCTATCCCCCCAGCCTCCGTAGTCGCCTCTTACGACAAACGTGGAAGGAGGCAGTGGTTCTATTCTTTTCTCCCCAGACCTGAGCCCTGGGTAACCACACTGGCGAACTGGTCACCATACCCTCTTCAAAATCATAGTCACCAGTTCTATTAGGCACCAGCATAACTTCTATTAGGTACTAATATGGAAAATTCTAATTCAACAATATTTTAAAAGAAAACTGCTCAGTAATTCATGCTACATCACTTAACATGTTTTTGTTATATCCCCAGGGGGTAGAATTACAGCACCACCCCCCAGGGCCGTCTTAGCAGCAGCGGGGGCCCCTGACAAAGTAATGCACTGGGCTCCCACAGCATGCCCTCTATATACATTCATTTACATAGATTTCCAGGGTTAGGACGGCACTGCCACCCCCCCCCCCCCACAGTTAACAACCACACATAAAATAGTCTCAGAATATACTTTTCAACGATCAACAACAATTGTGCTTTTGAATGATTAACAGAAAATATGCCTAGATTATGATTTTACTTGTACCTATACGAACTCCCTGTAACTGCGAGCTGTTGTTCTTTGCAGTCGATGCTGTAGAGGTGTTGAGGCACAGCATCGTATCGGAGTGGGAGCGGGTTAGGGCAGCTACTTTTTTGCTCAGTTCCAGAGTACAGCTAAAAAGCAGGGGGTGTGTGATGCTTCTCTACCAGACTCCACCACCATGGGGATTATGGCGATCCCTGCCCCATTAGCCAAGGCTAGGCCTGTTACCGGACAAGGCTAGGCCTGTTACCGGACAAGGCTAGGCCTGTTACTGGGGGTACCACGAAAAGGTGGGACAGGGTCTTGCTCAGTTATGGTTCGCTAACCCTGACGCTGGCATATCAGGTATGGTTCGCTAACCCTGACGCTGGCATATCAGGTATGGGTCGCTGATTACCTCATCGGACGTCTTCTCCCCCCCCCCCCCCATTATGATTTTAAAAGAAGGGGAAAATGGGGGGGGGGCATCTTTTTCAAAATAGCTGTTGCTCTAAAAAATAGTTCTTGAGTTTCCTTCATGGCTACCAAGTGAACATATGAATGTGGAAGTATTTGCCTATGCTTGGGTCGTCAGATTGTTTCTCCAAGTACAGGACTCGGCATTCAACCCACAGTAATTGTCACCAGCCCACCCACCTCCAACTTGTTCTTCTTACCTTCTGCCCCCGCACGTTCCCGTTACCTGCCGTCACATGACCAAGCTTCCGTAGACCGGAACCTGACGAGACGAGAACGCCATCGAAACTAGTTTAAGATAGGAGAACTTAACGAGGGTCACTCCTCGCTTGCTGTGGCGACACTAGCGGTTGTATGTTCAAAGTTCCTTGCATGTTCAAAGGTAGGGCATACAGTTTGTAATTTGATTCCAAAAAGTTGAAGGGGATTTATTCTGCAGTGTTAATGTTAATTAGTTTATATACCGAATTATGGAGCAGCCGATTGACCTAGTTCAGGTACAGTCGTGTTTCCATAGACCAGTAGAAGCTGAGATTGGGAGTTTCTGTCGTGTACTTAACGGTCACACCCAGTTGCTGAAAACATTTAATTACCGTGTTCGGGGCGTTCTCGTGTAGAACTGCCGACAAATCTTACCAAATAGAGTTATTTTATGAGCAAGAATTGTCTGTTGTTGAAATCTAAAGTTTACCTGTTCGATGTTGATGCGACTCAGCGTTTGTGAGAACAGGTTGTTTGTATTGGGAGTCTCACCTTCGTTGAGCAATGTTTTTGTTAAATATTCATCGGAAGTTGGACTAAAGAAAGTTTTGTTTGAAGTGTTCCGTACTGCCGAAACCAGTTGTTTTAACATGCATAATGTTATGTGCGCATGTTCAATGACATCTGTGTTCAAAATATCATCATTTCTCATAGCCAAGTTGGTTGACATCCCGTGATCTATACGCAGTTAAAAAAAAACATTTTCGTCTGTTCCGTGTCGACATTACTTTCCTCAAGTGTCTTCCCCCGTATCAGTTAAGGGATGTTATGAGTTTTTTTTCCCCCTTAGCTCATACTTTCCCTGTTTTTCGCAATCATGACATGTAGGATTATCGTTACTAGCTTGTTTGACTTGAAAACAGTGCCACAGATTTAAGTTAGTAGATCTTCAATTTTGTTCCGAACGATTTGGGATCCAGGTGACTTATGACCAATCGTTGGTGCTGACAGTCCCCGAGAGTCGTTCCTCATATTGTGGGCATAACATAAGAAGATGGAGTCATACCATCAACTGTTAATGCTATTCTTTTTTTTCCTAAGTCAGTATGGATGACTCATTACTTTGCAATGACTGGTTCTTTATCAAAACAAGATATTCAGTAGATGTCTCAGCAGCTGATGACTGATTCATTGGATAATTTGTGGGCTACTGTGTATATGTGGTGGAGTTATTTAATCTTACTGCTAATTTTGCTAGGGGCAGTAACTGTTTCATTCCTAGCAGTATGGTACCTAATAGAAGCCATACTGGTACCTAATAGAAGTTATAAAAAGGTAAAGGTAAAGGTAATCCTGCCGTGCCTTACAGGCACATATGGATATGGTGTTAGTGCCCATATTTTCCTTGACCTGTCAGCACACTAGAAGGTAATATGGTCAGTACCATGCCTGGCCGCCTTTCCTTCCCCAACTCCAGAAGTCGGGTACCCATTTCTATAGCTGGGTGACTGGGGTGCCTCCGGCCGGATTTGAACCCCCGACCTTCGCCATGAAAGACCAGTGCAAATAGAAGTTATACTGGTACCTAATAGAAGTTATACTGGTACCTAATAGAAGTTATACTGGTACCTAATAGAAGTTATACTGGTACCTAATAGAAGTTATACTGGTACCTAATAGAAGTTATAATGGTACCTAATAGAAGTTATGCTGGTACCTAATAGAAGTTATACTGGTACCTAATAGAAGTTATACTGGTACCTAATAGAAGTTATACTGGTACCTAATAGAAGTTATGCTGGTACCTAATAGAAGTTATGCTGGTACCTAATAGAAGTTATACTGGTACCTAATAGAAGTTATACTGGTACCTAATAGAAGTTATACTGGTACCTAATAGAAGTTATGCTGGTACCTAATAGAAGTTATGCTAGTACCTAATAGAAGTTATACTGGTACCTAATAGAAGTTATGCTGGTACCTAATAGAAGTTATACTGGTACCTAATAGAAGTTATGCTGGTACCTAATAGAAGTTATGCTGGTACCTAATAGAAGTTATACTGGTACCTAATAGAAGTTATACTGGTACCTAATAGAAGTTATACTGGTACCTAATAGAAGTTATGCTGGTACCTAATAGAAGTTATACTGGTACCTAATAGAAGTTATGCTGGTACCTAATAGAAGTTATACTGGTACCTAATAGAATTTATAATGGTACCTAATAGAAGTTATACTGGTACCTAATAGAAGTTATGCTAGTACCTAATAGAAGTTACGGTGGTACCTAATAGAAGTTACAGTGGTACCTAATAGAAGTTATGCTGGTACCTAATAGAAGTTATATTTGATTAATCAAGTAATTTCAATGTTGCCTTCAGCTCTTCATAGACTCAGGAATCTTCTTAGACATTTTTTTTTTTTTAATAAACTGTTTCTAAGCAACTGTCAGTTTGTGCATTTGTCCCCTAAGTTTTTAAACTGAACAGACAAGAAGGTTTTCAAACTGCTGAGGAAGTGTTCTGTTCAAATGAACTCAAAGCCTGGTCAAAAGGGTTAAGATTTCTGTGGACTTTCTTCTAGTCTGCTTCTTCTAGTCTGCTGTGGAGAGTTAGAAAAACCTGATAGATCATTCCCAATATGACTTACCACTTGTTTTCCAAATCTTCGTCATGGTTTCATCTCTCAGGAACATCAAGTTGTAAGGAGATGTTGCTGCAGTATTCCTTCCTGTCAATAGATTTTGGCCACTGTGTTCCAATTCATCCGTTAGATACTTCTGCCAATGGTCATATGTTGAATTTTATCTCTGCTTTTTTTTTCTCCTATCTTCTCTCAGATATAATCTTGTTCTGTTAGTTCTTTTCTTGCCCTTTTTTTACTGTGTTCTTTATCGCTTCCACATACTACATTTCATATTAAACTATATTGTTAAACATACTTCTACCCCATCTTTGTACTTCTGGTGTATTAATTTTTCGTAAGATCGTTTTATTATAGTGTTGATTTGATGATTGTTTGCTTGCTTGTTGACTTCATTCCTCAGTATTTTTCTGCTACACCCCTCAAATAATAGGAGTAAATTAGTTACAAATTTTAAACTAATATACAATTTGTTAATGCAATAAAAAAAAATTGCATACAATATTTTTCATTTACAGTTATACTTAATGAGAGTAACAGTTTGAGTTTTGTCTGAAATAAGAGAAATAGTTACTTGACTTTTATATTATTAAGAGTAACACATTTGTCATAATGATAGTAACACTTATTCGATATGTGATTTCAAAAGTTTACCAAAAATATTGACTTATTCACAAGGTCCATCTTCTTCTGGAATGCATTGATTGCTGCCCTTTGTCCATAATTTAAGTAATTGAACAATGTTTTTTTTTTTTTTTCAAAGAGTATCAGGACAGTTGTGGCCACAGGAATTCACCTGACCTTGATAAATTACCTGTCTGGTTTAGTTACCTCTGTTCCTACAGATGTGGCTTTTACTTTAATCTGTCTCTCGTTCTTCTTTTGTCATATTTTATCTGCTTTCTTGTTCTTCTACATTGATTTAACGCATCAGGGTTGGTGATCTAAGACTACAGTGTAGTTGTGTTCATAATTTATGTACCTATGTTTAGTATAGAGCATTCTTAAGTGCTCATTATCTGTCTGCCTTTGTGTTCTTCTGTTCTGAGCTCTGCTCACCAAAGAGCATGGAATACAGTCTTAGGGCCCTACCAGTTCCACAGTGCTACTACATGGGAAGTGTATGGCAGTAAATGAACAAGATGACTCCACAAAAGAGATCATTCCAAAAGCCTTACAAAATCAGTTCTCAAGTGCAAAATCTACCTTTTCTTGTGCAGGGTTTTTTTCATCTCAGAAATTTCATGCATGTGGCTGTTCTGATCATTTGACCACCAAATGTTTGTTGATCATGGTGCCTGTTTCTTGTTTGGATTATAAGGGTTTGATGATTCGCCAATTAACAGTCCCTATGGGCACTAACACCGTATCCCTGTGTGCCTCTAAGGCATGACAGGATTACCTTTACCTTTACACCTCATTCGCTGCCACAAAATATATACCCAGCACCTTGTGGATGATGTGATCTATCTTAATGCTGGTTGCTGATTTTTGTGATGGACATGTTGCGTATAGATGGAAGTATTAGCGAGAGGATTCATAGCAACATCAGCATACAACCCCTATGTAAGCAACTGGGCATAAAAGGACAAGCAAGAGCAAGGGCATTGAAAAAACCTTTCAGAAACAGCAGGCCTCATGGTGGCTGTGGAGCATACGAAGTAAAAATACTGATAATTTAAATAATTTCAATTGTCACACCTAATATCGGTCCCCCATGGCAGAACAGCTTAAATGCACTCCAAAATTCTAGACTGTGGTTCTATCCTGGATGTCTGGGAGTCATGACCCAGGGGGATCCACTCCCCTTAGAGTGTCAGGAGTTTAATAGGGCTGAGACAGTTGTCTGAGGAGTGTACTTCTTCTGATGATCTAGGGTGTTGATTTGTTGTTCCGCTCTACGGTAGAGAGTTTCCTGCTACACCCCTCAAATAATAGGAGTAAATTAGTTACAAATTTTAAACTAATATACAATTTGTTAATGCAATAAAAAAAATTGCATACAATATTTTTCATTTACAGTTATACTTAATGAGAGTAACAGTTTGAGTTTTGTCTGAAATAAGAGAAATAGTTACTTGACTTTTATATTATTAAGAGTAACACATTTGTCATAATGATAGTAACACTTATTCGATATGTGATTTCAAAAGTTTACCAAAAATACTGACTTATTCACAAGCTCCATCTTCTTCTGGAATGCATTGATTGCTGCCCTTTGTCCATAATTTAAGTAATTGAACAGTGGTTTTTTTTTTTTTTCAAAGAGTATCAGGACAGTTGTGGCCACAGGAATTCACCTGACCTTGATAAATTACCTGTCTGGTTACCTCTGTTCCTACACATGTGGCTTTTACTTTAATCTGTCTCTTGTTCTTCTTTTGTCATATTTTATCTGCTTTCTTGTTCTTCTACATTGATTTAACTCATCAGGGTTGGTGATCTAAGACTACAGTGTAGTTGTGTTCATAATTTATGTACCTATGTTTAGTATAGAGCATTCTTAAGTGCTCATTATCTGTCTGCCTTTGTGTTCTTCTGTTCTGAGCTCTGCTCACCAAAGAGCATGGAATACAGTCTTAGGGCCCTACCAGTTCCACAGTGCTACTACATGGGAAGTGTAGGGCAGTAAATGAACAAGATGACTCCACAAAAGAGATCATTCCAAAAGCCTTACAAAATCAGTTCTCAAGTGCAAAATCTACCTTTTCTTGTGCAGGGTTTTTTTCATCTCAGAAATTTCATGCATGTGGCTGTTCTGATCATTTGACCACCAAATGTTTGTTGATCATGGTGCCTGTTTCTTGTTTGGATTATAAGGGTTTGATGATTCGCCAATTAACAGTCCCTATGGGCACTAACACCGTATCCCTGTGTGCCTCTAAGGCATGACAGGATTACCTTTACCTTTACACCTCATTCGCTGCCACAAAATATATACCCAGCACCTTGTGGATGATGTGATCTATCTTAATGCTGGTTGCTGATTTTTGTGATGGACATGTTGCGTATAGATGGAAGTATTAGCGAGAGGATTCATAGCAACATCAGCATACAACCCCTATGTAAGCAACTGGGCATAAAAGGACAAGCAAGAGCAAGGGCATTGAAAAAACCTTTCAGAAACAGCAGGCCTCATGGTGGCTGTGGAGCATACGAAGTAAAAATACTGATAATTTAAATAATTTCAATTGTCACACCTAATATCGGTCCCCCATGGCAGAACAGCTTAAATGCACTCCAAAATTCTAGACTGTGGTTCTATCCTGGATGTCTGGGAGTCATGACCCAGGGGGATCCACTCCCCTTAGAGTGTCAGGAGTTTAATAGGGCTGAGACAGTTGTCTGAGGAGTGTACTTCTTCTGATGATCTAGGGTGTTGATTTGTTGTTCCGCTCTACGGTAGAGAGTTTCCTGCATAAACCAATGATTCTAGCAGAGATGAATGGAAACTCAAAAGAAAAGGTGATAAAAGAAGTCTTGGAACAAACAGTGAGGAATAGAATTTGTCTAATAACTGCCTGAAGTACTTGGTCAGTCAGTTCCTTATCATCTCTTGATTTAGTTCACTGACCTGCAGCATTATCATCCTCATATTCTTATGTCTCAGTCTCTTTCCTTTAACATGGTTAGCAGTGCACTGTTATACTTCAATATAAGGCTATAAAGCTATTACTGTCTCAAGCCGTCTGGCTCCTCAGATACAGATTCAGCGTCCTATGAGGGCTCTACTAGATCACAAAGTGGAGAAATATTCAGACTATCCATTGAGAAAGAGCACACATGACACAACAACCCTTTGCCGTTCAGGAAAAATGAGATGGAGAAAGGAACATTAGAAAATTTCGCTTGCTTCAAATATGTTTCAAGGGGACATGACCCCTTTGTATGAAATGGTTGAAGTTACCAACCGCCCCATATTATACAGGACACTTTTGTATTTTAAGGATTTGTCGCGGTAATTGTATTCAGTAGTGACGTCCAAATGTCTCCTATTGTAAAACATGTGTCCCATATTGTTCTGTATTCTCGTCTTTCTTCACCACATTTACGAAAATACCAAAATTTAGAAGAAGAAAAAATATATCTTAGTAGAAATGTTGCCTTTTTGATGTAAGTTCACTCGGTGGAGAAGCGCTGAATGGCTCAAAATTTTGGGTTAAAATTTAAACCACTGCCTCTTGCTTAATCGAGTGTTCCGTATTTGAGCTTAGAAAAGATGGTCAGGTTATCGAATGTGGTTTCTGGCTGTAATGTTTTTCATTATTTCTTATTTCAGTCCTGGACCTTTGTCACATTTTGACATTCGACATTATTGCATTAAGTAACAAGATATTTACAGCAGTTCACATTTGGTCATAAATTTATTTCCAAGTAAGCAAGCTTATTACAACCTCGCCTTTCCATCCCATCCCACCCCACCCCCCACCACCATAATGTGGTATTATAAGAAAACTTGGCTTGCGTGATAACACATTATCTAACCCAGTGTTTCCCATCGTTCATTGAATCATGTCCCACCACAACGCCTGAAAGATTTTGATCCCCCCCCCCCCCCACCAAAAAAAACATTAACCAAGTTCTGAAGAAATATAATATAAATAATAAATATATTCTAATTGCCCCTCCCCCCCCCCCCCAAAAAAAAAATTGACATCCCCTTCACCGGTGACGCTTACGCCCCATGTTGGGAGACACTGATCTAATCCATCGGTTACGTATTTTCTCCGTTTGTAGTTGTTTCTCTCCCTTGTCTGCTCTTCAGCTTCTTGATGTAACAACTGATATAACCAGCACTAGTTTTTCTAATCTTTTTTTTTTCCGACTCTTTTAAAATAGCCTATGGAAAGGTCCGGTCTTGATATAACGGTCCACAAACCAACCTGACTTAGGATGTGCTGGAGCGGAACAAATAAACCGGAACACAATCAAGTTTGTTAATTTAACATGGAAGACTTTCTTTGTTCATGGTAACAAAAAAAAAAAAATTGAAGAACATAGTAATGAGCGGGAAATTCAAGAGGAAAAAAAAAAAAATAAGAGAGCAAGGCCAAGAGAAAAATATCTCACTGGACTGAACAAGTGGCTTAGAAAAAAAGAAAAGCATCAGAATTAATCGGAAACACCATGGAACGTACGAGATGGAGTAACATGATCGCCAACGGCACCGGAGAGATATTCTGTTTGCTTTATATATATATATATATATATATATATATATATATATATATATATATATATATATATTTCTAATTTCTTTTATTTTGTATACAAACGCAGTGCTCTTCTACTTTCTTTATAAAAACGCACTACTTTCTTTATACAAATGAAGGAATTTCTTTATATATCGTATAGAATATGCAGTGTTTTTCTATATTTTTATACAAGGGCAATAGAAGAAGATGTTAAAAAACGTTTTTAGCCTTTTTTTTCAGTTTTCATGAGTTTCATCTGCGATGTTTTGCATATGTTAAAGTTAGTAGCTACAGCTCGTGGCATACTGTAAATAAATGATATTTCTTGTGTCTTTAACTGTCACATTGTCCCACACAATCTACCAGCGATAACCGACAATTACCGGTAACTTACCGATTTTTAAAAAAAATAGAAAAACACCAAGTTTTGGAGGCCGTTATTACCGTTACCGGTTTATATTATCCAAAACAAAACAAAACAAAACAAAACAAAACAAAACAAAAAACTAGCAAAAAGCAACCTGCGAAATCGGCTGATTGATAATCAGGCCAGTAGACTGAAGGCGCTCAGTTTGTTTTGAGGAAGGTCAGGTTGTTCTGGCTTTGCTTCAGCGTGTAAGTATTTTGTAAAGACTGAATCTCGCCGCAGGACCACGAGCGTTGATGTTGCTAAAAGTGTGTTGGAATGCTGCAGTGAGAAAACCGGTGTTTCGGAAAGAGCGAGATAAACGGCAGGTGCAGCTGTACTGGCGTCAAGAACTCCCTGCGCAGTCACTTGCCTCTGGCTGTAATGGGCTGTGTTGTGTTACTTTCAACATTTCGAGAGCTGGGGCTTCCAGCATAGGTCGCCAAAGACTCCCTCCGCTGCTCACGTGTGCTGGAGATGCTGTGCGCGTAAACAAACTGTTTGATATAAAACATGGCGGGATAAACGCCCGGAAGTATCAGTCTCCCATCGTTCATTGAATCATGTCCCACCACAACGCCTGAAAGATTTTGATCCCCCCCCCCCCCCACCAAAAAAAACATTAACCAAGTTCTGAAGAAATATAATATAAATAATAAATATATTCTAATTGCCCCTCCCCCCCCCCCCAAAAAAAATTGACATCCCCTTCACCGGTGACGCTTACGCCCCATGTTGGGAGACACTGATCTAATCCATCGGTTACGTATTTTCTCCGTTTGTAGTTGTTTCTCTCCCTTGTCTGCTCTTCAGCTTCTTGATGTAACAACTGATATAACCAGCACTAGTTTTTCTAATCTTTTTTTTTTCCGACTCTTTTAAAATAGCCTATGGAAAGGTCCGGTCTTGATATAACGGTCCACAAACCAACCTGACTTAGGATGTGCTGGAGCGGAACAAATAAACCGGAACACAATCAAGTTTGTTAATTTAACATGGAAGACTTTCTTTGTTCATGGTAACAAAAAAAAAATTGAAGAACATAGTAATGAGCGGGAAATTCAAGAGGAAAAAAAAAATAAGAGAGCAAGGCCAAGAGAAAAATATCTCACTGGACTGAACAAGTGGCTTAGAAAAAAAGAAAAGCATCAGAATTAATCGGAAACACCATGGAACGTACGAGATGGAGTAACATGATCGCCAACGGCACCGGAGAGATATTCTGTTTGCTTTATATATATATATATATTTCTAATTTCTTTTATTTTGTATACAAACGCAGTGCTCTTCTACTTTCTTTATAAAAACGCACTACTTTCTTTATACAAATGAAGGAATTTCTTTATATATCGTATAGAATATGCAGTGTTTTTCTATATTTTTATACAAGGGCAATAGAAGAAGATGTTAAAAAACGTTTTTAGCCTTTTTTTTTCAGTTTTCATGAGTTTCATCTGCGATGTTTTGCATATGTTAAAGTTAGTAGCTACAGCTCGTGGCATACTGTAAATAAATGATATTTCTTGTGTCTTTAACTGTCACATTGTCCCACACAATCTACCAGCGCTAACCGACAATTACCGGTAACTTACCGATTTTTTAAAAAAATAGAAAAACACCAAGTTTTGGAGGCCGTTATTACCGTTACCGGTTTATATTATCCAAAACAAAACAAAAAAAATAGCAAAAAGCAACCTGCGAAATCGGCTGATTGATAATCAGGCCAGTAGACTGAAGGCGCTCAGTTTGTTTTGAGGAAGGTCAGGTTGTTCTGGCTTTGCTTCAGCGTGTAAGTATTTTGTAAAGACTAAATCTCGCCGCAGGACCACGAGCGTTGATGTTGCTAAAAGTGTGTTGGAATGCTGCAGTGAGAAAACCGGTGTTTCGGAAAGAGCGAGATAAACGGCAGGTGCAGCTGTACTGGCGTCAAGAACTCCCTGCGCAGTCACTTGCCTCTGGCTGTAATGGGCTGTGTTGTGTTACTTTCAACATTTCGAGAGCTGGGGCTTCCAGCATAGGTCGCCAAAGACTCCCTCCGCTGCTCACGTGTGCTGGAGATGCTGTGCGCGTAAACAAACTGTTTGATATAAAACATGGCGGGATAAACGCCCGGAAGTATCAGTCTCTCAGTTACGATATTTTTTGGAGTGGGGGTACTAAAACAATGTAATTCATTATCTTGTGCCCATTCTCCATGGAAGGTTGACTGATCCTCCAACTTGCTGTGTCCCTACACTCTGCCAAGCTCAGCCCAAGGCCATGTTTTTATGCTGTCCACCGATGTGTTGTTAGAGTGGCAAAGTTCCGCAAGGGACATTCAGATGACTGACTAACTAATGTGTTGTTAGAGTGGCAAAGTTCCGCAAGGGACATTTAGATGACTGACTAACTAATGTGTTGTTAGAGTGGCAAAGTTCTGACTTGACTGACTGACTAATGTGTTGTTAGAGTGGCAAAGTTCTGACTTGACTGACTGACTAATGTGTTGTTAGAGTGGCAAAATTTCGCAAGGGACATTCAGATGACTGACTGACTGACTGACTAACTAATGTGCTGTTAGGGTGGCAAAGTCCCGCAAGGGACATTCAAATGACTGATTGGCCAATGTGCATCGCTGTCAACATCTTGCTCTTTTTTTCTTCTAGTGTCATTTTCATTATTGAATTATGCTCTTGATATGACTGTAATATTTTAACTGTCTAAAAATTATGCTTTTCGTTATTTCTCTTTTTACAATTTCAGTTGATCTAGCACATCTTTGTTTTCCTTTCTGTCTGTGAAAGATGTCCTGCTTTCCTGTATGCGTCTCTGCATGTCTCTTCTGTTTTTTTATTTAATGTCCGTGCTTCTACACTATAGAGTAGCGTGAGGTATACACAGCATTTGATGACTCTCAGGTTCTACACTATAGAGTAGCGTGAGGTATACACAGCATTTGATGACTCTCGGGTTCTACACTATAGAGTAGCGTGAGGTATACACAGCATTTGATGACTCTCAGGTTCTACACTATAGAGTAGCGTGAGGTATACACAACATTTGATGACTCTCGGGTTCTACACTATAGAGTAGCGTGAGGTATACATAACATTTGATGACTCTCAGGTTCTACACCACAAAGTAGTGTGAAATATACATAACAAGACTCTCGGCTTCGGTTCTCGTGGTATATTGTTTGACATAATTTTAAAAAAAAATTTTGTTGAATTTGTACATTTGGCCAATATAATCAAGATTGTTTTAACACCGTTTGTTTGTCCACGCTACAGTACATCAGAACCTCATATCGTAAACGGGCCGAGCCGATCAGTAAACAGACATTAGTCATTAACGGGCCACGCCTCCTTAACCCATATGTAGCCCGTGGTATTGATGATGCGCTGTAAAGCTATTCCTAGGGGGTTTTCTAGTGTGTGTGGGTGTGGGGGTGGTGTAACCAAGACTATGTCTGGTGGAAAGGGGTTGTGTGTGGGGTGGGGGAATGAGGCTAGGGAGGGGGAGAAGGAAAAGAAGTGAAGGTTGTATGTTCAGTTAGGAGAGAGACAGTACACGAGGCTATCTGTCTGTCTGTCTGCCTGCCTATCTTTCTGTCTGTGTGTCTGTCTGCTTGCTTGCCTGCCTGGCTATCCATCTACCTACCTAACCTATCTATCTGTCTGTCTGTCCGTCCGTCCGTTTGTTTTTATTGGTTTAAAAATTCATTTGTCAGCTTTTCGGTGTATGTTTACCTGCTTGCGCGGATGTCTGATTGACGTTCTGCCGACCTGTCAGTCTGTCTTGCCATATTTATACATCCATCTTGTCTCGTCACGAGACATGGCATAAATTACGTCCATGTGTTTGACCCAGTACATGTTTTATCAACCTGCTTCCTGTGATAAGAGTTTGACATAATTAGGGCAACACTCAACACCAGCGGAACTAGTTACTTCCCCACCACAATTAATTAGAAGGCACTTACCATCCGAGTGTTTTAATTAATATCTGCATTGTTCTTAAGCAAATATCTTGTGCGGGACTTCGCGAAGTAAAGGAGTTCGCTAATTTGTGAAGTTTGAAAAATATTGCTGAAACTGTTGTTACTCTGTTGAGTTTTATTATTATTTTTTAAATCTTTACGTCTGTTTTATTGGTTAATATACTAGTCTCTTTTATTCAACTAAAATGTAATATCCACCCTTATTTATGCATGCGAAAGCTGGAAAACACCTAAAGAAATAGAAAACAAATTAGACGCATTTGGAAACACATGTCAAAGGAAAATACTGTGTATACAATGGAACGAATTCAAGACCAACTCAGAATTAAGGAAAATGAGCACACAACAACGTATCTCATCAGTGATTTTTTTTTAAAAGGACATATTGTTGATGATCTGCAAAATGGATGCATCCGCAGCAGGCCATCTTGCTCACAACCGAGAAGCCTACAGGAGAGCTGTTAGGGAGGCAAAGTTCCGCAAGGGACATGCAAATGAATGAATGAATGATGAGAAGAAACAATCAGAGAATCCCAAAACAAGCTATCAAATGGGACACAATAAAAAGAGGACAGCCACGTGGAACTCTAAAGAGAACTTTGTTGAGAGAGTTTAAATTAGTGGGCATAAGATTCATGGACGAGGTTGAAAAACTGGCCGAAAGCTGAAAAACATGGCCAACTAGAATGCGAGCCTTGTGTAACGTTTAACGCCTCGGGAAGGATGTAAGATGTTGGCCTCTCATGGCAGTGTTGGTGCTTGAAGTCCGGCTGAAGAGCCTCAACCATTCAGCTGCAGATATGGGTACCTGACTCCTTTGTGCTAGGGAAGTAAATCCGACCAAGCGCGATGCTAACTACATCACCTTCTAGTGTGCCGACAGATAAAGGAAAATATCTCATAGGTACCTCAGTGGTATATTAGGGCTACTTTTACCCCACCTTTTACTGAAGCATAAACATTGAACGTTTTGTCTAATTTTACTTCATTATAAACACGTGGGCCACGGTATATCACGTGACCAGGTAACGTGATGGTGTGTACAAAATATATTACAACGTGGTTTACGTGGCTAAAAATCAACACCTGATGGTATACTAGGAAAATACTGTACACGGGGGTTTTCTAGTGTGTGTGGGTGTGGGGGTGGTGTAACCAAGACTATGTCTGGTGGAAAGGGGTTGTGTGTGGGGTGGGGGAATGAGGCTAGGGAGGGGGAGAAGGAAAAGAAGTGAAGGTTGTATGTTCAGTTAGGAGAGAGACAGTACACGAGGCTATCTGTCTGTCTGTCTGCCTGCCTATCTTTCTGTCTGTGTGTCTGTCTGCTTGCTTGCCTGCCTGGCTATCCATCTACCTACCTAACCTATCTATCTGTCTGTCTGTCCGTCCGTCCGTTTGTTTTTATTGGTTTAAAAATTCATTTGTCAGCTTTTCGGTGTATGTTTACCTGCTTGCGCGGATGTCTGATTGACGTTCTGCCGACCTGTCAGTCTGTCTTGCCATATTTATACATCCATCTTGTCTCGTCACGAGACATGGCATAAATTACGTCCATGTGTTTGACCCAGTACATGTTTTATCAACCTGCTTCCTGTGATAAGAGTTTGACATAATTAGGGCAACACTCAACACCAGCGGAACTAGTTACTTCCCCACCACAATTAATTAGAAGGCACTTACCATCCGAGTGTTTTAATTAATATCTGCATTGTTCTTAAGCAAATATCTTGTGCGGGACTTCGCGAAGTAAAGGAGTTCGCTAATTTGTGAAGTTTGAAAAATATTGCTGAAACTGTTGTTACTCTGTTGAGTTTTATTATTATTTTTTAAATCTTTACGTCTGTTTTATTGGTTAATATACTAGTCTCTTTTATTCAACTAAAATGTAATATCCACCCTTATTTATGCATGCGAAAGCTGGAAAACACCTAAAGAAATAGAAAACAAATTAGACGCATTTGGAAACACATGTCAAAGGAAAATACTGTGTATACAATGGAACGAATTCAAGACCAACTCAGAATTAAGGAAAATGAGCACACAACAACGTATCTCATCAGTGATTTTTTTTTAAAAGGACATATTGTTGATGATCTGCAAAATGGATGCATCCGCAGCAGGCCATCTTGCTCACAACCGAGAAGCCTACAGGAGAGCTGTTAGGGAGGCAAAGTTCCGCAAGGGACATGCAAATGAATGAATGAATTGATGAGAAGAAACAATCAGAGAATCCCAAAACAAGCTATCAAATGGGACACAATAAAAAGAGGACAGCCACGTGGAACTCTAAAGAGAACTTTGTTGAGAGAGTCTAAATTAGAGGGCATAAGATTTATGGACGAGGTTGAAAAACTGGCCGAAAGCTGAAAAACATGGCCAACTAGAATGCGAGCCTTGTGTAACGTTTAACGCCTCGGGAAGGATGTAAGATGTTGGCCTCTCATGGCAGTGTTGGTGCTTGAAGTCCGGCTGAAGAGCCTCAACCATTCAGCTGCAGATATGGGTACCTGACTCCTTTGTGCTAGGGAAGTAAATCCGACCAAGCGCGATGCTAACTACATCACCTTCTAGTGTGCCGACAGATAAAGGAAAATATCTCATAGGTACCTCAGTGGTATATTAGGGCTACTTTTACCCCACCTTTTACTGAAGCATAAACATTGAACGTTTTGTCTAATTTTACTTCATTATAAACACGTGGGCCACGGTATATCACGTGACCAGGTAACGTGATGGTGTGTACAAAATATATTACAACGTGGTTTACGTGGCTAAAAATCAACACCTGATGGTATACTAGGAAAATACTGTACACAAATACACGTATTTTAAGTTCTCTCTTGTCACCGTTTCTAATTTTAGCTCGTGGGATTACACTCATTTCCTCGCTGATTCTAGTCATCTCACTTCCTTGTAGTTTGAGTTATAGATCTGGGAAGTCCAGCTTCTGTTGCCTCAGGGGCCACAACTGCGTGCGAACATATGGAATGGCGGGCCGCGTCTAAATCAACTAGCTTTTGCCAGCTTACATAAAAATGAGAACAAAAATAAAATTATAGTTATGAAGTAAAGGTGAACTGATTGTTTCTGTTTAACTTTTCATGTCTTTTAAACGTGTTTTTCTTTCCACGTTTGTTTTAATTTTAACCAGATAAATTACATTTTCATAATAAACTCGCGGGATGCAAAGCCTTGAGGGCCGCCGGTTGAACACCTACGTTCTAGGCCATGTTAGAAATGGCGTCCAGTCACAAGGTTTCAGCTTTAGCCTCGTATCTTCGTCCTCAGATCTGGACCCAGTACCTAAGTGTGACTGCTTAGACCTGCACATGTTGGATACCCTTAAACCTACACATATTGGATACTCTTAAACCTACACATATTGGATACCCTTAAACCTGCACATGTTGGACACCCTTAAACCTACACATGTTGGATACTCTTAAACCTGCACATGTTGGACATCCTTAAACCTACACATATTGGACACCCTTAAACCTACACATGTTGGACACCCTTAAACCTGCACATGTTGGACACCCTTAAACCTACACATGTTGGATACTCTTAAACCTGCACATGTTGGACATCCTTAAACCTACACATATTGGACACCCTTAAACCTACACATGTTGGGCACCCTTAAACCTACACATGTTGGACACCCTTAAACCTACACATGTTGGACACCCTTAAACCTGCACATATTGGACATCCTTAAACCTACACATGTTGGGCACCCTTAAACCTGCACATGTTGGACACCCTTAAACCTACACATGTTGGACACCCTTAAACCTGCACATATTGGACACCCTTAAACCTGCACATATTGGACACCCTTAAACCTGCACATGTTGGACACAGTTTGAATATCTCTGCCCTATACAGTCACAACTTCTTGAACACGCCATGAGAAGAGAGGAGATGGAGACCTTGGCAATGACTGAAAAATTCAACGGAAAAGAGGAAGGCCAGAAGACAAAATATCTCAGAGGCCTGACCAAATGGCACGGGAAAGAAAGTAAAGCATCTGAATTAATCGGAAGCATCAAGGGCAGCACAAGATGAAGGATCATGATCCCCAACGCCATCGTCACAACACATAATAATAATAATAATAATAATAATACCATGCCATGAACCGTCTAAACGGTCTTTAAAAGATGAAAGTAAAATGATTACATTTGTACGGCTTTGATTCATAGTTGGGAATTTATAAAATTAAAATGCAATAAATAGGCACTGCGTCATTTCCTGGTAAAAAAAAGCGCTGTTTCCGTGATGTTTGATAACAAAAAACGTTCATGCGTCACTGGTGTTGTCTGGCATGCTAAGAGGTATATATTGTGAAATATACGTTCCACTTATATATGCGTCCGTATGTGTGGTTTATTTTGTGTGAGTTAGTGATGTCAGTGATGGTCGTAAGATAATACAGCTTTATTGTTTACTTACAACTTGAGTGTTTACTTAACTTCAACAGAAAATTTAACTCGTATTTCGATAATAAATTTAGGCAATAAAGTAACTTAAGACCCCCCCCCCCCAAACGTTTCTTGTTCTTATTCTGAAGCAAGCCAATGATTCCATCAGTGAAAAACCAGTTCAGTTCACCAGCCACAAAAACACCGGTAGACCGTCCTGTTTGAAGCAGAAATATGGCCGCACCAGAGTCATCTACACAGACGCCGTTTCGTGCGTGGGAAATGTAAGATAGATCCCAAAAAGCACTAAAACCAAGAGTGCATAGAACATAGAATCACACACAGACTTCATATACCGACCACTGAGGCCACATATTTATGTAGCTGTGCCTGGTATGCAAAATGGTCACGAACCAGCTTTGACGTATGTTTTCCAAACATAATTGTCTCAATACGACAAGCCAAAGCCAGACATAATGGGCTGAATGGCGCAAATTCAACAGCCTAGCTACAAACTGCGACACAGCGCAACCAACGCCCTCTTGAGGGTGAACGCAAAAGAAGGTGAAGAAGTCTGAAATTTTATGACGAGTTTGATGATGATTGTATGGTAACATGCTGACATCATATGCGAACTTTGCTAACGATGTGCGATATACAAAGATTTGCACTAGATCCTAATCGATGGCTGCCGTGTATGTGAAAAGGTCATTTTCTGGGCTTGCGTAGACTCGGGTTGGCGGTTGTTATTGTGTACTTTTCTGCATGGTGCACAATTAGATCTATACCAGATAAGCTTATGAATAATTGTTATCACGACACGGGAAAAAGTATTTTGGCATCAAATTCTTTGTTTAACCGTCTCGGTGTGTGCTGATAATTGTGCCAGTTATGCGTGCAAATATTTGCAATGACTGCGCTGACAACGGCTGTTGACATCAAGTTTTGTATGTTGTTTGTTTTTTACGTGATTGATCTATGCCAGTTAAGTATGTTGGTAGTCTGTGTCATAATATCTATATGGCTGTGAAATAAGTTATTTGCAGCAGACTTTGTGAATATAAGATAAATTCCAGAACACTGTAAGCCGAGAGTGCACAGAACATAGACCTCGAAAGTCTTGTTTCTGTTTTTTTTTAATGTGTGTCTTGCTGTTGTTTTGATGAGGATAGGACAAAATTGTTGTCTTCTTTAACTGGGAGAGCATAAATTTTAAAACAATTCCTTTAGTCCTTTCATCTCTTATAGTGAATTGAGTTCATTAGCTTATCTCAGAGACAAATAACATAAACTTGTGAACACGTGTTATCATTAGCACCAAAGAATAAAAAATATGATGTCCAAATATGCAAGCAGAACTAAGATTGGAGAATATCTGGACATCTTAACACATTCATAGCAGTGAAAGGTTAACACATTCATAGCAGTGAAAGGTTAACACATTCATAGCAGTGAAAGGTTTAACACATTCTTAACAGCGAAAAGGTTGACACATTCATAACACTGAAACGGTTTACACATTCATAGCACTGAAACGGTTTACACATTCATAGCACTGAAACGGTTTACACATTCATAGCACTGAAACGGTTTACACATTCATAACACTGAAACGGTTTACACATTCATAACACTGAAACGGTTTACACATTCATAACACTGAAACGGTTTACACATTCATAACACTGAAACGGTTTACACATTCATAACACTGAAACGGTTTACACATTCATAACACTGAAACGGTTTACACATTCTTAGCACTGAAACGGTTTACACATTCATAGCACTGAAACGGTTTACACATTCATAGCACTGAAACGGTTTACACATTCATAGCAGTGAAAGGGTTAACACATCCATAGCAGTGGAAGGGTTAACACATTCATAGCAGTGAAAGGGTTAATACATTCACAGCACCAAAAGGGTTAACAGTCTCCACCATAACAGGGTCAGGTTGAAGAACGCAAAATCGTTTTTCAAGAGTTTCTGGCCATAGCCTCATGACCGTAACAGAACCGTCCCCCCCCCTCCCCAGCTCTTCACCCTTGTCAGCAGCTTGCAGCTACCACTAAGAACATATTTGCTGACATTAAAGCCAGCTCATTAAAGCTTAGCCAACAGACTTCTACGTTGAATCATTTCATGAGGGTGTTTGTTTTTTTTTAATTGTTATTTTGCTTTACCGTTAGTTTTGACCTGGCTCTGTTATCTTGTATTTGGCTCCGTGTAACAGGAGTTTAAAATTACCCATAATTCTCTTCTGTCCCATCAATGGCTCTTGTGCATGCAGATTAGCAAACGTTCGTGAACGATTTATTCATTCATTCATTTGCATGTCCCTTGGGGAACTTTGCCTCCCAAACAGCACTCCTGTAGGCCTCTCGGTTGTGAGCAAGATGGCCTGCTACTGCTGCATCCATTTGCAGATCGTCAACGATGTCTTGCAGCCATTTTCGTTTTGGTCTTCCTCTTTTTTTTTTCCCATTATGTATCCTTCCAATACGGTCTTCTCTAAATTATCATGACGTTTAATGTGTCCAAAATATTTAAGTTTTCTCTCTTTAATCCTCTTTACTACCCAGCCTTCTTCAATATTAAGCTCTTGTAGTATAGATATATTTGTTCTTTTTTGTGTCCACGATATTTGGAGAACTCTTCTGTGAACGATAGTCATTGATATATTTGTGTGGTTATTTATTTTTGCTTGCTTCGTTCAGTTGGCTGGCTGGCGGGTTGGTTGGTTGGTTGGTTGCTTGGTTGGTCGTTTGGTTCGTTCGTTGGTTGCTTGGTTGGTTTCTTGGATGGTTGCTTGCTTTCTTGGTTTATTGGTTGGTTGGTTGGTTAGCAGGTAAGACAGACAGATATTTGCGTTCTGAATGCTATGAAATTAATCTCTGTATTCTTTAGCCAAGTGATGATGATGATGATGATGATGATGATGGCAATTTGTTGTGCCTATTTTTCATTCACTAGGACCTAGCCCAGGAGACAAAGATGATGCCGTCCCATCGATTCTGTAATGGCAGACTTCTCAGGTAGCGCCACCACCACGTGGATCACACTATTTCGCTGAGTGTAACAGAATCGTGTAAACCTTAAAGACACTGAAAAGGAAGCAAACAATCTGTCAGAATTAGATCTGTGCTAACATGCCTTCAGCACCAGGGCTGAATGTGAAAGATTTGAAATACTTTGACTTGGACGCACAGGGGAGACCACGTAACGATCGCTCAGTCAGCAATTTCCTCTAGAACGCGGGCGTTTCTCATAACTTTGCTTTCTTTTTCATATTAGTTTTGTTTCTTTGTGCCGTAGCATTTGATACGCATACTGTATACAACGTTTTTTTTTTTTTTTTGTTAAATCCATCCACAAAGGATGACTGGGCACGACAAATTTGATTATTAATGCCGTGCTTTTGTAGCTAGGCACTTTCTAGTAGAGCTTGGAAGAATAAGCCACGCCCTTTTTACTCCGTGACTGTCACAAAAAATTATTAGGGGTTCTTAAATTGTGCATAATTTTTTTTTAGGTGGGGGGGGGGGGAATTGGTTAGTGCTGTCCATGATAGTGGGGGAAAATAATATAACTGTATTGTTTACTTAACTTCAACAGAGAATTTAACTCATATTTAGATAGTCAGTTTAGGCAATAAAGTAATGTATGGTCTCCATTCTTCTCTTTCTTATTCCTAAACAGCGAACTTGCAGCTAACATCGTGATGATAGTGAAACGCGTGTTGGATAATAAATTGGGTCGCAGTGACTAACTTGAAGCCTTAGAGCGAACCCAAAGAAGCAGGTTTCTGGATAGGCTTCATCATTATATTACCACTTGGAACCCTGCATCGTTAGGCAGTTTAAAGAAGTGCAACACACCACGAAGAGATGGGATAGGATCTTGGCCAGCGCTGGTTCATTGTCCCAGATAACTGGGATTAGCCGCGGTTTTTTTTTTCCCACGGTAATCTTTAGTCCTATCTGAATGCTTTAAAAAATTCGTTTCAGTAATGTTTGGTCTCACCCGTTTCACACCTAGTGAAAGTGAAAGGAGGACACGGTTGATTGGTTGAAATACAATTTTGTGTTTTATTTTAATAAAGTGTAGCAGTGCATCTGGCCAGCTGTTTTATTATGACCAACCGAACCACAAAATTCCTTCAAACCCGCACATTTAAAAAACGCCAGGCACGTTTTCAGCAAGAAATGGCACTTCCCCAGATTTGTCTCACATTGTAATTTAAAAGATGAGTCTGGAAAAAAAAACAGGAACTAACCCGTAAAGAAGCATTTTATTTGCTTTTCCCCGTATTTTTGCTTTTTCTCGTATATTTGATATGGTTTATTTCCAGATCATAATCTCTAGTGTTAAACAGCTCCCCCCCCCCCCAAAAAAAAAGAAAGAATAACAAGACTCACAAAGAGCGACCTTGACACAGATAAGTTTAAGGAGCCCTCCTGTACTGCTGTTCCTTCTTGTCTGTACCTGAAGTCAGAGAGCCCATCTACTTAGCTGTCGCTGATTATCTTCTTGAATGGCGTTGACTGACTTGTATGAGCCAGGCTCGAGTGCCTAAGTGTTAGGCGAAAACCAGACAGGATTGCTACAGAGGGCATTTTTTGTTTGTTTGTTTGCGTGTGTGTGTGTTACATGTTCATGGCGTAGTTGAAAATTCAGCGTCTAGTCCCACCGTCCCCCCTCCCCCAAGCTACTTTCTCCCTTCTCCATTGTTTTTCCCCCCTCCAGGTTTTTTTTTTGGGGGGGGGGTTCCGATTCACAAAGTTCCATTCTTCTTCTTCCTCCTCCTCTCCCTAATTTTGTTTTGTTGTCTTGTTCTATACTCTCTCTCTTTCTCTCTCTCACTTCACAAGCGAGCATTAAATCTTATTTGTGACAAACACCCAGTACAGACTGTTGATCAACACAAACAACTCAAAATTCTACCCCTCAAAAATAGAATCATTTTTAACAAAGTTAAGTTTGTTCACAGAATTATATCGCACAATGCTCCGCCTTACTTGTGGTCACTGTTTACGTATAACACTAAACATAGCCAGCGTTTAAAAAACTGTCTTCTTCCTAAACCCACGATTGATCTGTACAAGAAAAACCTTGCATACTCTGCAGTACAGCTCTGGAACACCCTCCCCTACAATTTAAAATCCATTGGTAATACTTCATCCTTTAACTCAAAGCTGTTTCATTATTTACTTGCTTGTAATTACATGCCTCCATAGAATAGCCAGCACTCTCTCAACACATGGCTCGTAAACCATCAAGTACTTCAATGACATAGTTAGAAAAGCAACTTGTTAGATATTGTTAGAAATTATTTTAATGTTTGTTAAAAAAAAACATGTTAGAAGATCTGTATTTACAATGTATTTTTATTTATGTATATGTCTGCGTGTGTATGTGTGCGTGAGTGCTATTTTATCAGGTTAATTACTTCTTCTCTTTTACCTTGAATGTAGTAGTTAAATCTTACACTCTTTTGATATGTTTTTCCTAATTTAATTTGTATTTTTGTACTAAATCAAGTGTGTGGGAAGAATGAAAGATGGAGTGATGAAGGGCAGAATGTAAGACGGGCCTGCGTGTCCAATTCTTTAGCCTTGAAAAATAAAGATTATTCATTCATTCATTCTATCTCTCTGTCTCTCTGTGTCTGTCTGAGACACAAAGAGCAGAATGTCAGACGGGCCTGCGCGCCCAGTTCTTCACCCTTTGCAAATAAAGTTGAATCAGTACCTAATCACGGCCTCTTGTAACTGTCCACACTCTTTCTCTTTACCTCTCTAATCTTACCTCTAATATAAGCATTTGTTTTTAAAAAAGAATTCCTACACCATTTGCTTTCCTATTTAAGCGCATGTATTATCTTATTCCCACACAAGGAAACCTTGGTATTCACTATCACTATTATAACCAACACCAGTCATAGGAACACACTTGAGGAGGAAGGTTAATTACAAACAAATATTCCCTCAAATCTTCAAGTGGGAATTTCTATTGCTCCCACTTTAAAGAAACGCGACCCACATTTTCCGAGGGAACACACAGGAAATTTTTAGCTGTATAATATGAATGTGTTTAACTAGGCTTTGTTAGTATCAGAATAATATGATGTTTATTGTTCTTGTCTGTTTTGAATTGTGACAGGAAGTCTCCCTGGAGAGCAGAGGTTCAACACTGCGATCAACACAACAGGGAAGAGAGATGGAAGTTTGCCGGCAGATGACATCAGTCAAGGGGAGAGCATGCCTCTTGTCGATATAGACGCAGTTCACGGATTTACACGAAGTAGCAGGTCGTACGTTCTCTAGTTCATACGATTCTCTTCGCCGGTTCCATATCATTTCAAACATATGAACGAACATGTGATTTGGTGCGGTAACTGATAAAACTTCTTGGTTTAGAAGTAGGAGATTATGGATGTAATTATCTCCCCCTTTAACTTAACGGAGTTGCGACAGAAATTTGTTTTCTAATTCACTGGGGCAATAGTGTTTACGTGCTTGGTAAAATATTAGGTTTGTCAGTAGTTTAACTCACGCGAAGATTTGATCATTTCTGTTTCTTTATGGCAAGAATAAATGTATTCTTTTAGCTAATATAAATACATACTGAGTACATGTGAGTATCTTGTTGTGAAATATGAAAACATCATATGAGTCTGCTGTATTCCGGCAAGGAGCTTGTTCCATACAAGGATTGATTTCAGTGTAAAACCGTTTCCGCTTCCGTAAAATCTACGACCATGGAGCACCATGAGCTGGTTCAGGAGATGCCGTCCATTGAGCGAATGTCCGCCCAGGAACGTTTGAAGCACGCCAAGAAGCGAAGATCTCAGCAAATGAAGAAGTGGAACCAGTACGAAAAGCAGCTTGAAAAGGACAACACAAAGAAGCCCAGAAAGAAAGGGTCCACGCCGCAGTCTTCTATCAAGAAATCAAAACGCCAGGGGACCGGTAGGGTTCAGTTTGTGGCCAACATCGCTTTGTTGGAGTCGGCGGCAAGGAACGATATAGAAGAAGGTAGGATCGTCTTTGTTGCATTTACGTCATTTGATGTTGATGTCGTAAACAAACTGTTTATATTACAGCAGTGCTTATGTATTCGGAACTGTATCGTAAACAGAACTGTTTATGTTATAGCAGTGGTTATTTGTCAGAACGATGTTATTGTTGCGTGATTTATTTTAGAGCGATGTAACTATTATTGCAGTATTCCTTCTTGTGTCAGTCAGTTACTTTGTTATTGTTACTGTGGCATTCTTTCACGTATCCATTGTTATTTGCATAACCGTGTTTTATCTGTCACATTTTGCATCAATAATGGTGGTTCTTGTGCAGTGTTTTCTTGTGTGATTTATTTCTCAGAATATTTTTGTGCTTTTTTTTCCCTATATGAATTTTAATGTCAAATGTCACAACCATGTTCTTGTCACAACTGTGTTCTTGTTACAAGTTGTGTGTTTCCCCATGCTAATTGTTTATCTGAATCCCATCCATTTGCAGTTTGATACATCCTTCTTTATAGGCATTTAAGATCTGTATTCGCAGATCCGTCTTTTGGATACTTGACTCACTGCTGGCGAGACTCTTCAAATGCCGTGCGTGGAGTGAAGCTCCTCCCGGTTAAGGAAGTAAATGCGGAAAAGAAATAAAGGTTGCTGTGCGGAGCCGATGGGAAAAGGTGGTGGAAAGTGAAGTTTAACCGGTATGTCCAGTAGTATCGCTACGAGAGCTATACCACGGCACCTCTGCTCTAGAGGCCGCCCACGTCCGAAATACACCTACACTGGTGAAATATGCCTAAACCGGCACACACCAGGGGTGGAACTTGATGGCTAGACATGTCATGCCACCTCCGCTCTAGAGGTCGGTAACGCCTGATAAACACCCATACTGGTGAATTTTGCCTAAACCGACTCATACCAGGGGTGAATCTTGAAGGCTATGCATGTCACAGTACCTCTGCTCTAGAGGTCGGTCCCGTCCCAAACACGCCCATACTGGGATAATGCCTAAACCGGCTCAACCCAGGGGTAGAAGTCACTAGTGGCGAGGATTCGTCCTCCTGGACAAAAGCTCCATCCTGGTCACAACTAGGAAGGGTAGCGGCCACGACCGCAAAATGCTGAAGTCGGAGACACTGGACCAGGGAAGTCTAGACAGGCAACCACCTCTCACCCGGCGGGGATGTTTGCGTATCCTAATCACGCTGAGGTTTTCTGGTGAGAAAGTCCAACCCTGGACTGGATGGGCAACCACCTCTCACCCGGCGGTGATACACCGGTATCTCAAAACACGTCGAGGTTTTCCGGTGAGAAAGTCCAACTCTGGCCTGGGTGGGCCACCGCCTCTCACCCAGCGGGGATGCACTGATATCCTAAACACGTCGAGGTCTTCCGGTGAGAAAGTCCAACCCTAGACTAAACTGGTGCAACGAAAACCACAGTGTCATGCAATCCCGCTTCCGAGACCCACCAAGAATACAGGCTAAAGCACTGTGATACTCTGAACCCCTTGTGGTCCTTTCGTGGATCTCGTGTGGTCTATTTTGGACCACACAGGGGACGACGGGACCTAACGAGGACCACAGGCGTGAATTCAGTAGGTTCACAGTGCGGTTTTTGGTGGTAGAAGTGAACGAAGAAGAAGAAGAAGAAGGATACTTGACTAGTTTTTTGTAGTTCTTAGAACCGCGGATATGGGGGCTCGACTTCTTTTGGTCGTTTCGTTCTACCAGTAAGAGCATCTCAGTGTGTCATAGTCGGCGTAGCCTTGCGGGATGTGTTCTCATTCTGAAGTGCGTGGGCACATGACACAGAATGGATAATTAACTTTAAAATCTGTGTACTGGAGTAGGTTATGGCCTGTTCTGAGGCGGAAATGATGAGATGTTCGTTGGTCAGCTAATTTTAACTCTGGAGCTACGTTACATCAGTGTTAATCTGTGTTATGTTAATCTATATCAGTGTAGACGGGATGGTATGAGAGGAGATCACCAACTGAGCTGATGGCCTGCATGAAGGATTGTGTACTCTGGAGAAGCATAATAGCCAGCGCCAGTCGGCACGGCACCTGAAGATGATGATGATGATATCAGTGTAATCTATGTCATGTTGTTTAGCATCTGATACTCATCATGTGGCGTTGTTTATGACATCCTGTAGGATCTTTGTCATGTTTCTGTTTCGTTGGTCCATTTCAGCGCTGTTGTCAGATGGTTGGCCGTCCCATTGTGTTCGGTACGGTTTTGTTTATAATCAGTTATTATTTCTTTCCAAGTATGTCTAGTCTCACCATTCGTTACTGCAGTGGTACTTAGCTTGGGGTCCGTGGAACCACCCCCCCCCCCCTTTTTCAGAAGATACGCAGACCAGCAAATGAAGTGGGTACTGAGCGTTACAAGAAACCTACACCAAGCACTCTCTTCTTGGATTCTTCTCACTTGCAAAATATTCCTAACTGTGTCCACCCTGTATGATGCTTCAGTCTTGTAAACTGCTGAACTAAAGACTCGTTGATTTGTCTCCTATCATTATCTGGGTTAGGATTAAAGGTCAACACCGAAAAGACAAAGTTAACGAAGCGGAACATAAACACTAGCAATGTACCGAGAGTAGATAACAAGTTAGTAGAGAAAGTCGACGAATTTATATATCTTGGCAGTGGGGTAGTAAAAGATTGAGACAACACGGAGGACATCAACAACATGACAACTAGAGCAAGCCAGGCTTTTGCGATCCTGGAGAATATATGGAAACCCGAAAGGATGACCGTGAAAACGAAAATCAAGATATTTAAGAGTAATGTTCTAAGTGTGCTACGCCGTGGAAGTGAATGCTGGAAAATCACCAAAACCATATAAAGAAGCTGAATTCTTATTTTTAAGAATTAATTAATTGTTTACGAAGGATTAAAAAGAATATTTTGGCCAAACACCGTAAGAAATAACGCCTTGTTGGTAGAAATGCAGATGAACCTGCTGACATCGATTATTGAGGAAAGATGTTGGCGATGGTTGGGACATGTGCCTTGGATGACTGAGGACTCACTACCAAAAATAACACTAAGAAAGACACCACAGGGGAACAGAAATAAGGGTAGATCAAAGGAGACACAGAGAACAACAACAGAGAGGATGTGAAGCAATAGAAGGCTCACCTGAGCAAGATTGGTAAATCAAGGTGAAGGACAGGTGTCTCAGAGCACTTAAGATTAAGAGAGAGATCATTTGGGTTGTGTTTATTAATGTATACTGTTCAGAAAAAAGAAACTCAACACTACTGTAGTCATAATGGACACGAAATTTCAAACTTGTATCAAAATTTTATTTTACGGAATATTATTTCAATCTTGGCATGAAGAAACTTTAAGATTTTAACAATGAAATGGTGTTCATTAAATTTGATTTGGACTTTTATTCTTTGCGACTGAGGCCTCCGTTTCAGTAAGGTGTATGGCCTCCTCTGACCTATATCAGAGAACATCTCCTTGATATGGATCCGATTAGCCGTTGGATTTGTTGTTGTGGGATGGCTGCTCACTCTTCCCGCAGTGCAAGAGACAACTGTCGGAGATTGGTTGGCGCCACGTCTCGCTGGCGGATTTGTCTGCTGAGTTAATCCCATAAGTGTTTTATTGGGTTCATGTCTGATGACATGGATAGCCACGGGATGGTCTGGACGTCGTTGTTAGCGAGGAACTTGGTGGTGAGTTGTGGCACATGAGGTCGAGCTTTATCCTGCTGAAAAATCGACCCTGGTGTAGCCAGAAGTGGAAGGACATGAGGACGAATAATTTCAGCGACGTATCTTTGGGCATTCAGGCGTCCTTCAATTTGCACCAGGTCACTTCTTCCCATGAAGTTGATCGTCCCCCACACCAGTACAGCTCCACCACCCAGTTCTGGGCGTAGCGCTCATAGACTCTGCGATAAACTCTTCTCCGTCTATCGTGTCGCTGGAGCAGAAAGAATGGTTCATCACTAAACCAAACCCTTCTCCAATCATCCATTGACGATGCTGGTTCGCCCACTGCAGTCGGTTCTGGCGATGCCGGTCCATAAGAACAGGACTTCTGTAGGGTCTTCTAGCCCAAAGCCAGCGTCGTGCAGCCGATTCCTGACCGTTTGATCTGAAATTCGACGAGTTGCTGTCATTGACTGGACTGTGGAGGACGCAGATGCAAATCAATTCATGATGTGACGCAGACGTATGAAGCGGTCTTCGGCAGGAGTTGTGACTATGGGTCTTTCACTGCGCTGCCGGTCTGCAACTGAGCCATTTTCTTGAAATCGTCTCCAAAGGCAACTAATGGTGCTTCTAACCACATTAAATTGTCTAGCCACTACACTTTGTGACTTTCCAGTCCAATGACTATGAGTCGTTGTTCTGTAGAGAGATGAGCCATACTTGCGCATTGAAGTTTCAAATAAATTGATTCAAGGAGCGTCAATCTTTTATAGGCATTCAACAACATGGTCAGTGAGTTTTGTGTTCAGTAAGTTTCACGGGATTCTCGTGAACCTATCATGAGTTATTGTCAAAAATACTGTTTTGACTAGTGTCGCTTTTCTGTGCTCATGAATCATCTGCTGAGTACAATTCAGGTCAGCACGTGAAGTTGATGTCCAAGTGACGTTTCAGACAATTAGCCCTTGTTTGATCAGCACACTTCATTTTAAATCGCAACATCGTATTTGTTGCGTTTTTTTAACAGTATATTTGTAATAAGGGGTCCACAGTTGTACACAGACCAAAAAGAACCCAGGTCCACAGTTGTACACAGGCCAAAAAGAACCCGGCTCCTCAGTTGTACACAGGCCAAAAAGAACCTGTCTCCACTGTTGTACACAGACCAAAAAGAACCCAGTTCCTCAGTTGTACACAGGCCAAAAAGAACCCAGGTCCACAGTTGTACACAGGCCAAAAAGAACCCAGGTCCACAATTGTACACAGGCCAAAAAGAACCCAGGTCCACAGTTGTACACAGGCCAAAAAGAACCTGTCTCCACTGTTGTACACAGACCAAAAATAACCCAGGTCCACAGTTGTACACAGGCCAGAAAGAACCCAGGTCCACAATTGTACACAGGCCAAAAAGAACCCAGGTCCACAATTGTACACAGGCCAAAAAGAACCCAGGTCCACAATTGTACACAGGCCAAAAAGAACCCAGGTCCACAGTTGTACGCAGGCCAAAAAGAACCTGTCTCCACTGTTGTACACAGACCAAAAAGAACCCAGGTCCACAGTTGTACACAGGCCAGAAAGAACCCAGGTCCACAGTTGTACACAGACCAAAAAGAACCCAGGTCCACAGTTGTACACAGACCAAAAAGAAACCGAGTCCATAGTTGTACAAAGGTAAAAAAGAACTCAGATCCACAGTTGTACATAGACCAAAAAGAACCCAGGTCCACAATTGTGCACAGGCCAGAAAGAACCCAGGTCCACAGTTGTACACAGGCCAAAAAGAACCCAGTTCCTTAGTTGTACACAGGCCATCAAGAACGCAGGTCCACAGCTGTATACAGAGCAGAAAGAGTCCACTGAGTACTATAACTATGTTTTGCTGTTAGTTGGGTTTTTCTTACTGTTTTTCCTTGTCATATATAGTGTAGCAGCACTGCTACACTGGTCATTTGCTGCTGAAGTCTGTGTTCTCATACATCTTAAGGTATTTGTCCTAAACTTTTTAACTTAAATGACAGTGTTAACTTGTGTAATATTATGTTTGTATGCAGTAATCTAATGTTAGTTTGTGTCATATTACTTTTTTCGTTGTATATAACAATACAGTCTACATGGTGGAAGTAATTATTAACAGCCCCTCCCATCTCCCAACTCATCCACAATCTCTCCTCTCTCTCTCTCTCTCTCTCTCTCTCTCTCTCTCTCTCTCCGTTACAGTTACCTGACAAGTTATTTCGAAGATTCTCTGTCATAGAAAGTTACTTGACAAGTTATTTCGAAGATTCTCTGTCACAGAAAGTTACCTGACAAGTTATTTTGAACCAATGATTCTCTGTCACAGAAAGTTACTAGACAAGTTATTTTGAAGCAATGAGTTCACCTTCATTCATCCTTCAGTTCGAAAAGCCCCCCTTGGGTTTTAAGTTCCCGCAAAGTGATGTCAACAAAAAACCAGCTACGTTATCTGTAGTAGATATAATTTCCACAATACACAGATCCAAACTGAAAATTACATAGAATGTTGTACTGGTAACTCAACTACTTCTAGTGAATGATGGCTGTTAATTCATTCATTCCCCACTCCCCAAACCCTCTTCCCCGCCTTCTCTCTCCTCTCTCTCACTCCTCTCTCTCTCTCTCTCTCTCTCTCTCTCTCTCTCTCTCTCAAATAAACTAAGACAAATTGTGTGGTGCTGTCTTTGTTGACTTCAAGAAAGCCTTCAATATGATTGATCATGAAATTCTTTTGCAAAAAAGCTGGAAGGTTATAAATTACACCCTGACCTAACAAAATGTATTACATCTTTTCTCTCAGGTAGAAAACAAGTAGTTTGCTTGAGAAACAAAATATCTGACTCTTCTGTGGTTGATACTGATATTCCACTAGGCTCCATTCTTGGTCCTATTCTCTTTGCTATCGACTTACCACTACATTCAAAGCACTCTTCATGTGATCTTTTTGCTGATGACTGTACTGTTTACGGTAGTGACTGTGACATCAGTAACCTACAGACAAGCTTCAAAATGACATAAACAGTGTGATTAAATGGAGTAATAAAAATGGTATATTGATAAACGCCAACAAAACAAAATCCATGCTCATCACTATAAGACAGAAACTGCAGAATGCAACAAAAACTTCACTACAGCTTTGTGCTGGGACTAAGGCAATAGAAAATTTTCATGAACATAAAACTCTAGGAGTCATCATTGATCAGCATTTCATTTGGAATTCTCACGTACATAACCTAACAAACTTGACTGCACAGAAAGTTTACCAACTGGCCAAAATTAAACACTTTATCGACAAAGACACAAGAAAGATATACTACATATCACACATACAAATACACTTAGATTACTGTTCCACAATCTGGGATGGATGCTCAGTCTCAAACACAAAAAGGCTCCACTCACTTCACAAACGAGCATTAAATCTAATTTGTGACAAACACCCAGTACATACTGTAGATTATCACAAACAACTCAAAATTCTACCCATCAAATATAAAGTCATTTTTAACAAAGTTAAGTTTGTTCACAGAATTCTGTCGCACAATGCTCAGCCTTACTTGTGGTCACTGTTTACGTATAACACTAAGCTTGGCCAGCGTTTAAAAAAAAACTGCCTTCTTCCTAAACCCAGGCTTAGTCTGTAGAAGAAAAGCCTTGCATTCTCTGCAGTATAGCTCTGGAACACCCTCCCCTACCATTTAAAATCCATTAATAATACTTCATCCTTAAACTCAAACCTGTTTCATTATTTACTTGCTTGTAATTATATGCCTTCATATAATAAACAGCACTCTCTCAACCCATGACTCGCCAACCATCGAGTACTAAAATGACATAGTTCGAAAAATAACTTGTTAGATATTGTTAGAAATTATTTTAATGTTTGTTAAAAACTTATTTTAGAAGATCTGTACTGACAATGTATTTTTGTTTATGTATGTCTGTGTGTGTGAGTGCTATTTTGTTAGGTTAATTACTTTTTCTCTTTTACTTTAAATGTAATAGATTAATCTTACACTCTTTTGATATGTTTTTTTTTCCTAATGTAATTTGTATACTTGTATTAAATCGAGTGTGTGGGAAGAATGAAAGATGGAGTGGAGTGATGAAGGGCAGAATGTAAGACGGGCCTGCGTGCCCAATTCTTTACCCTTTAAAAATAAAGATTCATTTATTCATTCATTCATCAACTCTCTCTCTCTCTCTCTTAATCTCTTTCTCTCTCTCTCTCTCTCTCTCTCTCTCTCTCTCTCTCTGCGCATGTCGACTGCCCTTGCTGCGCGAGTAGTAAACCCTAACTGCTTGCTGGAGAGAGTCAAACAGCCCGGTCATAAATATGAATTTCTGTTTTATCTATGGTATAAATTGAAGGACCTCCGAGAGGCTAAAGAATGACGCCAAAATTATGAAAGCCCGTCAAGTTTGTTCGAGTGGTTGAAGATTTATACAGAAACTGAATTCCCTTGTTTGTAAGAAGGTAAATCCGTTATTTAAACTGAATTCCTTTGTCTGTAAGAAAGTAAACCCGTTATTTAAACTGAATCGTTTGTTTGTAAGAAAGTAAACCCGTTATTTAAACTGAATTCCTTTGTCTGTAAGAAAGTAAACCCGTTATTTAAACTGAATCGTTTGTTTGTAAGAAAGTCATCATCATCATCAGGTGCCGTGCCGACTGGCGTTGGCTATTATGCTTCTCCAGAGTACTCGATCCTTCATGCAGGCCATCAGTTCAGTTGGTGATCTCCTCTCACACCATCCCGTCAGACTGACCAGTATCATTTCTCTTGGTCTTCCTCTTGATCTTCTTCCTTCTATTTTTCCTGTTGTTATAATATTTTCAATGCCCCCTCTTCTCATTGCATGTCCTATGAAAGTATCTCTCTTATCTTTCTGACAAGGTTTTTTGTCTCTCCAGCTCTTCTCATACATTCTTCATTAGTTATTTTTGCTGTCCAGGGGATTCGCAACATTCTTCTAATAAACCACATTTCTGATGCTTCCAATGATTTTTGTGCAGACTTGCCTATTGTCCATGATTCACTTCCATATAACAAAAAGAAATAAACCCGTTATATAAACTGAATTCCTTTGCCTGTAAGAAAGTAAACCCGTTATTTAAACTGAATCGTTTGTTTGTAAGAAAGTAAACCCGTTATTTAAACTGAATTCCTTTGTCTGTAAGAAAGTGAATCCGTTATTTAAACTGAATTCCTTTTTTTTTAAGAAAGTAAACCTGTTATTTAAACTGAAATCCTTTGTTTGTAAGAAAGTAAACCCGTTATTTAAACTGAATTCCTTTCTTTTTTTTTTTTTAAGAAAGTAAACCCGTTATTTTAATTGAATTCCTTTCTTCTTCTTCTTTTTTTTGTGTAAGAAAGTAAACCCTTATTTAAACTGAATTCCTTTCTTTTTTTTTGTTTGTTTGTTTGTTGTTGTTGTTGTAAGAAAGTAAACCCGTTATTTAAACTGAATTCCTTTTTTTTTAAAGAAAGTAAACCCGTTATTTAAACTGAATTCCTTTTTTTTAAAGAAAGTAAACCCGTTATTTACGATTGTATTCGGTTTTCTGTCAGCTAATGCTAGTCTCGGAGCTAATATACAGCAGATTTGTTATGTCATACTTTTTTATCTATGTAGTAGCAGTTTTTTTTATATCCGTGTGGTAGCATTTATATTTACCTTGTACAACATTGCTTCTTGTGATCCATGCAGCTTATACAACAGTTTATAAAAGACAATAAATCGCTTAGTGGCCCCACAGTACCCTGAGTTTAATGTCAGTCGTGATCGTAGAGTTATTGACCTAGTAACTTAAGACATTCTCCTGCTGTCTTGGCGGTAGAGATATAGAACATTTTCCGCCTGTTTTTGTCTGTTCTATTTTATCTTTTATGCATGTGTGTTGTTTGTTTGTTTGCTTGCTTTTCCTATTCTGATTCCCTGTAGTGTTCGACATCTGAGGGATCGTTCGATGTTGTCTTCTCAACAGATTTATGGCCATAGAATTCGAAGTTTGTTATAGATTTAGTGTGTTGTTGCCTTGTCATAAATCATTAGTTCACTGATCTTTGTTCCAGAAAGTGCGTTTTTTTGTGTGTGTGATGCCATTAAACGTCATGATAATTTAGAGAAGACCAACTTGGAAGGGTCAGTAATGGGAAAAAGAAAGAGAGGAAGACCAAGGCGAAGATGGCTGCAAGACATCGTTGATTATCTGCAAATGGATGCATCAGCTGCAGGGTATCTTGCTTACAACTGAGAGGCCTACAGGAGAGCTGTTAGGGAGACAAAGTTCCTCAAGGGACATGCAAATGACTGACAGACTGACTGCCATGCAGATTTGTTTAAAGAGTTCTGCTTTCCCTTCTCAGAAATCTAAAATCATAGTTTTGTTTGTTTTCCTCAAGTTTACAAATAATTTCTAACGATGAGAGACTGTGATAAAGATAATCTTCTTGTCTTTATTATGAGAATAGTTTTTCTTTCCCTTTCACGCGTGAACTATGCTGGTATCCAGCGCGAGGACAATATTCAAATCAAGCTAATGAAGACTTAGATGACAGAAAAGGAAACTTTTCCTTGCAGGACTTGCAGGACAGTTTTAGAATCAACTTCCGATTGGGACATTTAGCAGGGGTTACTTTTCGATGATTGCTAGACCGGGGGGGGGGAGTGAAGCACACATGGGCGTGTCCCCGGAATGATATGAGACTGGTTCCTGTTATTTACGACGATTATGTGTAGAACACCACGTTGCTTCTTTGCCAATTAATACCGTCCCCGGGGTAAGGGATGGGTGGGTGGGTGGGGGGGGGGTCGCTGTTGGTTACACAGAATGTGTACAGTGACCTCTCTCTGTACCAGTAATCTTTTCTTATGATTTCACTCTCTCTCTCTCTCTCTCTCTCCCCCACACACACACACACACAGAGGATTATCGAATATGTCCTCATTCACACTGTCGAAATCATCACCATCGTCATCAAGATGATTGAATGACTTCAGCAGACGTATATAGCTACGTTTTGCCTCATAAATAGATAGTTGCGAACAGAGCAGCTAAAGCAGAATTTTAACCAAACAGTTTTTCGGTGAACAAGTCCTGTACCCCCATCATTTGATTCGCATACCTCCCCCCCCCCCAAAAAAAAGGCCTGTGGGTACACCCCCCCCCGTTAGTATCCCCTGCTCTAGATCTTCGCTGAGACTGCTAGTTGTGGAACAGGATGCCCTGACTTCTTCTGTTAGGATACCCTGACTCCTGTCTGGATGCCCTGACTCCTTCTGTTAGGATACCCTGACTCCTGTCTGGATGCCCTGACTCTTTCTGTTAGGATGGCCTGACTCCTGCTGTCTGGATGCCCTGACTCCTTCTGTTAGGATACCCTGACTCCTGTCTGGATGCCCTGACTCCTCCTGTTAGGATACCCTGACTCCTGTCTGGATGCCCTGACTTCTTCTGTTAGGATACCCTGACTCCTGTCTGGATGCCCTGACTCCTTCTGTTAGGATACCCTGACTCCTGTCTGGATCCCCTGACTCCTTCTGTTAGGATGGCCTGACTCCTGCTGTCTGGATGCCCTGACTCCTTCTGTTAGGATACCCTGACTCCTTCTGTCAGTATACCCTGGCTCCTGTTTTTTTTTTCCAACAGTCCAGCACCATCACCACAAATGGTAGATTTCTACCAGCCCCTACTCCGCATAGAACTCCCTTAGGTTCCGGACTCCACAGCCCTGCACTGTGTCCCTTGTTTACGTTTCAGACATTACCGTCAACTTGGATGTTGTCCCATAATGAAATAGAGTCGGTTTCCCCACTTTTCAGCAGCTTTTACATTGTGTTTGTTTGTGTGCACGTCACACACTGCAGACAGATATATTTCGTTGTCAGTGGATCTTCCCGTACACTTTCTTTGAACGGGGAAACAGTCAACTATAAGAAGCTACAAGCATAAACGTAGGAAAAGTAGGCTCGCGCGCGCACACACACACACGCACACACACAGCTGGAAAACCTAAAAAGCAACGCTGGAAAAACGTTGGCGAATAAACGAAACAAAAGTTTTTTTTTAAAATTCATTAAGTTTGCGCAGCCGTGCGGGGCGTAATCGTAGTGGGTTTTTTGTTGGATCTCGAAGAAGTGGATCAAATGATTAAGACGGGGGAAGACAGCAGCTTACAGAAAACAGGTGGCAGCTTGCCATTCATCATCCGCTGGCTAATCCGAAACCGGTTATACAGACTTCTACCGGCTGCTTCGTAGCATTTGCAGTGGCAGTATAAAAATAGTTCAAATATTTTATTCGTGGCACATCGGGTTAAAATAAATAGAATAAAAATTGAGGGAAAAGAGCCGCTTCTTTTATTATGATTCGGTGGAGTATTTATGCCCTCAGGAAGAATGTTCCTAAAGGGTGTAAAAATATTCGTTCTTCTTCATAAAACATTTGCTATTTATATCTGTAGCTGTGGCTCTGGGATAAACTAGACTGCTGTTGTTTTTTTTTTTTTGATTTTTTTTAGTTATTGTACAGAGCCGTGGAACTTAAGATTTTTGAGTGATTTCATTGGGCCGGTAAATGGCAGGACAAGATCAAGAATGAGGAGGTCTGGGAAAGGGCAGGACAAGAACCTATGAACCTACAAATCATGTCTAGGAAGTGGAGGTGGACCGGCCACACTCCGAGGAAACCCGACACCAACATAGCGAGACAGGCACTGACATGGAATCCCCAAGGAAATAGAAAACGAGGAAGACCTAGACTTACTTGGGAAAGAGAAATTGTGACAGTGCTCAGAGACAAGGGATGCACATGGAAGGAAGCAGAGAATAATTCCAAGAACAGGGATGACCGGAGAGCCTTTATCCATGGCCTGTGCTCTCAAGGGAGTGAAAGATGATGATAATAATGATGATGATGATGATAATTTGGTACAGTTTTGGGGGTTGTGCTTCACAATTTGAGGTGCCTGGGAACATGCACAAAGGGAGAGAACTGTCTCCATCCTTAAACTTTGTATACATGTGATTTTTGTAGTGTCTGTGATACTTATCAAATGCACATTTAATTACCTACGTTGACGTTCCTTATTATTAAATTATATTATTATTATTAACTCATTTGAGAATGAAAGATACTCCAAAATTAACAGATATACATAGTTTCAGGTTGACAGTGTAAGTGATTATCTTGGGGGGGGGGGGGGTGGGTTTCCCTTCTGGGGAAGAAGAAAGTGGCTAGAAGGTCTAGAGGTCCACAGATTCTTACTCTGGGGCGTGTAATTTGTTTTAGTTTCCGCTTCCGCGTGGAACTGAAAAGAGAGAAATGAAACTACATTCATTTTAATATTCGCTTGTAGTATTTTAGAGTTATGATTAGCCAAGTTCCAGAACGGCTACCATCTAATTTCTGCAAAACAAGTACAGTCTGTCTTCTTCAAAACAGCTACCATCTATCTTCTTCAAAACAGATGGAATCTACCTACTTCAAAACGGTCATTGAATACAATAAAGTGTCATTATTTTTATTATTATGTTCTGTTACTGTTGTTATTATGTTCTGTTACTGTTAGTATGTTCTTTTACTTTTAATATTATGTTCTGTTACTGTTGTTATTATTCAACGTTTTAGCTCTCTTAGTCATTTCTATCCAGAGTTTAAAACCGGAGACAGTTGTCTTCTCTGGGAATCCAATTTTCTCTCTCTCTCTCTCTCTCTCTCTCCATCACTACCGCTCTCTGTCTCTCTCTCTATCTATCTCTCACTCTCTCTCTTATCTCTCTCACTATTCCTCTCTCTCTCTCTCCATCACTACCGCTCTCTGTCTCTCTCTCTATCTATCTCTCACTCTCTCTCTTATCTCTCTCACTATCCCTCTCTATCTCTCTCTCTCTCCTTGACAGCACGTGCTCTTGTTATCGTCCGTTTCTTGTTATTCTCAACTTTTCCTTCGAAAATATTTCTTCTTTCTTTTGTATGATATTGTAATGGCTTTTAATATAGTCAAAAATGTTGCTTGTTTGTTTTGTTTCGACAGTTTTATCTTTTCTCTCGCTCTAGTTTCAAATGTTCCAGTAAAACTTTTGTTTCCTTTGTATTATTTTGTTTTAGTTGTGGACTTTATCATAGTTTATGGCTCACATAGGAATGTAGCCTAGTTTATTTCGTCTCTCATAGAAATGTAGCCTAGTTTATTTCTTCTCCCATAGAAATGTAACCTAGTTTATTTCTTCTCCCATAGAAGTGTAGCCTAGTTTATTTCTTCTCCCATAGAAATGTAACCTAGTTTATTTCTTCTCCCATAGAAATGTAACCTAGTTTATTTCTTCTCCCATAGAAATGTAGCCTAGTTTATTTCTTCTCTCATAGAAATGTAGCCTAGTTTATTTCTTCTCCCATAGAAATGTAGCCTAGTTTATTTCGTCTCTCATAGAAATGTAACCTAGTTTTTTCTTCTCCCATAGAAATGTAACCTAGTTTATTTCTTCTCCCATAGAAATGTAACCTAGTTTATTTCTTCTCCCATAGAAATGTAACCTAGTTTATTTCTTCTCCCATAGAAATGTAACCTAGTTTATTTCTTCTCCCATAGAAATGTAGCCTAGTTTATTTCTTCTCCCATAGAAATGTAACCTAGTTTATTTCTTCTCCCATAGAAATGTAACCTAGTTTATTTCGTCTCTCATAGAAATGTAGCCTAGTTTATTTCTTCTCCCATAGAAATGTAACCTAGTTTATTTCTTCTCCCATAGAAATGTAACCTAGTTTATTTCTTCTCCCATAGCAATGTAGCTTAGTTTATTTCTTCTCCCATAGAAATGTAGCCTAGTTTATTTTGTCTCCCATAGAAATGTAGCCTAGTTTATTTAGTCCCTCATAGAAATGTCGGTGGTTGGAATCCAGCCGGAGTTGGCCCATAACCCCCAGATGTGGGAATGTGGGGATGTGGGAATGGGCACCTGGTTCCGTCCGGAGCACAGGAAGGAAAGGCGGCCAGGCGTGATGCAGACCACACTAGCCACTAGCCTAAATGATGTGGACACTTAGGACCATATCCTTTAGATACGCAATAAGGCTATATTTACCTTCAGCCTTCACCTTGTTTATGCGCATGCGCCCCCTGATATCTGTTTTGCTTATCAACATTCCCTTCCAACACGCTATCTTCCATGTTTCGTTTTCCATCAACCCATCCCCTTCCACTTTTCAATCTACACACGCTCATAAAAACTGTGTAGTTAGTTTGGAGCCTAAATGTCCTGTCGAGTTGAAGTGCCTTCTGCATATCATCTGCGCACAGAAACCCTGTCATGCTTTCAGTAACCAGGGCTACACTGAGAGGCGACCACCCCCTCCCCCCCCCCCCCCCCCAAGCTGCACGTCTACCTATCAGAATGGCACTTAATGAATGAATGCGACAGTTTCACCGTAGTTCGGTATCTCCCAGAGTTGTTCAAGTCAGAGTCAGCAATAGTTCACCGTGCCCCAACCCCCCACCCCTGCACTCCCCAGCCGTTGGTATTACAGTACATTTAAAACCTTCACATATTTCCATTATCCGACATAAAAGTTTTAAATTCACACGCAACGCGTACCTCCCCTGGCCTTTCACTGACCTCTTTTTTTTTTAATATAACCATTGCCATAATTTATACAGTAAGGCCCGTATATTGTGGTTCAAATACTTATTCTGTAGACGGAGGTAAGAATTTTCTAACTGCTACCATCCAGGCGTCTGTTGTTCCACACATGGATGCACATGTTTACACACCCCCACTTGCACAAACACTTTTTAGTTGACGGTAATCTCTAAGATTAAACAGAAAACTTAAATATTTTAGACATATTAAACTTCATGAGAATTTAGAGAAGACAGTCTTGGAAGGGGTACATAATGAGGGAAAAAGAAAGAGAAATGGGTGCAAGACATCGTTGACGATCTATGAATGGATGCATCTGCAGCAGGACACCTTGCTTACAACCGAGAGGCCTTCAGGAGAGCTGCTAGGGAGGCAAAGTTCCGCAAGAGACTTACAAGTGACTGACTGACTGAATGAATATCTAAGCTGTCTTGTTACTGCCCAAGCAGAAAATGTAAGAACGAAACAGATGTTCGGAGAATAAGAGAGGAGGAAACAAGTTTATATCTTACTTTGCTTACTTACTTTATCCTTCCTCTTGTACCGTGAAATGTCGAGGAGAGATTTTGTTGGCGTTTTGGGGCCAGATGGGTGGCCTCAGTGACAGTCATACCATAATTAGCTAGTGTCTTCTCTGATATCACCTATCCATCTCTTTCTGGGTCTTCCTATTGATCTGTGTCCTGCAGTTCTTTGGATAAAGGCGCTCGCGGTTGACCGTGATTATGTCATTCTCATCAGATGGCCGAGCAGTCAGTTGATTCTTTGCTTATCTGTGTGTATTAGACATGATATAGTTCCTGCCACCCGTCTTATGGTGTCATTTCTTAGCTTGTTGAACTTGGTGACGCTTGCTGCTTTCTTAAGACATCTCATTTCACGTGTGGGTATTTTAATTCTGTTGTTTCTTAGTAAGTGCCCGTGTCTGGCATTGGTAGCGCAGCGTAGATATGAATATCCTATTAGTTAGTTTGTTTCCGTTGTTAATATTTAGCCTGCTCCATCCGTCCATGTCCTTTATCCGTGATCGGCTAACCAATCACCGTCCAGTCCACCCTTTCTGTGGTGTCTTGCAGGGCAGCGACAAATTCTTTCTACTTCTCACGGTCTGCAGCCAGCTTTTGTATTGTACTCAGGCTGTGTTCCATTTATTCATTCATTCGCATGTCCCTTGCGGAACTTTGCCTCCCAAACAGCACTCCTGTAGGCCTCTCGGTTGTGAGCAAGATGGCCTGCCGCTGCTGCATCCATTTGCAGATCGTCAACGATGTCTTGCAGCCATCTTCGTTTTGGTCTTCCTCTCTTTCTTTTTCCCATTATGTATCCTTCCAATACGGTCTTCTCTAAATTATCATGACGTTTAATGTGTCCAAAATATTTAAGTTTTCTCTTTAATCCTCTTTACTAGCCAGCCTTCTTCAATATTAAGCTCTTGTAGTATAGATATATTTGTTCTTTTTTGTGACCACGATATTTGAAGAACTCTTCTGCAGCATTTACATTTGAAAAGGCATTTATGTGTTTCTCAGCTGTGTTCCATGCTACTCATTTCTGCTTCTATAATTCACCTCCAGGTAGTCTTCGGTTGGCCTCTTTTTCTCTTTCTTTTTTCTCTCAGCTGTTTTAGCGATGTTGATGGGGCCCCTTCGGAAAATATGACCAATCCATTTTTAGCGTTTTCTTGCTATTATGCATTGTGTTCTTGTTCACATTGGGCAACTAGCCCTCTGTTTTATGCTATCTGTGGCCAGTAAATATTCAGAATCTTTCCCGGGGCAGGTTGTTGTGAATGAGGATAATTTGTCCATTTCCTTTGCGGTTGTTCTCCAGCATTCTTCTCCACAGAGAGGTATGGCTAACACACAACTTTGATACAGTTTTATTTTGGTTCTGGTGTTGTACTGGGAGGACTTCTGTGTGTTTCTAAGATTAAAGAAACCTGTTCTTGCATTCAGCCTACTGTGTCGTGTTAAAAATTTTGTTGGATAACGCTGGAAGGCTTGGCTTATGCGATAAAAATCTTAATTTCTCATTCAGTGTTCCCCCTAGGTATGATTCGACTTGTGCAAAAATACTTTTTGCATGAGCAATAATTTATGTAATCCCACGATTTATAAGCGGTAAATTAAAGCAAACAAAAAAAAAAGTAGTTTAAGTGAAAGCAAATGAACTGGGCGACATTAAAAAGTTATGAGAAATGCCAAAAACAATATGAACGATTGCTCACGCGCTCAGCTTAGAGGGAACATTGTTCTCATTCCGAAGATTGAGACATCGGGACTCGCTACAAGCACCATCTATCGAATTACTAGTAGAAATGAGAACACGACATATCAGTGTTGAGGGGATATTTCCTGAATAGGTAGAATATATCTGGCTGTAATGTGCCTGACAGGAATATTCATGTTCTGCACACAGGAAGTAAATTCAGGATTTAACGCGAAGTTTAGTATCACGAGTACAGGAATTTTACTGGAAACCAGAGAACACTTTGGAAGTAATGGTTCTCGAGTCCTGATAACAGAATTACATACGTCTGTTGATCTGTCTGTTTCTGGATTATATGTGCAAGTAATGATGACCCACTACCATCTTTGTCCGTTGATAAACTTTCTGATTCAATGTGGGTGCCTTGAAGAGAGTACAATCTTTGTTCCATAATATTTTCTAGATTAAATGTAGATGATTATATCCATATTTTTTTCCTGACGTAACCGAGTTAGTATAACAGTATTTTTTTTTTGTAAGCTGCTAGAACCAGCTTGGTACTCAAGTTGTTGAATATTATTCAGTTTTTGTTTTTGTTTTTCGATTTCCTTAAAACTGAGAATAATTCTTAGAGCTAATACTTTCATACTGCCACATACTGAGATTATTTATGATTACTTTTATTGTGTACTCCTGTAAGGTGTTGGTTTCTCTTAACACTTCCAGATCTTTTTTTTTATTGCTTATCTGCGACTGTTCACGCACACTTGACTTCAGTTTTATAATGCATATAAGTCCCAGACGAAGCTACCCCCTCCCAAGACCTCACTATCACCAGAGACCTCCATAGCATGATTTAGATAAAGATCCATATATCTTTTCAAGACGACCCTCTGCTGTCTGCTTAGCCAGATCTTAACCTGCGATAATGTAAATGTTAAAACAGACTAAAAATAAACAATAAAAGGCAGTAAGAAGTAACGACAGAAAACAGTAACTTGGCGGTTAAAACATGCCCCACCGTATTGTGGACACTGAAACGAAGTTACAGGTATCTGTTACATGCTATGCCGCGGTGTGATTCGCAGGCAGTAGTCTGCCTGGTTTGCTTTGTGAGTCAGAATAAATGTAACATAACGGACGTAACATATGTCACCTTGAAGAAAATACACAGAGATGAGAGAGATTTTTTTTTTTTTTTAATGGCGATGCAAAAGAGGCAAAGAATATTTGATTCATGAGGTCGTCATAAGGTCTCATTCTATATTCTTTTATGTTCTTCTGAACACCCCCCCTGATATTTCCCGGTTTAGGATACACTGCCGTGATCTTCGCTGAAACTCGGGTCGTCAAAAGGGACAAAGTACATCAAATATCCACCAGAAGCCTGACAAAGTAGACATCTGTAATCCTGGTGGTTTCTTCAACTATCAACAAAGTTAAGGTGAATGGATGCATTTCGAGCCACAGAGGACACTCGCTTCTTATTCGTAGCAAAATGTAGTCAATAATCTATTTTCAGTATGTTGAACTAAAAACGGCTTATGTATCCCCTCTGTACGTTGTTAATAGTGGCTCATATGCGGGTAGAAAATCTTCGTTTCTGGATGCAGTTTCCTCAACACAGGAATGCCATGTGCCTGTTTTTATTGTTACGTTGACCAGAGCGCGTTCATAGCCAAGACTCTCTTTTGCCAGAGTCTGCTTGCGCCAGCTTCGTGCGCCAGGCTGTTGTGACTGCGAGGAAAAAAGAGTAAGGTCTCGCAAGCAGGACTGTGGGGTTGAGAGCACCTGTGGGTGAAGTTAGAGTAAGAGACGCAAACAACTTTGAGTGAAGTCGGAGTCAGTCTTAAACAACTATGGGTGAAGTCAGAGTCGTAAGTAACTCTGGATGAAGCCAGCGTCATAAGTAACTGTGGGTGAAGTCAGAGTCATAAGTAACTGTGGGTGAAGTCAGTGTCATAAGTAACTGTGGGTGAAATCAGAGACATAAGTAACTGTGGGTGAAATCAGAGTCATAAGTAATTCTATGTAAAGTCAGAGTCATAAGTAATTCTGTGTAAAGTCAGAGTCATAAGCAACTGTGGGTGAAGTCAGAGTCATAAGCAACTGTGGGTGAAGTCAGATTCATAAGCTACTGTGGGTGAAGTCAGAATCATAAGCAGCTGTGGGTGAAGTCAGAGTCACAAGCAATTGTTGGTGGAGTGGAGAAGCAAACAAAAAAAAAAAAAAGGTTCAGAATTCGAAGCAGTTTTGGAGTAGAATGAATGCTCTTGAAAATGTACCGGATATAAGGAATCAGACAGTACAAAAATAGAGAAATCTATGTTGAATGGTTGAAGTACAGACTCCGTTAACTCCGCCTCAAGTCTAATTAAACCACTTATTATATTACCTCAGTTCATTTGTGCACACAAGCAATAGAGTCGTTGAATTGGTACAGTAGTAATCGGATTACTTAACAGAATTCTGGCTAAATGGGTACATCAGTGTAATGGAACGATAATATGTCATCAGATAAGCAGATCAACAGACAGGCACGTTTTATGGGTGGTTCTGTCTTGTCCAGAAGTAGATCGATATGGCAAACACGACAGACTGTTAATTTTTTTTTTTTTTTAAAGAAAGTGCAGTTAACTGCGCAGAGACATTTATACTCTCTGCTTATACTGGTTTTATGGTGCCTAGCACTGAAGCTGGTAAATTTCCAGCCGTGAAGATGTTAAACGACTTTACTACTTGTTATTTGTGATATAGTAAAGCTAAGGTAAAAAAAAATCCCCGTTTCCATATCATTAAAACATATTGAGGATGCGGTGCTAGGCCCGTATTTCCAAGACCACCGGCACATGAGAGTGTGTGGGTCAGTATCACGCCTGTATGCATTTACCTTTCCTGGTTTCTCTGGTACCCATTTTTAGAGGCTGGGTGGGGCCCCGAGGCCTTTCTGACGTGGTGGTACCCGGGGGGGGGGGGGATCCCCGCTACTGGAACTTGAACCCGGTGCCACAGGATTAGTAAACTGGGCGTCAAACCACTCGGCCAACCAGGTTATTTGCGCTATTTGGCTAAAGAGCTTCTCATAAAATATCATAGAACCACAGATGTTTGTATTAGAGGGAAGGTTCAGTTTTTACAAGACCAGCGGGGGGAGAACTGATGAAAACTCACCTTTCATCATTTTGCGGTGCTTATAAACTAAAGCTGCTACGCTCTTGCAGCCCGGGCAAACGAAGAGAAACCGCAGAATGGTGGAGCCTAATGGAAAAAAAGCCAACCCTCTTGGGGTCTTTATTTGTAATTCATGAAGCCAGGGTAACCCGCCCCTCATCCGTAATAAATATTTACAACGTAAATGTTGTGTTTTATTTAATTAATTTATTTTGTTTTATGTTTCTCAGCTTTTCAATGTTGTCTGTGTTTATTATATGCGCAGCCTGTTTGTAGAATGTCTGGGCCTGAGTGATAGTTGTATGATAAAGGGCAGAATGTCAGATGGGGCCCGTGTGTCCAGCTCTTAACCCTTTGGAAATAAAGATCGATGAGTCAGTCAATCTCTGTGTTTGAGTTCAGTTACCTTCGCTGCGCTGTTTGCAATGAGCTTACTTTTTTTCCTAAGTTGCATAAGACCCTACAGTGAGTGGTGAGCAACAGTAACATCTCATACTCACTTTCATAGTCCGTCGTCTAACAACCCCAACCACACCAAACATTTCTGTTTAGTTTATTTCCAACAACTCCAACCCCCAACATTCCTTTTTTTTTTAGCTTATTTCTAAACTCTTTCTCCCTGTTCTGTTCTCCCCACTCCCCCAATCCCCAACTATTTCTGTTTAGGTTTCTAAATCCCCCTTCCCAGCATTTCTGTTGAGTTTTTTTTTGTGTCTACCTTCCCTTCCCCCAACCATTTCTGTTTATTGCTAACTCAAGATAGCAGAATCTAAAACATCGTCCCATAATCGACCATCAAGAAAGAGACAGTCAGTCAGTCAGTCAGTCAGTCTTTGTTACTGTCTTCGTATGCTTCTTAGATGATGATGATGTTTATCAGGGAAGAAAAAAAAAAGGGACAGTGGGTATTTTACAAGTCGCATTATTGAAAACATTATCATTCGCCGTTTCGACGCTTCATTATGTGATAAAAGCAATCATATGATTAAAAACGAAAGGGAGACACACGTGAACTAGCTTCACTCCCGCTGTCTTCGCTCTACAGGCGGACAGCTGGTCCTGTTTATGTTCCTCAGTACGTCTTGACGTAGCCGCTGATGAAAATTTTCTTAATTAACTGACACAGCGTGACACTTGGATAATTATGTAACTTAGAACTACAATTTGTTGTTGTTGTTGTATCTCCCTGGAACTACGATCAAGGATGATTCCGGCAGCCGTCGCGGGGAAAGTATTGAAACAAGCACGGTATCGAATTGGCAGTTGGTTTACGGCGGTTATTTTAACATCTCCGAGTTGTGTGCGCATGTGCGGGTGTGCACTCTTAGCCAAGAAATCGAGTTGTGCGTCCTCGAGTTTTCCAGTCTGTTCTGGAGCTAAAAATTGACTTGTATGCTGCGATGTGATTTTTTTGTTGTTTTGTGGTGTGTGTGTGTGTGTGTGCGCTCGCGCGCGCGCGTGCGCGATGTTTCGACAACGGGGCATAGTCTTACAGAGGCATGAACGTGTTGCAGAAACGATGGCGAAATGAAGAAGTCACATCGACAACGCCATAATTGGAGTCTCTTCTGCGGGGCATCTCAAGACAACAAATAAAATACGGTCCATAATCGCACTCTCCCCAGCCACGAAGACGTCCACACTCAGTAACTATCTCAGATCTGAACTATCTCAGATCAGATCTCCGGAACACCCGCCAACCCCAGTGCAGCCCGCTATCCCCAATGACCAGTTGACCAGGTGAAAGTAAATCTGGCTTGTTTTCAAACCGAGTCACTCATCAAGATTCAGGACTCCGGAAAACATCCTAGTGCTACAAGTGGACCTCCGGCTCCCATCAATCAAGCTTCTCCGCAGAATCCACTACCACAGAGACTGCGACGAGCCCTGGCTGTGAACTATGAACACCAAGGAAGTGGTAGGACAGATTCTTGATTAGCACGTGTTCGTCAGCCCTGATAATGGTACCCGCCATTCTGAAATAGCCAACTACGCTCCCCTGCATTGTGATAAAAATAAAACATGGGGGAAAATAACGGAAGAAATATACGCTCTCACATCTTACATCCTTCCGTGCCTTCAGACGTCACACAGGGCTCGCGTGCTAGTTCTCCAAGTTTTCCTGTTTTCAGCCAGCTTTTCAACCTCATCAAGGGATGATGCTTACTAATGTGGCCCTTCTTAACAATGATTACGCTCTAAATATAGAATATTCTCTTTGAAAGAAACAAGAACATTTTAAACCCTAAAACATTCTTATCACTTATAGTATAGCTGTATGGATTTACTGTATAGTTACAAAAAATTAATGAACGAGCAAAGAGCATCTCTCACTCCATCATGTCATCGTATTTTTCAGGAAGAAAAAAAAACAGACACGACTTACAAAACAGGCACGATCTATTGAGAAAAATGTAATTATAAGCTACAGGTACAACCTTTCAGTAAACATGGGCGACGCATTTAAAACATAACAGGTGTGGTCGACCGTAATTCTGTAGAACTTTATAAAGTTTTTGAGGTACATCTGGCTGAATATCAAGCTTGCAAAATTCTGTATTCATTATCAGTGTTTATCGGTGCTTTATTTCGTTCCTCTTTTTCCTCGCCGAAACGTGGGGGGGGGGGGGCGGTATTAAGAAATGGGCGGAGAAGCTTCGCTTTAAAACATCGTCATCATCAGGTGCCGTGCCGACCGGTGTTAGCTGTTATATTTCTCCACTGTACCCAGTGCCAGGGCCATCAGTTCAGCCTGGTGATCTCCTCTCACACCACCTCTTCAGACTGTCCAGCATCATTTCTCTTGACATTCCCCAAGGCTCTTCTTCCCTTTGTTTTTCCTGTTGTTACAATATTTTCAATGCCCCCCTCTTCTCATTGCATGTCCTATGATAGTACATTGTTTCTCTCATATTCTTTTAACAATATTTTTTTTTAGTGGGGGGGGGGTCCTCTCCCGATCCTCTCATACATTCTTTATTAGAAATGAATACGCCTAAATGTCATCTATGGGTATACGGGCTCAAACTAATATGAGAGAGGAGGGGGCGGGAAAGCGTTTGTTGGGGTTAATATTCAGTAGAAGGATAAAAACGGAGGTAAAAAAAAAGCCCAACAGACAAGACAGATAAGCAAACAGATAGCCAAGCCAAGGATGGTTAGACAGTGAAGTAGTTTACAAAGAACTGGATGCCGTCATTTACGCGGACAATAGAGGGCGGTGAAATGTAAACAGCGATGTTGACACGGTGCTTTAGAACAACCACTGGCCGGCGGTGGCCGGGATGGTGCCCGGGACACAATATCCTAGGAAAACATAGGCCAAATCATAAACGTTAACGAGTCATTTATGTCGCTGTCACTGGTTTATCCTCGTGGCCCAGTGTTTCTCAGCCTAGGAGATGGGGAGGGCGGAGCTGCGGGAAGAACTTTCAGATTCTAAGAGATTTTGAAGTACACGATCAAAACAGTATTGGCTGTTCAAAACTTTGATAGCGGAATGTGAACATAATTGTTTTCATCTCTCTCTCTCTCTCTCTCTCTCTCTGAATCTTTAGGCACATAAGGCTCCTGCAAGGGTTTTCCAACACACGCATGTAATTGTTTTCATAGTGCGACATAATCTTATTTTCCTCTGCTATGACATAATTTACAAGATCAGGAACGAGACGGTCTGGGAAAGGGCAGGACAAGAACCCATGAACCTACAAATAATGTCTGGGAAGTGGAGGTGGATTGGCCACATTCGAGTAAACCTGACACCAGCATAGCAAGACAGGTACCGACATGGAATCCTGAAGGAAATAGAAAACGAGGAAGACCTAGACTTACCTGGAGAAGAGAAATTATGACAGTGCTCAGAGACAAGGGATACACATGAAAGGAAGAAGAGAATAATTCCAAGAACAGGGATGACTGGAGAGCCTTTATCCGTGGCCTATGCTCTCGTTGGAGTGAAAGGTGATGATGATGATGTAGTATCCCGTCATGTGACGTAATTTTTCTCATACTGTGGCATTTTAAAAAAAATTGACATAATGCAGTTTTGCACAACCTCCTTTAATTGTTTTCATAGTTTGACATATTGTAGTTTTGCGCTGTCTCACAACAATGTTCTGCACACATTTAACAGCGCGTCTGTATTACACCATAACAGTATTGTATGTGGAAGAAGAAGAAGAAGCACATCTTGTTGCAGTCATAACTGTTGCCGCACTTACAGCATCGCTTGACCTACAGTTCTCTCTAAACAAATGCCAAATATAGCTTGTTTTGTCACTTGCATTATCTATTGTTAATTAGCGCGCTTGTCAGTGTAAACACCTGTACCATCACTTTACATCGTTCCATAACATAGACCTTTGTCTTGTGCACGAGACGGCCGGTTTATGATTAACATTTCAGTGTGTCAGTGCCTAAGAGATTTGATAACTGCTGCATTATTTACGTCTCCTTGAACTTGACATTTGCCAGTAATTGTTGACCAGACGAGAACGGCGGGCGAAGTTGGTTTGTGTGGACACTACTACTACTACGACCACCATAAATACTAAGCAGAATTAGCGCACTTTAAAACGATATCTTTCTTACCACAGCAGGTTCACTCTACTTCAAGAACAGGGATTTCCCGCATCAACACCGTAAGACATAGCCGGCGTTAAGAAGTTTTGTAAATTTGAAAGTCGTTTTTGACATAATGATATATTTTTTTATTTGTTGGTCCCAGAAAACAGTTTGATGCAGGTAAGATGCTTGTGGTAGCTCTGTAACAGTATTTCTATGGTTTAATAGCAGCCACTGAAATAGTAATGGATTGATTTATTACTTGTGGAGTACAGTTTCATCTTATAAATTTCTTCTTGTTGTTGGTGTTCTAAAACCACCTAATTTTCTATGTTACACACTGAGAAAATACAACAAGACACCCAGGCTTCCAACTCCACATAATAATACAGATACAACAACTTAACATAACTTGGCAGTCTTCCAACCAAAACAAACTGGTCAACAATGAGAATTCCAACAAAGCCAATTGGTGTAGTTATATCTTCAGACAACACACATTTATTGATGGACAAAATGAAGGGTGAAATTATGAGGATGGAAATGTAGCCATCAGGCTGAACAGAAATTACAATTACAATGCCCGGCGAGAGAACTCTACGCCATATGGGCGAAATCTTACAATATCCTATACACATAAAACCATACTTACAACGTTCCACCCAAAACCTCAGCCATCACAAGAAAAACTAAATCCTCCAACTAACTACCAATAAATTGCCACAGCTAGAAGCTCTTCCTAAACGAGATTCCATCTACATCAAAACTACTAAGGCTCTCCCCCTACGCACACAAACCAAGTAAGGCCCTCTCCTTTTACTAAATCGTGAGTGGTATTTATACCATCCCTACCCAGTCAGTTTTCTCCATGCTGCACGCTTTTCCCAAGACCCCCGCTCAATTATCTCAACCAACCTACCATTCAAACAAGGGTACTCACTCTATTAATTATTTCCTAATTACCAATCCTGGTTATAACTCCTAGCCAAGATAAATACTGCTATAGCTGCAGGAGGTTCTCTTATGATGGATTCTACCCAAAATTTCACTGGGGCAGTCGGCAGTAGTGACAAAAATACCATGTATGTTGCAATGACGCAGAAGCTCATAAGCAGAGACGCCTTCCATGTAGCGCAGAGTAATGCCAGTTCTTAAACCATGTTTCTGATGGAGCAGAGCCAATTCTAAACCACAGTGTCGGATGGAATCCAGTAATGGATGTCTTATAGATATTCTCAGCATCGATCTACCTCGTTGTCTCATTCGTCCTTGAAGTTGTCAATGATTCAGTTATGTGATTCCTAGCCTGACTGATTCATTTCTCTGATTCCTTGTCTGACTGATTCATTTCTCTGATTCCTAGCCTGACTGATTCATTTCTGTGATTCATAGCCTCACTGATTCGGTTATGTGATTCCTAGCCTGACTGATTCATTTCTGTGATTCATAGCCTCACTGATTCAGTTCTGTGATTCCTAGCCTGACTGATTCATTTCTGTGATTCATAGCCTCACTGATTCGGTTATGTGATTCATAGCCTCACTGATTCGGTTATGTGATTCATAGCCTCACTGATTCAGTTCTGTGATTCCTAGCCTGACTGATTCATTTCTGTGATTCATAGCCTCACTGATTCGGTTATGTGATTCATAGCCTCACTGATTCGGTTATGTGATTCATAGCCTCACTGATTCAGTTCTGTGATTCCTAGCCTGACTGATTCGGTTATGTGATTCATAGCCTCACTGATTCAGTTCTGTGATTCCTAGCCTCACTGATTCAGTTATGTGATTCATAGCCTCACTGATTCGGTTATGTGATTCCTAGCCTGACTGATTCATTTCTGTGATTCCTAAACTTCTTCCCGCTGTCCAACTTTTGTCTACTAAGCCACATCTTTAGCGCCTTGTTTCGCATAGCTGCTTATGGTGTCTCTTGTCGCTCCTTGTTTCGCATAGCTGCTTATGGTGTCTCTTGTCGCCTTCATTCTCTTCAGTGTCGTCGCCCTTGTTTCTTCTTCTACACCCACGTTCGATCTTCCCTTCCTTATCAATAAGGAATAATTATTCTAACTTTATGAGATATTCTGACTGTTTGAGAGACAGACAGACACGAGACAGAGAGAGCCAGAGAGAGAGAGAGGGAGAGAGAGAGAGATTGAGACAGACAGACAAGAGACAGAGACATAAAGAACAAAGAATATTCAAGAACTAGCTGGAAATACATCTGCTCTTTTAGGATCAGTTTTGCTTAAAAGAAATGATTATATAATGTTCTATGCATCATCATCATTGAAACGATCACTTTTTGTAGTCAAATTTTACTTTTTTTTTCTTATCTCTTTCTTTATACATAGTATTTATTCTCTTTTCTTTTGACGCTTTTCCCTGATGAAGTCAGAAGCGGAAATTCTACATATTTGTCAGTAGGTGAAGCGTATTCCTACTGCGTTTATCATTTATTAATTTCCTTTTCCTTCCTGTACCCCGCGCCCATGATATAACTATACACTGTGTTTCCATAGTCAGCAAGATATTGACATATGCGCTGTTTAGCTACTTATTTATATGTGATTATTTGCGTAGTTAGCACTATCGTCATTATTTACAGTGTGCAGTAAGGAACAAATTTCGCTTATTAATAAAGGGAAAGCGCAAACAAGCGAAAATTGGGGAATGGGAGGGGGGGGGGGGGTACCGAAATCTTCTGTCTGTGTTTCCCTGTTGACATTTCAAAAGCTGGAGATTTCCACTTTCCAGGGGGAGAAAACCGGCTACTACCTTGGTCAAACGAAAGCACATCACAGGATTACAGATGTCGCCAGCATACAGAGCTAAGTCTGTCATCATTTGATGAGCTTGAATGTAACATCAGAACACAGAACGCCACCATAACCGGAATATCTCCCCATTATACTTTATAGACCCGAATAGGAGTAGTAGTAGTAGTAGTAAGACAGGAAAAATTGGCGAACTACTAGTAGCAGCAGCAGCAGTAGTAGTAGTAGTAAAAGGAGCAGCAAAGCTAGTAGCAGTAGTAGTAACAGTAGTTGTAATAGTAGCAGTAGCAGCAGTAGTAAAAGGAGCAGCAAAGCTAATAGTAGTAGTAGTAATTGTAATAAAAGTAGTAGTAGTAACAGTAGTTGTAATAGTAGCAGTAGCAGCAGTAGTAAAAGGAGCAGCAAAGCTAATAGTAGTAGTAGTAATTGTAATAAAAGCAGTAGTAGTAACAGTAGTTGTAATAGTAGCAGTAGCAGCAGTAGTAAAAGGAGCAGCAAAGCTAATAGTAGTAGTAGTAATTGTAATAAAAGTAGTAGTAGTAACAGTAGTTGTAATAGTAGTAGTAGCAGCAGTAGTAGTAAAAGAAGCAGCAATACCAGTAGTAGTAGCAGTAGTAATAGTAATAGTATCTGTAATAGTAGTAGTAGTTGGAGTAGTAATAGTAATAATAATAATAGTTGTAATAGTAGTAGTAGTGGCAGCAGCAGTAGTAGTAGTAAAAGGAGCAGCAAAGCTAGTAGCAGTAGTAATAGTTGTAATAAAAGCAGTAGTAGTAACAGTAGTTGTAATAGTAGCAGTAGCAGCAGTAGTAAAAGGAGCAGCAAAGCTAATAGTAGTAGTAGTAATTGTAATAAAAGTAGTAGTAGTAATAGTAGTTGTAATAGTAGTAGTAGCAGCAGTAGTAGTAAAAGAAGCAGCAATACCAGTAGTAGTAGCAGTAGTAATAGTAACAGTATCTGTAATAGTAGTAGTAGTTGCAGTAGTAATAGTAATAATAATAATAGTTGTAATAGTAGTAGTAGTGGCAGCAGCAGCAGCAGTAGTAGTAGTAGTAGTAGTAGTAGTAGTAGTAGTAGTAGTAGTAGTAGTAGTAGTAGTAATACTGACATCAGTAGCCGCAGCAGCAACAGCAGCAGTAGTATAAGTAACATCTTCAAGGTAAATCGACCTGTTAAAATCCCAAGAAAGGAAAAAAAATCAAAGGCTAATGGAGGAACATGTACATTAGCGATTACAGAAAATAACCTAACTATACTGTTTGCTGACTTCTCCAGTAACAACCTCTGTTGAAGAAACATAATCTATAGAATTGTTTCTTTCCTTGTACTATTAGGGCGTTAGAAATATTATCTAATCTTACCTTGTAGATATCGATCTGGATTACAACTGCAGTATATAACATAGCATAGTTACGGTAATTACGGTAACAAGTCGAATGCAGGAATTTGGAAGCGATTATTTGTATTCGATACAGAAGACTCCATTTCCACAGCAAGCGATGCTGATTATATGCAAAGTACGCAAATTGGTCATTTTCTTGCCTGCATTTATATTTCTGTGTCAGAATATAACACATTTAGATCTTCTTATAAGGATAATCATGAAAAATTTTAGATAAATATGTTGTAAATGTTAGAGAAATTTTACCCAAGGGAAAAGAAAAGGGTTGATAAAGGGAAATCGCTCGAACATAAGCCACATAGACCGTTATAACGAGTCACTGAAAGCCACCAGCGGTGATTTGTATGTTTTATTTTCAGCGCATTTTTTTTTGTTCTTATTTTTCAGTGACAGCGCTGTTTGTTTTCAGCGACATATATTTTCTTGGTGAATTTATACAGTGAAGATGTGGGAGTGGTTTAATCGATACTGTGTCAGCCACTCAGGCGGCGACGGTGGGGTGAAGAATCCGTTTCTTTGCGCTGAGGTAGATCTATATGAGTGCCTCTCACGCCATGTTGTGAAAAAACCGCCTTAAAAATCGGAGAATCTCTGCAGTGTGAGACACATCAGAATGCTCACTCTGCTATACAAGAAAGTTTTCTTCCCTCGTGTATATTTGACAAACCTGGTTGAACATATTTTAATTTTGACGAACTGAGTACAGACATCTATAGTACACTGTCTGTAGTGCACTTTATATGTAGAAGGAGTTGGGGTTGCGAAAAATGAAGAAGTAAACATATGGTCATCCAACAAAGAACGGGTGTAATCATTTCTTGTATGTTGAGGAGATGTTAAAGGAGAGATCGGAGCACATGTGGGTGTGTCCAGAGTTCATGGATGATGGTTCTAACTCACTCACTTGCTCTTCTTCTTCGTACGCATAACTTTTCATTAGTGGTACCCTGCTTTTCGCGATGCTCCTTCTGGCTGGTTACCTCCGACTTCAGCACCTTTCCTTGCTAAGGCAGACTGTGGTCTTGTTCGGATTGCTATGAAGACAGTGGTGTAGGCTGGCCTAGCCAAAACTTTGTTTTCCTGCCTCTGGTGGCTGTACTTAAGCCCCTTCTCCACGTCAGATTCAGCATTCAATGCTGGCTGGCCAGATGGCTTTGAGACAGTTCCACAGAGACACTTCAGCTTTGCGATGAGGAATCCGATGAGTGCCTCAGCGATATCCATTCCCCGCCACCTATAGTTTGCTGGGTCTGTTTTGTTTACCTCGTTCTGATAGCCATTGTTGTAAAGACCTATAGGCTTGTCACGTCCTGGATTCATTGGTTTCACACCAGACTTCCCTCATCCCCGCCGGAGATCTCCATGTCCCCGTCCGTCCACCAACCTGACATTACATTTTACAAAAATAACAGTTACAATTAGTGTTGATTGCTACAGGTCTCTGGGCTACAGAAGTAGGTCAGAGTTTTTAAGCAAACAGGTCTATGTTCCCTTTCTCACAAAGATTATGTTAATATAAGTGGGTTCTTAACACAGTTGTTCCCAGGGGAACTCTCTCATTAATTTACTTACTTATATACACGGCAATTGACACTAATAAGTTGTTCAATGCTATACTCTGGACTCCCATATGGTGTAGAAGCGAGGGTATTGAATAAGAAAATGGAAAAGAAAACTGAAGATCATTTTTAAAATGTAGATCAACAGAAGAGTGGCGTGCATTCTATGGGCAGAAAAGACAAAGAAAAAAAAAGTACTAAAGCAGCTGAAATTGAACAGAAAGTTAATGAAAAACTATGAAGAACTAAACAGTTTAACTATTTCGGGTTTCCGGCCATGTCAAAATAGACAGGAAACTGTTGCAGAGATCATCAGAGAATTCCCCAACCCTCCTCCCCTCCCCTTCCTTTTTTTCAGGCAAGCATTTGAAAAACCATACTCGAGATGGTAGAGCTGAAGGAAGAGGAGGTAGAAGAGAACAAAGGATTGATGTGTGGACAACATCAAGAGGCAGGCAAGGCTCAGCTAGGCCGAGTATACGATGAAAGCTGTGGGCAGAGCGAGCTGATGATGTTGTAACTAGCCTTCTCTGGAGAGGCAGCACAAGTTGTTGATGATGATGATGATGATGACATCTCAATTTAGGCGAGTTTCTCTCTTAAGAACGTCTCCCAGAATTGTAATTCGCGCGTAGTGAAAGGATATGCACGATGAAGAACTTAATTCAGTATTTTGGCAAAAACGTTTTTCACAGATCACATACAAATTCAACACAACATATGAAAAACACACACACACATACAAAACCAGATTAAAAAATAACGACAAATCATTTATTTTCTATGCTTTTATCTGTTGTGTTGTGTGATTTTTTTTTTGTAATGTGATCCGTGAAAAAAAGCTTTTGCCGAAACATTGGATTGTCATGTGTTCTTTACTTATACATGTCCATCTTTTTTCTACCATTCATGTTCCTGTCCACTTTCCTGTCTGTCTTTATACAGGGTGTTTTTAAAAGTCCCACTACACTTTCTTTGAAAAAAAAATTTTGAAGTAAATGACGTCATCACAAAATGTGCTTAAAAAAAGTCATTTAATTAGTTACAGTAGTGACTGCAGTGATACAGCGCTGTTTTGGGTTAGCTGGAATGTACCACTGAAATATTCATTATAACAAGTGTTGGAAATGTCCACCACGGGCTTCAAGACATAACTGTACACGTCTCTTCATATTGTCAAATACTTTGTGCAACGTGTCTGTTGTTATTTCTTGAATGATAATTCTGATTGCTTCTTTCAGGTCTTCAGTTGTTTGTACATTATTTTTGTAAACATTTTCTTTCAAGAAACCCCACAGATAATAATCTAATGGATTTAGATCTGGAGAACGAGCAGGCCAAATTCCACGAGATATGCGATTTGCGAAAATTTCTTCCAAAAAAAAAAACGTGTATTGCTCTAGCTGTGTGTGCAGTTGCACCATCTCGCTGGAACCACCCTTCTTCAATTTCACGTTCGTTCAGCTGTTCCAAAAAATGTTCCAGAATGTCAGTACGGTACCGATGGGCATTTATAGTGTTGTTGATGAAAATCAGTCCAATTAAACGTTTTCTGCTGACGGCACACCATACCCCAATTTCCGCATCGTGTAGCGGCGCTTCATGAAAAGCACTGGGATTAACACTGCTCCAAATACGATTACTTTTGGATATTAATGTATCCAGATAGATGAAACCATGCCTCATCAGAGAAAAAATGTTAAATCGAGAATTGGCTCGTCTTCTTCAACTACAAATGCTTGAAACCACGTGGAGTAGTTGACTCTGGATTGATTGTCACACTCTTTTAGTTCGGACACAACAGAAATCTTGTATAGATGAAAATGTAACCGATGTTTAAGAATTTTGTGCACTGTGCTCAGTGATACGTTCACTTCTTACGACATTTTCCTTAAGGACTTGCATGGACTTTTCAGGATTCCGTCTAAGATATATAGACATTTTTCTTCAGACAAAGCAGGCATACCAGATCACGAAGCATCTTCCACAGTTCCCGTATATGGAAACTTATTCAACAAATTTGTAACCGTAGTGCGATGAGGAGGTTATCAGGAAATTTTGCTATAAATCTTTGAACGTGTGTATCGACTGCCATTTCGAAACACTTGTTCAACCAAAAAATTCTTTCTTCCGTTGATAACACCATTCTGTTTTGTTTTGTTTTTTTTGAGTGCAAAAATTACTCCAGCAGATGGCAACCATCCACTGCATTTTTCTTCACGATTGACTGTGCAGCACATTTTTTTATGACGTCGTTTTCTTCATTTTTACATAGAAAGTGTAGTGACTGTATATATAAAATTATATGCAGAAAACCCTTTACTATAGAGAGTGGAACAACACAACTCCTTCAGATCATCAGAGGAAGTACCCCCCCCCCCCTAGACAACTGTTTCGGCCCAATTAAACTCCTGACACTAAGTGGGGTGGGCCCCTCTGGGTCATGACTCCCAGAGGTCTTGTGAGTTGTTGCGTTTTTTTCATTTCGGAATTGAACCCGTGATCTTCTATTTGGCACTGCACTACGAATCATACACTTATGTCTACCTTAATTGCTAAAACCAGTTTTGTCGCAGTCGTCAACTCTCTTATCTCTCACATATCTAGACCAGGGCCGTCTTAACAACGATATAGGCCTTGGGCAGAGGAGTACACTGCAGCCTCTACCCACGTTAGCCATTATTTAACCAACACTGTAAAGACTTACACTGACAGTAATTGTCGTGCGCTCAATCGTAAGACTCTGCTATATTTGCTACACCATCAAGTTTGGTACTGCGTGTTTGTGGTGGTCATATTTTGTTCAAAAAAATGAGGAACATTACGTCCAATTTAGTGATGGATATATACCTTATTGATCCCACAGATTTTCGGACAGTCCAGTTTATATTTTACACCATTTTGTGGCCAGTGTTTATCATACTTAGCACTGTGGCTAATATCATTAATACTGTAGTCTTTGCCAAGATGAATTTCAACGATAATATGACGATCTCATTTTTTGCGCTCTCACTTTCCGATCTGGCTTATCTATTCTGCTCGTCTCTGACAATGGCGTGTGCCTGTATAGGCATGACAAGCATAGCTGCCTTATTGCCCTTAAACATACAACATTTGGCCAGCTTTGTTTCCTGGTATGAAAGCATTTTTTACGACCTGTCTTTGTATATAACCACTTACATCTCCATGGCCAGGTGCTGCTGCGTCGCCATTGCTCTCAGGTTTAAGAATGTCTTCACTGTGTATAGAACAGCCATAGTTATAATTACAATGCTTATCATCAGCATCATCTGCAGGGTTCCAGTCCTTGCAAATCAGTATCTTGTCTGGAACAATAGGCTAAACGTGACTCGCTTGGAACTTGTGCACTCGGCGGAGTGGGACTCTGTGATGGCAGTGTACTTCACACTACACCGAGCTGTTTTACCTAGCGTGGCCTTGGCTCTAGTACTCGCCTGCCAGGCGGTGTTCGTCTATAAACTGGTCCAGGCTTCAAGGAGAAGATTTTCCATGATTTTGCCTGGGAAGAGCGGGTCAACGCTTCCTGCATTCACCTCTGGTAAAAGTTGTGATGGCGACAAAAGCAGCAATAGTAAAGACACTGTTTTAAAGAGAAAACAACCGAAAAATGACACCACTTTTCACGATGAAGACTCTGTTTCAAAGAGAAAACAACTGAAAAATAGCACCAGTTTTCGCGATCAGAGTGGCAGGCCGAGGCAGCATTCAGATATTTTGAGTCGGAAAGAGATTCAGCTCGTACAAGCAGTAGCATTGGTATCTGGCCTCTACGCCTTGTCCGTCCTCATAATGTCTTTGATTGCCTTGGCGGAGGTAGTGGAGCCAGAATTTAACACTTTTCGGGGAAGATATCAACCTCTGAACTTGATCTCCATCTGTATTAGCTACACCTACTCCCACATTAATGCTGGCGTGAGCGTGTTAGTCTATTTCAAGTTCAATTCGCGCTTCAGAACTACATTCCTACATCTCTTCGCCAAGAGAAATCCTACAGTGACATCTCAGACTAATTCAGCCACAGAATAATTTGAATGGTCCCCTCACTGAAATTATCACGACTATAACTGTCTTTCGCTTGCTGTTATTTCAAACCATGTATTACTGAATCCTGTAGAAAAGAACTTTTGCCGATGAACTCCATAAGAAACACAAGGTCGACGTGTTAGAAAATCTAGCAGAGCTGCCTATGATGCCCAGAAGAACCTTCCCACCAGTTGCTTTAGGGCCCCCTCTATCGGGGTCTGCTCACGTGACCAGTCCACCTGGAGAAACTGGCTAACAGTCATAGGGTAGCAGAACTCCATCAAACGGAAGAACTTCATTTTTTTAAGCAGGTACACTAGACCAGTGGTTCCCAACCTTTTGTAAATTCCAGGACCTCTTTTCCAACTATATTCAAGTATAAGGTGCAGATTGCCATCTTATATATTATATAACAAATGTTATAAATCTGTAATTGTCTTTATACAGTATATGGCAAATGGCAGTGTTGAGAAACACTGGAATACACTTTGGGGAGAAATTAAGTGTAGTCATTTTAGATCCTGAAAAAGACCAGGCATTTTAGATCCCGAATTAGATCAGGCATTTTAGATCCCAAAAAAGACCAGGCATTTTAGAACCCGAAAAAGACCAGGCATTTTAGATCCAGAAAAAAGACCAGGCATTTTAGATCCTGAAAAAAAAAAAACAGGCATTTTAGAACCCGAAAAAGACCAGGCATTTTAGATCCCGAAAAAGACCAGGCATTTTAGATCCCGAAAAAGACCAGGGATTTTAGATCCTGAAAAAGACCAGGCATTTTAGATCACAAAAAAGACCAGGCATTTTAGATCCTGAAAAAGACCAGGCATTTTAGATTTTGAAAAAGACCAGGCATTTTAGATCCTGAAAAAGACCAGGCATTTTAGATCCTGAAAAAGACCAGGCATTTTAGATCCTGAAAAAGACCAGGCATTAAGGGATAAAAATGTGAAAAGGCAAACATTAGAGATCGTGAAGGGACAAACATTAGAAGTCTCATAATCACGGGAAATCTCAAGGGGGTGGGGGAAGACGAGAGACAGAGAGAAAATGTCATAACGGGCTGTCATAAACAAACAAATAAAAAAAAACAGGCTACTCAAGACAAGTTCCATTGTTCCCCCACTACGTTTCTATTGTATCTCTGAAGGTGCGCTGTAAACGCACGGCCGCTCCGCAGAGACAGTGTTATAACTGCACTTAACAGTCTCGTGGTTGTTGATTGCTCGAGGTCAATTGTTTACAGGGAGGCATGGGAAAAGACTGAAATGTGGATTAGACTAAAAGTGTCTCAGTTCTGACATCATTGTCAACTGATCCTTTATTATTGCGTTTAGTCATCATTGACACAAGGCAGACATTAAATGTGCTACAGAAGTGGGACTTGGTCGATAATACGCAGAACAAATCTGAAGAAAAACATCAGTGAAAGGTGGATTAAAGCCCCACTGGACATACAGGAGAAAAGGATTTGTTGATAATGTCATTTCACTCCAACCAGACTCAAGTTACATGTGTATGCGTCTCTAGCATTTGTTACCTACAACTTTTCTACTTGCTTTTACTTGTACGAACTCCCTGTAACTGGGAGCTGTTGTTCTTTGCAGCCGATGCTGTAGAGATGTTGAGGCACAGCATCGTATCGGCGTGGGAGCGGGTTATGGCGGCTATTTCTTCAGTCCCGGATTACAGCTAAAAAGCAGGGGTTGTGCAATGCTTCTTTAGCAGATTCCACCACCATGGGGACTATGGCGATCCCTGCCCCGTTAGCCAGGCTATGCCTGTTACTGGGGGTACCACGGAAGGTGGGACAGGGCCTTGCGATTTTTCCTCAGTTCAATGTACCTAGTATTGATTTTTACAACTTGGTAACTTGCAACAGAGGGAGCAGAATTTCTGTTCTTTCAGTCCGAAAAACCCCTCCCATTTCGATTCGGCCATTCCCAGTCTCTTGAACCTCATGGACTCTTTTGGCCCTTTGTCGTTTGTTAAATATTCACGGCTAACTTTCATGCTGTTGTTGCAAATTATATGTGGCTGTGGGCTGCTTGTCGACTCAGCGATATATAGTAATGTAGCATAACCACAATGTTATAGTAAGGAAGGTGACAGGTTCCCGCTGTATCTTTCCTTTAGTCCCACTGTGCATGCAGGCTGATGAGACGATGCACTTCCTTACTAGCTGCATAATTAACGGCACGCTCCGTCACGCTAACTATTATATGAAAACAACAAAAAAAAAACTTCCAGCATTCCAGCACCTAGTCGACGTGACACTAAGAAAGATTTCGGTAATGGCGGGTTTTCTTCGAAGCGGAAAATTCACACAGACGGTTGTACGTTGTATTTCCCGTCCACCCCCGTCGCCCATTTTTTCAGTTAACCATTGAATGTTAAAACTGTAGAAACAGGTCATGAACTCAAGGGACAAAACAAAGACTTCTCATCAAATTAAGTCCCCTGCTTTTTGTTTTTTATTGGGTTTTGTCGTTTTGTCCCAGTAGCGCGAATATGTATCCTTCTCCACCCCTCCCGCAACTTTTTATGCGCCACATGAAGCAAACGCTCCCTCTCTGTAGACGGCGTTTTGTACGTACTTTTGAAACTCTCTCTCTTTCTCTCTTTCTGCAGACGTCGTTTTGTACTTACTTTTGAAACTCTCTCTCTTTCTCTCTCTCTCTTTCTGCAGACGTCGTTTTGTACTTACTTTTGAAACTCTCTCTCTTTCTCTCTCTCTCTCTTTCTGCAGACGTCGTTTTGTACTTACTTTTGAAACTCTCTCTCTCTTCTCTCTCTCTCTCTTCTGCAGACGTCGTTTTGTACTTACTTTTGAAACTCTCTCTCTCTCTCTCTCTCTCTCTCTCTCTCTCTCTCTCTCTGTAGACGTCGTTTTATACTTACATTTGAAACTTTATTTTGTGGGAAGAATGAAAGATGGAATGTAAGACGGGGCCGCGTGCCCAATTGTTTCCCCTTTAAAAATAAAGATCATTCACTCTCTCTCTCTCTCGCACTGTAGACGTCGTTTTGTACGCACTTTTTAAACTCTCTTTCAGATTAAACGTTGCTTTGTACGTGGTTTCTTCTCTCTCTCTCTCTCTCTCTCAGCGTAAACGTTGCTTTGTACGTGGTTTCTTCTTCTTCTTCTCTCTCTCATTGTAGACATCGTTTTGTACGTACTTTTTAAACTCTCTCTCTCTCTCGCACTGTACACGTCTTTTTGTACGTACTTTTTAAACTCTCTCTCTCTCAGAGTAGACGTTGCTTTGTACCTGGTTTCTTCTCTCTCTCTCTCTCTCTCTCTCTCTTTCTTTCGCACAGAAGACGTCGTTTTGTACCTACTTTTTAAACTCTCTCTCTCTCTCATTGTAGACGTTGCTTTGTACGTGGTTTCTTCTCTCTCACTCATAGTAGACGTTGCTTTGTACGTGGTCTCTTCTCTCTCTCTCTCTCTGAGTAGACCTTGCTTTGTACGTGGTTTCTTCTCTCTCTCAGAGTAAATGTTGCTTTGTACGTGGTTTCTTTTCTCCCTCTCTCTCTCTCTTTCTTTCAGAGTAGACGTTGCTTTGTACGTGATTTCTTCTCTCTCTGTCTCTCAGAGTAGACGTTGCTTTGTACTTGGTTTCTTCTCTCTCTCTCTCTCTCAGAGTAGACGTTGCTTTGTACGTGGTATTTTTCTCTCTTTCTTTCTCTCTCTCTCTCTCTCTCTCTCAGAGTAAACGTTGCTTTGTACGTGATTTCTTCTCTCTCTCAGAGTAAACGTTGCTTTGTGCGTGATTTCTTCTTTCTCTTTCTGTCAGAGTAGACGTTGCTTTATACGTGATTTCTTCTCTCTCTTTCTCTCTCTCTCTCTCTTTCTCTCAGAATAAACCTTGCTTTGTACGTGGTTTCTTCTCTCTCTTTCTCTCTCTCTCTCTCTTTCTCTCAGAATAAACGTGCTTTATACGTGTTTTTCTCTCTCTTTCTCTCTCTCTCTCTCTTTCTCTCAGAATAAACGTTGCTTTGTACGTGGTTTCTTCTCTCTCTTGTTCTCATAGTAGACGTTGCTTTGTACGTGATTTCTTCTCTCTCTCAGAGTAGACGTTGCTTTGTACGTGGCTTCTTCTCTCTCTCTCTCTCTCAGAGTAAACGTTTCTTTGTACGTGGTTTCTTCTCTCTCTCTCAGAGTAAACGTTGCTTTGTACGTGGTTTCTTCTCTCTCTCTCTCTCTCTCTCTCTCTCTCTCTCTCAGAGTAAACGTTGCTTTGTACGTAGTTTCTTCTCTCTCTTCTTCTCATAGTAAACGTTGCTTTGTACGTGGTTTCTTCTCTCTCTCAGAGTAAACGTTGCTTTGGACGTGGTTTCTTCCCTCTCTTTCTCTCAGAGTAAACGTTGCTTTGTACGTGGTTTCTTCTCTCTCTCAGAGTAAACGTTGCTTTGTACGTGGTTTTCTCTCTCTTTCTCTCAGAGTAACGTTGCTTTGTACGTGGTTTCTTCTCTCTCTCAGAGTAAACGTTGCTTTGTACGTGGTTTCTTCTCTCTCTCTTTCTCTCAGAGTAAACGTTGCTTTGTACGTGGTTTCTTCTCTCTCTTTCTCTCAGAGTAAACGTTGCTTTGTACGTGGTTTCTTCTCTCTCTCTCTCTCTCTCTCTCTCTCTCTCTCAGAATAAACCTTGCTTTGTACGTGGTTTCTTCTCTCTCTCGAGTAAACGTTGCTTGTACGTGGTTCTTCTCTCTCTCAGGCGCTGTTTGACATAAGTGGGACATGTAGATTTATTTTTGGAACCTGAAGCCCCGCGCCCTCGGGGGGTGAAAAGGTCACTGTGTTCAACACCTTCCATGATACACAGCCTGCATAAATGAGAGGGGCTTCAGTAAGCCGAGACGCTGAATGCGCAGAAGAAATTGCAACCACGTTAAGCAGGCAAATTGTTTCTATAAAAAGTTTCATCAAGGGAATGTGGGAAAACAATACTTCCCGTCGATATTTTAAATTAACCACAAACGCTTTGTGACGTGTGTAAGAGGTCAAGGAGGTCACCCTGGAGACGATGACAAGAGCAGTTGGAGGCTCGTGTTGCCGTGTTGTCTTTTATTCGCAGATTTATAGCGAACTCGGTAATAATTTTTCAGCATGAAATAGAAGACCGAGATCAAGAGAAAAATATCACAGTGGGCTGACCAAGTGGCCTGAAGCGAAAAAAAAAGCACCTGAACTGATCGGGAACCCCAAGAACTCACAGAATGGAGAAGCACGATCACCAGTGCCATCCGCGACGGCATGTCCGCCTTTATCCATGCCATTAAGGCACATTTGGGGTAGGGTGTGAGGCACTATCTCCGGCACACGAAAATGTGATGTGGTCTGTATCACACCTGGCTGCATTTACCTTCCTCTGGTACTCACACCTGTCTGCATTTACCTTCCTCTGGTACTCACACCTGGCTGCATTTACCTTCCTCTGGTACTCATTTTTAGAGGCTGGTTGGACCCTGGGGCCCTTTTAGTGTGTACCAGGGAAAAAAATCCATCAGCTGGGACTTGAACCTGGTACCACCGGATTAGTAAGCCAAGCGCATAACCACTCATCTAACCAGGCGTTCGCGACGGCATGCAAATGAATGAAAGTTCAGTATGTTCAGCTGACCAGTTCAAAGTGAGCTATGTTCTCTTGAAGAGGCCCATATATAAAGCGGCACTTCGAGTCGATTTGGGTGTAAAAAAAAAAAAAGACTTGACACAATCGACCCCCGGGGGGTCGGGAAGATCCCGGGAAACAGTATCTGCCCTACATGACGTGGTAGAGTGGATTAAAATGTGCACGGCTGTCAGTGCATGGATGGAAATGGATCAATCACGTGAAAATCAGGTCCAGTGAACATTAAATTACACCAGAGCCACCGCTGCTTGATGGAAAATAAGTACAAGGTTCCACAATAATTAAACGAAACAATATTCACTCTTTCATTTTCTGGATGACCTTTCTCAGAGTTCATCCCCAATTATAGAAAATAGCTATTAGTGATTATCTTATTTTAATGACCGAAACGCTTTCCTGAGACGGCGTTGGCGTGGGATACTTCTCTGATGTTTTGATGAACTCTGTTGTAGCTACGCTTCCAGCAACTAAGCTTCTTGCATAAGTCAGTGTAGTGGTGATTCGATAAGCCATTGTACCGCAAAGATGGATGGATGATGTTGTGTATGGTCCAGTTTTATAGTAGTAGTAGTAGTAGTAGTATAGTAGTAGTAGTAGTAGTGTGGGTTTTTTAAGGGAGAAAGAAGAAATGGTAAAAAATTGCAATTAAATGGACCAAGTACAACCAATATTTCGGCAAAATGTCTTCGGTGGCAATTTTTAAAAATCGAAAAGAAACAAATAGCGCAAACGAGAGATTTTTTTTAAAAAGTTCAATGAAGATTCATTCTTGAGATTTAACAAAAAAATTTCAATATGAATTTCTGTCCACTGCTGCTGTCCTAGCAATCTACCTTAAGTTATATTTTCTGTTGCCTACCAGTCTTAGTAAAGTCATGCACTGTCTTAGTAACCTACCTTAAGTCTTCCATCCGCTTATTTTTTTCATCTACTTCAGGCCCCATCAACCCCTCTTGGCCCACCTTTAAAACAAGGAAAACTCTTCGGCCCCCATAAAGCCATCTTGACCCATCTTTAAAACAAGGAAAACTCTCTGGACCCCATCAAGCCATCTTGGCCCATCTTTAAAACAAGGAAAACTCTCTGGACCCCATCAAGCCATCTTGGCCCATCTTTAAAACAAGGAAAACTCTCTGGACCCCATCAAGCCTTCTTGGCCCACCTTTAAAACAAGGAAAGGTCTCCGGCCCCCTAGAGTAATGCACTGGCTGGGGCCCCCCCCCCCCAAACGTCCCCGACTGTGACCCTGGATGTGGCTACCGTTTTATTGACGTAAATGGAGCGTATTTGTTTGACGTTACTGCCGTTTTATCTACGTACTAGACATATCCTCTTACTTTTGGTGTCTGTTTCAGGAAAGGTGCTAAACAAAGTGACCTTTTTACCATTTGGGGCGAGGGATTAACAAACGGGAGTTGTATGTGTGTTTGTCTCGTTGTTTCTTTATTTTTTATGAAGAATGATCAAGAATCACATGATGTTTGTGTTGTAAGATCTTCGACATTTTATCCGCTGTCATGAACTTCTTGTTTCCTACTGCAGGGAGATCTAACAACAGAGAAGACTGGAATTAATTGTAGGAGACAGTACTTGTGTTTCAAAGAGAAGTAATGGAATTCTTAATAAATACACTGTCAAAGAATAACTCAGTACATCGTAGGTATCATAACACACGTGTAGTCCCAAATCGATCGACTCGGATTCGAGCCACTTTAAAGTCTTTCGGGTTGAAGATGAAGAATATCGACTTTGACTCGACTTGCGACTTGACTTTTTTTTTTTTTTTGTCAGTCGACTCGACCACTTCACTTCAACGCGATATTAATAAGACATGTGTATCGATGACGCCATTGCCTCATGTGCTGTCGCGCGAATCTAATTTGGATCTACGGCCTGTTTAGTTTTAGCTCTTAGACGTATAGTCGTCATATGATGTTTTCAGAGTTATCGGGGTTCCGCCTTGCTAAATTCAGACATGTAATTTCGTGACTCTGTTTCAGCTTTTCAAAATCATGTAGCACCTCTTGATTTTATCAGATTGTGAGCTCAAACTTTGCTAGTTCTTTTGTGTGTGTGCTTAATGTAACTGAATTGAAATGGTTATCGTTGGCTTCTGTCTTTTCAGTGCGTCGGTTGCTTGAAAGCGGTGTTAGTCCAGACGTCACCAATGAAGATGGTCTTACTGCGTTACATCAGGTATGATTACTTTGTGTGTGTGTGTGTGTATATGTGTGCGTCCGCGCCCGTCTGTTTGTTCGTTCATTCGTTCGTTTGTTTTCTCTGTTTGTTTTTGGTTTTGTCATCATAGAGGTGTAGATTTTCAAACCCCCCAAAATATACGATATATACATTTCTGTTTTCCGTTGTTTTTTGCTTGCGTTACACTTCATAACAAGCACTGGATACTTTGAACCTGTTCTCCACCTTCTGCCAAACACGTAAGGAGAACGAGAAGAAGTTCGTATATAGAACACGGAGGTTAATTGCACAGAAATATTACAATAATGTTTATATTAATTGCATACTTGCATTTTATTTTCCAGCAAAATCACTTTTCCTCCACATGTCATTTATGACTCTGAGTATTACACGTTTTCCACATGTCATTTATGACTCTGAGTATTACACGTTTTCCACATGTCATTTATGACTCTGAGTATTACACGTTTTCCACATGTCATTTATGACTCTGAGTATTACACTTCTCCTAGTGTTATGTTGATGCTGTTGTGTACATTGATCAGTGTGGGTGCTTTGTTTCTTCAAAGGTTATGTGAGTGAGTGAGTGGGTTGGTTGGGTGGTTGGCTGGCTGGCTGGCTGGCCCAATGTTACATTGGCAGTTTGCTCTGACTGTATTGGGGTTTTTTTCTCTAAAGGTTATTTTGCTGGATACATCTAGTTGTCACCCTTCCCTCTCCCCAACCATCCATATTTCTGTCGTGTATCTTCAGATATTATTCTGATGATAAATCAGCATTTTTTTTCTTCCTCTAAATACTGCTGTGATGATTATTTTGAATGTTTTATTTCACCAAGTGTTCCCCCCCCCTCCTTTGGAACAACTGTGTATTAAGAACACACTTATCTTAACATAGTCTTTGTGAGACAGGGTACATCAGATCTGACTGCTTAAAAAACTCTGCCCTACTCCTGTAGCCAGAAAAACCTGTAGCAGTCAACACTATTTGTTATTACTATAAAATATAATGTCACCCTCTTATAAGGTAGAATTTTTCGGGAATAGAAAACTTTCTGCAAAAGAAAGAGGGAACATAGAACTGAGAAATCTGCTTACAGCCCCTTGTTTATTATAGGAGTGTCAGATAACTCAGACAAAATGCTATGTATGTTAAGAAAACCCACTTGCCTGTGGGAAAAATGACAAGCACAAATACTCCTCCTAGGATAGAAGGCCCTCCAGCTTTTGACATTACACAACCATCAATAAGTGGAGCTGAGATCTTGGCCTGGGGTGTTTGGGATGGTGGATGGATGGGGACACAGAGATCTCCTGCAGGGATGGGGAAAGTCTGGTGGAAATCGACGAGTCCAGGACATGACAAGTCTATGGGTCTCTACAACAGTGGCTATCAGAATGAGTCAATCAAAGCAGCCAGCAGACTATAGGTGGTGGAGAATGGACATCGCTGAAGCACCATCAAATCCCCCATCCCAAAGTCGGAGTGTCTTTGTGAAACTGTCTCAAAGCCGTCGGACGGGCCGGTGTTGCACTTGCTACCTGATCTCAGCTTCTCACTGGAAAGGCCTCCTGGGTATAACAGACTTAGGACAAAAACTCCAATATGAAAGTGTCAGAAACAAAAAGAAAACCATACGGGCCCGGATGTCACCTCGTAAAAGGTCTGCGCTAGGTGGTTCGCCCCCCGGCTACCCTGAGCGAAAAATCAGCTACGGGGGGGACACACTAAACATTCTTCAAATCAACGTTTCTGGACTTAAACCAAAGGCCTCAGAATTAAGCAGACAGCTGAAAAAAGTCAACATCCATATTGCGATCATACAAGAAACCCTTCTATATGGAAAAGATTACTCAGTGTCTGGATACACCTTGTACAAATGTGAGTGTGGTAAATGCAGGGTATTGCCACACTCTTCAGAAATGACATCCAAGGAGAAGTTAAAAACAGAAAGTTCAATGAGAATGACATCCATTAGATGACAGTGTGGCATGATGGACTGCAGTACACTGTGTATAATGTTTATTGTTCCCCCAAATTCTAAAAGTCAAATCAACATACACAGCACAGACATGCAGAAAACTATCGTTGCAGGAGATTTTAATGCACATCTACCATCACTAGGATACAAAGACCAGAACCCTGTCGGAAACAACATTGAAGAGCTATGCAACAACAGCAACATGATAATATTGCAAGACTCCTCCTCCCCACTAACACTCCTCAACAGAGCCACTGGATGCACATACACACCTGACCTCACCATTGTCTCAGCAGACATCCACAACGATTGTACTCTGAGAGTGCTTGATGACATAGGAAGAGACCATCGCCCCATCCTTCTACAAATTTCTCACACACAAAACCAAAGACCACACAAACCCCCTCGCTGGAATTACAGAAAACCAGATTGTGAAAAGTTCAGAACACAAACAGAAGAAAACCTATCAAAATTAAATGACAACACAAACATTGACACACTCTACACCAACATAATCCAAGCCATACCTGGAGTAGCCTACAAAACAGTCCCCTGAGGATGCATAAAGAAATATAGCCCCTTCTGTGGACAAATCTCTGGAAGACTTAGTAAAAAAAAAAAAGAAGAGCAGCCAGGAAGAATGCAGAGAAAAACCTTACTCCAGAAAACAGAAAAGAGTACAATAAACTAACAACTAAGGTAAGACTTGAAACTAAAAAAGCAAAGAAAGAGAACTGGTTAAGCACATGCAGCAATCTCAACCTCAGAACTGAAGGAAAGAAGGCTTGGAAACTCTTAGATAACATGTCAGGAAAAAACAAACTAACTAACCATAAGCCAATGCGAATCTCTGGTCGAGTCCTCTCAAGTGACTCAGACAAAACCAGTACTTTTAACAAATTCTTTGCTGTCACCAACAAATCCTCCAACAGGAAAGTACTTGATAAGGTGCTGGGAAAAGTTCTGAGAAGTAAAGAGAAATCTAGCTTGGCAAACATTTCACTTTTTGAGGAAAACTTTAATCCATGAACTCCAGAGTGCTATGGGTAAGCTACAGTTAAGAAAAGCACCAGGACCAGACAAAATATCAAATGAAATGGCCCTTCATCTAGGCCCTGTAGGAAAGTTCACATTGCTCAACTTCATTAACAAGACCTGGCAAACTGGAGTACTACCAACATCTTGGAAGTCAGCCATAGTTAGACCTATCCTGAAAAAAGGAAAGCCAGAAGATGACCTAAAAAGCTTTAGACCAAACTCACTGACCTCCAGCATTGGAGAGCTAGCAGAACGAATGCTTAACAATAGGCTGTACTGGTGGTTGGAATCCTTGGGGTCCCTCAGTAACTTTCAGTCAGGCTTCTGCAAAGGATCAAGAACCTAAGACCAGCTATTTCTCCTCACTCAAAGTGTAAAAGACAGTTTTTTACACAAGAGAAACTCTGTAGCTGTTTTTGTAGACTTCCAGCAGGCACGTGACAGGGTCTGGTGAAAAGGTCTACTGTTAAAGATGCAAAACATGGGCACACATGGAAAAATGTATCAATGGGTTAAAAACTACTTCAGTAACAGGACCATACAAACTCAGGTCAATAACAGACTCTCAAACAAATGCACCTTGGAGGAAGGTCTGCCACAAGGTTCTGCTCCTAGCTGCACCTTATTCCTAATCTTTATAAATGACCTCCTCAACCTGTTGAACACCCACAAAGCCATGTTTGCCGATGACCTTGTCATATGGACTAGTGGAACAGACCTATAGCTGGCTGCTGAGAGACGTAATAAAGCCCTCCTCACCATATCAGCCTATTGCAATTTCTGGAAGCTGAAGAGCAATGTTAGTAAAACTACATATACAGTCTCCGCTATTAGCAACAAACTAGCAAAGACTGAACTGAAAATAACTCTTGATGGTGCTCAAATCATGAAAGAAAAAATCCAACATACCTTGGTGTGAAACTAGACAAAAAATTGATTTTTACAGAGTTCATTTTTAGCAGAAAAAGCATCCAAAAGACTAAACTTACCCAAGCGGCTTGCAAGTACATCCTGGGGTGCTGACAAAGCATCACTCAAACAACTGTACACAGGATATGTTAGATCTATAATAGATTACAACCTCCCCCTACAGGTCATAGCTTCAAAGAGCTCTCGTATACAAGTAAACAGAATCCAGAACCAAGCCATTCATTTTATTTGTGGGGCAATGAGATCAATACTCACAGCTGTATGTGAAATTGATGCAAACATAGAGCCATTAGATATACAACGAGAAAAGTCAACCATTAAGGCAGTAGAAAGATATAAACACATGCCCCCAGACCATCCTAACAGAACAGTGGTTGATAAATGGAAGCAGAATAATAGGCTGAAACTGAAAACTCCAGAGCACATAGCAGAACAATTAAGCACAAGACACAAACTCCCTGAAGACAGAGAAGAATTTACAAAAGTACCAGGCATCCCACCAAACACAAACTACACACTTCCTCAAACTAACGCCAGACTCATGAACAAATTAGTGAACAAATCATCAGATCCCAACACCCTAAAGCTATGTGCACTGGAGACCATAGAATCCTACCTCAAGAACTGGATCCATGCATACACTGATGGGTCAGCATTCAAGGAAACAGACAATGCAGGATATAGGGTACACATAATGTTTCCAGACAAGACAACAAGCCACATTTCTGCTCCTTGTGGATCTTGCTGATCGAATTATGATGCAGAGATGCAGGCATTATTAGCAGCACTGGCAGCCACCACCACCAAATACAAAAACAGTGCCTCTCACCCAAAAAAACCTTGTTATTTTCTCAGACTCCCAGTCTGCTCTCCAGACCCTTGAAAACTGGATACCATCAGCTGATCACATTACAACTGATATACTCAGTACAATAAACCTACCTGCCTCCTATGACATCAAGACCACCTTACAGTGGATACCAGGGCACACAGATATCAGAGGAAATGAATGTGCTGACAGACTGGCAAAGAGTGGAGCCACCATGTCACAGCCCCACATCTCCACCAACATGAGAACAGCTAAACACATTATCCACAACAACTGCAAGCAGCAGTGGATGGACAGCTGGGCCAGTAATCCAACTGGAAGATCCCCATATACACACCTGCCAAAGCCTAACCCTGGAGACCACATCAACAGCTTATGTGTTAGAGACCAATGTACAAGTTTCAGGTTGAGAACAGGACACATCACCCTCAGTAAGCACTTACACAGAGTGACCGCTGACCACACACCATACTGCATGCACTGAAACAGACAAGAAGAAGAAACTGTTAAACACTATCTGCTGGACTGCAGTGCATTGAAGGACCTTCGGAAGAACCTGATACCACCAAACTCCTCAATCACCGACATTCTGTATGGAGATGTAGAGCAGCTGAAGAGGACCTGTATGTTTCATTATCTGGCACAAGGGAAAAAGAGTGAAAACTCATAAACCTGGGGATTGGAAAAGTCAAAGTTCACCAAGTGTTTGTATTAATGAATACTCTGAACCATTTATTTCTCCTTTTGTTGTACTAGTGCATGCTCTGAACCTCTTATTTTCCCCATTAGGATATACTGAAAATTGCTCTGAACATCTTATTTCTCCAAATGTTATATTGATAATTACTCTGAGCCTCATATTTCTTGAAGTGTTGTACTGAAGATCACTCTGAACCTCTTATTTCTCTGAATGTTGTACTGAAGATTGCTTTGAACCTCTCATTTCTTCTAGGGCTGTATTGATAATTACTCTGGATCTCTCATTTCTCCTAGTGCTGTATTGATAATTACTCTGGATCTCTCATTTCTCCTAGTACTGTATTGATAATTACTCTGGATCTCTCATTTCTCCTAGTGTTGTATTGATAATTACTCTGGATCGCTCATTTCTTCTAGTGTTGTATTGATAATTACTCTGGATCTCTCATTTCTTCTAGTGCTGTATTATTGATAATTATTCTGGATCTCTCATTTCTTCTAGTGCTGTATTGATGACAATGAGGACATGCTTAAACTGCTCCTGGATTTTGGAGCTAACTTCAACGCCTGTGACAGTGAGATGTGGACGCCCCTTCATGCTGCCGCCACCTGTGGTCATGTCACGCTATGCAAACACCTCATAGAAAGGTAAAACACTCACCTGAGCTACCTGTATTACAAGGAGCTTGATCCTTCAAGCCTTAGTGAGAATGCAGAAAAAACATTTGCTGAAGGCCAGAGCAAACAATAATGTTGTCAGACAATGTTTATCAGACAGGGAAAAAAGGAATGTGAAAAGCGCTTGCTCGTGTGTTGCCTAAAATCGTGAAAATGTTAAATGCAATGATGAATAATTCAGCAGGTTTTAACACCGATATTTAAAAGTGCTGAATGATAGAAAATGTGTAAAGATGTAGACGCATATTTATGTTATCGTGGTCAATCTTATGTTTAAAAAAAAATTGAGTTTCTCTAGATTTGGTTATTTCATTAGTGTGTTATGGGTCTTGCTGGTGTCTGGTTCTTGCATGATGTCTCCCATGAAAGTATATTATCATGTTCAGATTACCCAAGATATCTGCCATTCCTGGAACATACTGTCATGCCCATGGTCATGAAGATGTCTTTCCTCCTCCCAGAGGAATGTTTACTATTTCTCTGATATGTTTACAACACCTATTCAGTCGTGTCCTTTGCAGAACTTTGCCTCCCTGACAGCATTTCTGTAGGCCTATTGGTTGTAAGCAAGATGCCCTGCTGCTGATGCATCCATTTGCAGATTATCAACAATGTCTTGTAGCCATCTTCGCCTTGGTCTTTCTCTCTTTCTTTTTCCCATTATGTACCTTTCCAAGATGGTCTTCTCTAAATTCTCATGATGTTTAATGTGCCCAAAATATTTAAGTTCTCTCTGTTTAATCCTCTTTACTAGCTTTCTTCAATATTAAGTTCTTGTTGTATGGACATATTTGTTCTTATTTGTGTCCATGATATTTGAAGGACTCTTCTGTAGCATTTACATTCAAAAGCATTTATGTGTTTCTCAGCTGTTTTGTTAAGTGTCCATGTCTCACAGGCATATCCTTCATCTTCTGCTCTTTCTGTAGCAGTCCACAACTCCTGTTAGGCTTGCTTTTTCTTGAAGATAACCTTCACCTTCTCATTTTGTCATGTTTAGCTGCTTCAGTCTCTCCTCTGCCTCTTTGGCATAATCTCATACTGTTTAGTTATATAGAATGGTTTTCATGTCTTGATATAATCTCATACTGTTTAGTTATATAAAATGGTTCTCATGTCTTGGCATAATCTCATACTGTTTAGTTATATAGAATGGTTCTCATGTCTTGACATAATCTGATACTGTTTAGTTATATAGAATGGTTCTCATGTCTTGACATAATCTCATACTGTTTAGTTATATAGGATGGTTCTCATGTCTTGACATAATTTCATATAATCTCATATCTGATCTGTTGAAGACATGGTTCATTTTGGCAGTCAGCAAACCTATAGCTGATATGCTAGCATCAGGGTTGGCAAACCATAGCTGACCAAGACTGTCTCACTTCTCCATTGGTACCCTCAGTAGCAAGTCTAGCCTCAGTAGCAAGTCTAGCCAGGTTAATAGGACAGGGATTGCATTTGTCCCCATGATGGTGGAGTCTGCTAAAGAAGTATTGCACAACCCCTGCATTTTAATTCCACTCTGGGGACTGGAAAAATAGCCACCATCACCTGCTCTCAACCCAGTATAATGCTGAGCCTCATCTTGACCACATTGGCTTCAAAGAACACCAGCTTGTAGTTCCGGGGAGATAGAAGGGAAAAGAAGAATATCTAATCTCTTATGAGGGATCATTTTGATGTAACAACTTTTCTTGATATTTCTCATTCTATTGAGCACCCATTCATGTTTCTGTTTCAATTTGAGCTATAACAAAGCAGCATAGGCTATCTACAGACTGCGTTTCTGGTCACCATCAGATCCAAGAGGTGCAGAACTTTCCTCCACCTACCCTTACCTACTCTACTGATTAGCCATTCTGTTTTCATCCACCACAGATCCCTCTTAAGCAATGCACCAGCTGGATCCCCAGCCATTGGACCTGGTTTCCATTACCTATTCTATGTACTGCACACGTCTAGCAGACAGACTCCAGCTTATCCACCTTTCACCTTTCATAAGTGAAATGCAAGCACATAAGGAGCATTATAGGCCTGTAACTTGTTGGAACATGTCACAAATAGTCAGCGCTAATAGTAGCTTATATTATCATGTTATGACCATATATGAGAATTTGTTCTATTGTTTCAGGGGTGCAGAGCTACTAGCAGTGAATGCTGATGGTAACATGCCTTATGATATATGTGAAGACGAGGTTACTTTGGATTATATAGAATCAGAAATGGCAAAAAGAGGTGAGCTTTATCAGAACCTACCATGCGAGGTGGATATTTTTTGTGAAAATGTACATCTCACACAGACATGTTTTTTTTTTTCCTTTTTTTTTTTTCATATAACTTCTTTCCTTGACATTATTTTCATATATCTTTCAAATTGTTTCATTAAAAACAGCAACTGACAAGAAAGTTATTAGCAGTATAAACATTTAAATAAAAAAACAAAAAGAAACATTTTTCCAGCAAAGTTTTTTTTCCTTGCTTCATTGGTCCCTTAAGTTTTGAGCCATACCTCTGATCCAGAAGAAAAGAAAATTGCTCTTAACTTTAACAGTTGCAGAAAACTGGCACAATAATATGCTGACGCATAAAATATAAGAGAACAGGTATAATAATAAAGAGAGAAATAGAGAATTTTCATAATGTAAAAGAATTGATGATTAAGAAAAATGTACCCTGTGGAAGAAGACCATACCATAAGAGGAAATAATTATGCAGACTTTCTACAAAGGAGAAATGTTTGTGCTGTGAACTTGATCATAGTCTCATGATGACCTGGTTTTTCTGTGAACATATAGTGATCCCTTAATGCACTGAACAGTCATCTGTACATTGAGGGTCAGGGCATTCTCACCATGCAGGGAGTTACTTTCCAGTTTCAGAGGCAGTTTCCTAACACAGTGTTTTGGTACACTTTTTGACTGATGGATTAACTGGAGTGCAATGTTGCTGAGTTTCCAAGTGCTCTCTTTGCACAAGAATCCAGTTCATTATGATAGTATTGCTCATATGCTCAAAAATATATGCTCTTGTTATATCAAAGAAATAGAATCCACCAGCATGCAGTATAAAATTAAACGGAACTATTCTAAAGCAGATGCAGAAATTTAAATACCTTGGAGCAGTAATAACTTCACATGGGAAATGCAGAACAGAAATTAGGAACAGAATAGGCCAAGCAAAGACTGCATTTCAGAGAATGAGAAACATGTTATGCAACACATCCTTATCAATGAATGTTAGAAAATGAGTCCTAATGACATATACAGTAACATAATAATTAAGACCACCACTGTCACCATCATATAGCCTCAATATAGTAGTATATAACAAGCATACAGATTGTCCTTGTCTTATCTTGTCTCGTCTCCTTCCTCATATACTTTTCAGTGTTGAGGGGACAGATAGACGTCTTGATAGGACTGGACGATTTGCATCATACAGTGGGATATTTAATGCTTCTGTAATTTCCTCTCTCCATCTCCTGCGTGGGCGGCCTCCTCGACTGTTACCTACAAATCTTAGTGTGAATGTTGTCTGTGGTATGCAAGATAGACAGATTGTCCTCAAATACATGATCATTGATTTCCTGTCAGGCATTACCCAAGAACAGATTGATGAAACAAGGCTGACCACTGAGAGACAAATGCTGAAAGATCTGAAGGAGTATGCAGCAAGTAAGGGAGATTTAGAAGTGCAAGATGCAGCAGGAGCCACTATGGTAGGTTATAGATGTGGTTCTTTGATAACTATGTTAGATCTAGAAATACAAGACTATGTAAGAAAAAGTAAAGAAATTGTGAAGGTTGTCCTTGCATGCCAAAGAGGCACCCAGGAGATATGGTGCTTGGGCCCATATTGTCTTTAGCTTGTCAGCACACTAGACAGTGCTGGGATGAGCAATCATACTTTGCTGTTTTCTTTCCCTAGCTCCAGATGGACTAAAGTCCCCATTTCCATAGCTGAATGACTGGGATTACTCCAACCAGATTCGAATCACAGTGAGATACAAGTGCACTCAATCAATCAATCAATCAAGTGCCATGCCGTGTGGCATAGGCAATCATTTCTCTCCACAATTCCCTGTCTTTAGACTTGATTATGAGATCCGCCGGTGACTTTCTTCCTAGCCACACTGACAGCCCATTCAGTAACTTCTCTCTCTATCTTCCTCTGTCTCTTCTTCCCTCAATTTTTTCCAGTTGTCACAATGTATTCCAGTTTTCCTCTTCTCAGAAAATGTCCTACAAATCTCGCTTGTCTGCCTCTGATCTTTGCTGTAATTTGCCTTTTAATTCCGGCCTATCTTAAGATTTCTTCGTTGCTTTTCTTAGCTGTCAATGATACCTTCAACACCCTTCTTATGAACCAATTTCCATGACCTCCATTTCTTGCTGTACTCTCTTATTCATGGACCATGCTTCACATCCATAAAACAAAATTGGCTCAGTGTAACATTTGAGTACTTGGAAGCTTGTTTCCATTGATATGGATCTGTTGCACAAGATGTTTCTCATTTTCTGAAATCCTGACTTGGCCTGAGCATGTCTGGTTTTTATTTCGTTGTGACATTTCCCATCAGCTGTTATAATTGTTCCTAAGTACTTGAATCTATAAACTTGTTTCAGTTCTGTGCCATCGATGATAATGCTACATTTTGGTGGTATTCTTTTCTTTGAGATGACCATCACTTCAGTCTTCTTTTTATTGAGACTGAGACTTCATGAACCCCGATGTCCAGAAGAGCCTGTGGCTCCCATTCACTTTTAGCAATCAGAACTGTGTCGTCTGCATATCTTGTTACGGTTGTACCCGCCAATTGATATTCCTGGCAAGCTCTCTGTATTTCCCATTATATTTTCGCTGTACTAGGAGAAGAAGTCAGGAGACAGAACGCATCCTTGTCTCACAAGTGCACTGACCACTTAATTACTCAGGTGCCTTAGAGGCCATGGTGGTATTCATAAATGTGACTTTTAGATAAATGTGTAGTGCAGCTGTTGTTAATTTGCCTCATATGTAGACACTGTGTAATGTTGCTCCATTTTTTTCTAATGTCCAGTTTGTACTTGATAGAAAGAGAGATTCTAACTCACAAACAAAAGTAACAGCTTTTAAAGTGGGAGTTGTTAAATGTTAAGATTAATCCATACTTCTTCAAGAAACAATACATGAACTAATGGGGATATATAGAAGATTGGGACATATTTCTGGGACAGAGAAGGAGACAAAGAAAAAGGAATTCAAATAAATGAAACTGGAAAAAGTTTAAATAATGAAAAGCCCCAAGAACCAGATGGTTAAAATATTTTATCCATAATCAGCTGGCATAATAATATAACGAACAAAGACTGTGCTAAGGAAAAGTTGAAAGGAAATACAAGGGACAGCAATATTAAAGATGATTTGACAGTATCAAGAGATAGACAGGAGTAGTATCAAGAGCATCATGCAGCAAGAGACTTAGCTAGCAAGAAATCAGCTAACTTTCTGTAGGAGATCACAGAGGATGATGATGATGATTTAGTGAATTTTATGTGGTTTTGAACTGTGAGAATAATATGGAGTTGTTATAACAAATAGATACAATGCAATAGCAAAGATAAATAGTATAGATGAACAATGGGCAATGATAAGAAATTCTATCCACCAAACTGTTAAGGAGATATTACCACAAAAAACAGAAACCCCCAGGAATAAATGGATGACAGACAGCATCTTGGGACTGATGGATGAGAGGAGGAGGAGTAAAAATAACCAAGAAAAATATAGCAAGATAAATAAAGAAATACTACATAAATGCAAAGAACCAAAGGAAGTGTGGTTAAATGAACAGTGCAGACAAATAGAGGACTCCTATAATAAAGACAGCAAAAAACATACACAATTGAATTAGTGAACTCACAGGCAGGAAGACAAAATATACCACAGGATGCCTGAAATCAAAAAAGGTAAAATGTTAATGGGAAAAGAAGACATTGTGGACAGGTGGACAGAGTATATCGGTGAGCTATATGGTGTCTCCTGGGGTTTCTCCCAGAATTAACACCAGATACTGAAAAATGTGATGGACCACCAATACTTGAAGATGAAATCATAGATGCCATTAAACACATGAAGGAAGAAAAAGTGACTGGGCCTGATAATATAACAGTAGAAGAAGTAGAGGTGCTAAGGGGGATGGGAATAAAAATAATAACCAAGTTACTGAATGACATTTACAACAGTGGTTATATGCCCAGTGACTTGCTTAAATCCACGTTTATAGCACTACCAAAGAAACCAGGTGCAAAGGAATGTGAGGACCACAGGACTATCAGCTTCTCATGTCACATAACAAAGTTACTTCTGAGAATTATGAGAAGAACAAGGAAAAAGATAAAAATGGAAATAGCAGATGAACAGTTTGAATTTGTTGAATGAATGATCTTTATTTTTAAAGGGTAAAGAATTGGGCACGTAGGCCCATCTTACATTCTGCCCTTCATCATTTCATCTTTCATTCTTCCCACACACTCAATTTAATACAAGTATACAAATTACATTAGCAAAAAACATATCAAAGGGTGCACATAATGCCATTTATGGCTTGCGAACACTAACAAGAAGAGCTTTAGAAGTACAGAAAGATATCTACTTATGCTTCATTGATTACACCAAGGCATTCAACAAGGTGAAACATGATGAGATTATTAAAATGCTTGAAGACATAAACATAGATGGCAAAGACCTGAGGATTGTAAAACAACTATACTGGCAGCAGGAAGCAGAGATTTGAGTTGAAAATAAGTATCATCCTGTAAAACATGGGGTGCAGCAGGGGATGTGGACTATCTCCAGACCTTTTTTTCTCTGTACAGTGAGAATATTCTAGGAACGATCATTACAGAACTGGATATAAAAGTCGGAGGATACAGTATTAACAACCTTTGGTATGCTGACGACACAGTACTGGTAGCTGAGAATCAACAACACCTGTAAAATCTCTTGGATAAAATCACTTAAGAAAATGAACAGAAAGGCCTTACTTTAAACATCAAAAAGACAGAGACTGTTGTTATATCAAAGAAGCAGAATCCATCAAAATGCAGTATAAAATTAAACGGAGCTATTGTAAAGCAGGTGCAGAAATTCAAATACCTTGAAGCAGTAATAACTTCAGATGGAAAATGCAGAACAGAAATTAAGAACAGAATAGGCCAAGCAAAGGCTGCATTTCAGAGAATGAGAAACATATTATCCAACACATCCTTATCAATGAATGTTAGAAAACAAGTCCTAAATGCTATATTGAACCTATCTTGTTATATGGAAGTGAATCATGGACAATAAGCAGGTCTGCATAAAAATCATTGGAAACAGTAGAAATAACAGGAAAAATAGAAGGAAGAAGAGCCAGGGGAAGACCAAGAGAAATGATACCGGACAGTCTGACGAGATGGTGTGAGAGGAGATCACCAACTGAGCTAATGGTCTGCATGAAGGATCGTGTACTCTGGAGAAGTATAATAGCCAACGCCAGTCAACACGGCACCTGATGATGATGACATGGTTTTTGGTTTCAGCTGTGAATAAAAATCAGAAATGTAGTCCAGATATATAGAAAACTGCATTCTCTGTCTCCTGCCTTCTGCTGTTCTATTGTTGACTGCTGTGTAAACTTATTCCCATATCTTTTGTTTGTTCAGTTTTTTTTCTGTCTGTCTCACCTTCCAACAGAAACCTTCCCTATGCTGCACCAGTATCTTTATCAGAACAAACCCTCTTATCAAGAGTCCATTTATGTTGCTTATTATTTGCCTGTTATGAACTCATGTACAGTCCTGTGTATATGATAGTGATATTTTACACAAAAATCTATAATCTGTAGTATGCTGATAATGTAGTACACAATGCGTGTGGTGTGGAAAATGTGGATACAGCACACTATGGATTGCCATAGGTATATTGCCCTGCAATATCTTTTGAACTGCTGGAAGATGTTTGTAAATTTAGGGGCTCTGATATAATTATTATCATAAACACAAATATAATTTTGATGTATCCTTAAGTGAATCCTGCCATGAATTTTGCTTTATCATAAACATCATGAAAATAAAAGAAAATCTTTGTTAAGAAAAGCCAGTTTAATGGGCATAACATCCCTTGATGAAGTTGAAAAACTCGTAGAAAACAGGAAATCTTGACAAACAACTATGCGAGCCCTATGTGACGTTTAATGGCACGGGAAGGATGTAAGATAAGATGTAAGATAAACATCATGCACACAAAACCTTTTGTTTTCTATCCATTTTGTAGAAGACTAGATTTGATTACAATCAGGGAAAGAATGAAACCAGAGAGAGAGATTAATGGATTTGTGGAAATATGCAAGTACTCAGGGTTTCTGCACGGGAAGCAGATGACAAGGGCAACTCAGATCCGCACATTCAATATTTGATTAGTTATCATATTCCCCATTGGCAGAGACTTGAAAATGTGTGAAGTGTATTGTAGCAGATTAAATTTCCTGAGTCACAAATCCATCCATTTATCAGAGCAGGACTTACAAATGACAGTGCTAATAAGAAAGCGATGAAGAAAGTTTTATTTTACATTTCAGCTTCATATTGCTGCAGCCAATGGATATCTGGAAGTTGCAGATTTCTTGTTGGATCATCATGTTAATGTAGATGCCAGAGACAATGAATCTTGGCAGCCTATACATGCAGCTGCGTACTGGAGCCAGGTAGTTATGGCTGAATTTTTTTGTTTTTGTTTTTGTTCTTTCTGTTCAAACATTATGGCCTTAGCATGGAACTGATGTTCTAATAATATCTTATTTCCCATCATGCACTGACTGCTGTGTGTACTGTGTAGTCTGGTAAGTCTTCCCTTATGGGCAGATGTTTTCTGTTTTCAAATGCAATTTTCAAGCAATCAAGTGGTACAGCAGGGTAGACACTAGTAATGGGTCTATAAAGTATAAAAAATGAAAATGCAGTTCATTGTTGACCACACTAGTACTACATAGAATGTTTGTTTCCAAATATTTCATGTCTGTTTGGGAAAACTGGAGAAAATTTTTTAAAAAACCATTATTTTAAAATATATATATATATATATTTATAGTGAGTATTGGAGAAATAAAAGAGGATCAATATTTATAAATGTCTGAATTTTATTTTAGTGAAAATATTAGAGGTTGCTTATCTTCTCTGATGTGATTCCAATTCATCTTTAGAAATGTGATGAATACTTGAGAGATGATACTGTCATGAGGGCCTACAAGTGTAGTGATCATGTTGTTGTTGAGTCTTGCTGGACATGAGAGCACAGTGCTGTTTCCTGTCAGTGTGGTGAAAGTATTAAAGCACAGTGTCGTGTCAAATTGGGACTGGGTTATGGTGACTATTTTTTCAGTCCCTGAGTGAAGCTACTGCTTCTTTGCATGCACATTGGCAATGATGTGTGGTACCCTGCCTTTTGTGATGCACCTTTTGGCTGAGTACCTCCGACTTCAGCACCTTTCCTTGCTAGAGCAGACTGTGGTCTTGCTCGGACTGCCATGAAGACAGAGGTGTAGGCTGGCCTGGCCAAAACTTTGTTTTCCAGCCTCTGGTGGCTGTACTTAAGCCCCTTCTCCGTGACAGTCCCAGTGTGCACCGCTGGGTGGCCAGACAGCTTTGAGATAGTTCCACAGATACACCCCGACTTTGGGATGAGGAATCCTATGAGTGCTTCAACAATATCCATTCCTCACCACTTATAGTCTGATGGCTGTGTTTTATTTACCTCATTCTGAAAGCCATTGTTGTAGAGACCCATAGGCTTGTCACATCCTGGATTCATTGGTTTCACATCAGATTTTTCTCATCCCTGCCTGCGATCTCCATGTCCCCATCTGTCTACCATCCTGACATTACATTTTACAAAAATAACAATTACAATTAGTGTTGACTGCTACAGGCTTCTGGGCTACAGAAGTAGGTCAGAGTTTTTAAGCAAACAGATCTATTTTCCTTGTCTCACAAAGACTATCTTAAGATAAGTGCGTTCTTAACACAGTTGTTCCCAGGAACTCAGTAGAGCCAAAATGCAGGGGGTGTGCAATACTTCTTTTAAAGACTGTCACCAAAGGATTATAGCAATCTCTTCCCTGTTACCTAGACTGTGTTACTGAAGGTACCAGCAGTGTGAGGTGGGACAGTTATGGCTACGGTTCACCAACCTTGGCAGAAGCATGTCAGGTGTGGGTTGCTGACCACCAACTGAGGCAGCATCTTAGCCCCCCCAAAACAGTGATCAGTATCTCAGTCTGTTTGCAGTCAGTATTCCTGGTAAACAGTTTGATGAAACGCTGCAGCTTGTCCATTGTGTTGCCTATGGAGATGAAGCTTTCTAAGAGTCTTTTGTTTACTCTTTTCTGCACACTCAAAAACAAAAAAAATGCACCATGAGGAAAAGATAATCAAAAGAAAAAAAGAAAAAAAACTCTCTTTAAGTTACTCCTATGTCATGATGCCACACATTCTAGTGGAGCACATACCCTTTCTCCATATGCAGGAAACTCTCTACCGTGAGAGCGGAACAACAACACAACTCCTTCAGATCATCAGAGGAAGTACCCCCCTCAGACAAGTGTTTCGGCCCTTTAAACTCCTGACACTCTAAGGGGGGTGGGCCCCTCTGGGTCATGACTCCCAGAGGTCTTGTGAGTTGTTGCTTTTTTCCGGGGACACTCTAAGGGGGGTGGGCCCCTCTGGGTCATGACTCCCAGAGGTCTTGTGAGTTGTTGACAATTCATAAAAAGAAAAAAATACATAAGAGAAAATTGATAATCACTTGAAAACAGAGAGGATATGGAGAGGGAGGCCAAGAGAAATAAATTTGAAGAAACTGATCAAGTGGCAGAGGGACAAAAAAATAAAGGTATCTAAACTAACTGGAAACACCAAGGACCACGCAAAACTAAGAAGCTTGATTTCCAGACCTGTTGAGCCAGCACACAATAAATTAATAAACTGAAGCTCACTACTCAATTAATATAATTCTAAAGTTATACATTATCATCTGTCAAGAGCATCAAGTTCACAGTGCCAGGTATAGGGAGATGTAATGTAATAATGCAGATTTGCTGGAGAAAAGCTCTCCAAAACTGAGGTCAAATGTAAATCTTCCCATCATGTTGAGGTTGGTGATCAGACCTTCCTATAGCACTTTTACCTCTTAAAAGCCACTAGTATTTCCACTCACAGCCTGTGTGAGAAAATATCAGATATTTGCTTTTGTTAATAATATGGTCAAATGTCAAGAAGGATGATGCCATGTCAAATCAGATAATATAAGTATAAGTAACCACTTACATAAGTAGTAAAATGATTCATAAATTATCTAAATCCTGACGTGGACCTACTTCCTTTCTTTTTCTCAAGCTTGACGTTTTAGAGCTGCTTGTCCAGAATGGTGCAGACTTGGATTCTAAGACAAAAAATGGGGAAACTCCTTTTGGTGAGTGCCATTGTTTTTGGATTGTTCAAGTTTTTTGTTAAGTGCAAATACTTGTTTGACAAGTGCTTATAGATGAACATCTTGACAATCGTTTCAAGAACATTAAGTATGAATGAATAGCCAGGCAGAGATTACCAGAATAAGCTATTGAAGAGTTCCTATTCACCCCTTCTTCCTGTCTCATTAAGCTGCAGTTTTTTTTTTAAAAATGTATAGTCAACAGCAGATGTGAGTGTAGAAGAACTGAGAGTACTCAAATTCAGATTATTAGAATTCCTAGTCAGTAAAATTTTTCTGTAATGAGAGAATATGGAGAACACTGAGCTATCATTCTACGATCTATGCTAAACTTGTACGCATAGTACATGAAAATATCGCTGCGTAAAATGCTTATAAGGAAGAAAATAGTTGCATAGGTATGAAAATACAATGAAATGAAAATACCCCCCAAAAAAAGTCATTATAATCTTCATTGTTATGTGATATTCAGATTTAACTGAGGACCCTGACATTAAACAGCGAATTCTGGATCTGAAAGATGAAATAGAAACCAACAGAGCTAGTCGACAGCGTCCTGGCTCCACAAGAAAGCTGAAGCACAACTCCAGAAAGTAAGTACTGAGTTTCGTAGGTGATTTATCATGACTGGGCCTTTTATATGATAAAGTCCAGATCATAGTTTATCATAGATTTACATGACTTTTCTTTTGCCAAACTGTCCAACCACAGAAGGTAAGGTTTTTCATCTTTTTTTTTTTTCATTCGCATAACACCATATGTCATAGTAAAATAAAAGCGTCACATATATCTGATTTTTTTTTTTTGTTGACATCATGATGGCTGGATAGTTATAAAATCTGCACTTTTATATTTTTACTGCTCCTAATGCAAAGCTTTAGGGCAGGGTTCATAAGATTTTTTTTTTTTACCATATTCCTTGCACAGTCTGGTGAAACTAACTGACCCCTTTGAAAAAAAAAGTTTCTTAAATTCATAAAATATGAAATATTTCCCACACCTCAGCTTTACTAATTTTCTTTTCTGAGTGTTTAAATGCTTTTAAGTAATAAATTCTTTTTTGTTTAAAAAAAAATTTGGAATCTAGAGGTCATTAAGTACTTTTGATTCCATTAATAGTAAAAAGTTAATGGAAATAAAAGATTGTAGTTTTCTACTTCAGGTTAATAGACTCACATAAAATAAATTCGTATTTGTGAAAGGGTCCATGGACCTCTGAGAAACTTTGCTTCAGGGAGTAGTTTCACATTTGTTTTCCTTTCTTTTAATTGTAGTATGTGCTGAGAATAACCACGGTAACCTACACTTGATCTCAGTCCCTGTTGCTTATGTTCATTAAACTTGCTTTTTAATGAGAGCTAAACAGCGTCGAAGTAGATTTATCTCTAACAGTTTTTAACAGACAAGTTATTTTGTGTGAGTTTGAAATGTTTTTTTTTAATGATTTCTCTAATTATTATTTCACTGTATAAAATAACAGGTCCGGAGACAGATGTATCCTTGTCTCACACCGCTTTTTATTTGTTGGAACTGATTTATGGTACAGTCCACTATTATTGCAGCTATTTGTTGCCAGTATATGTTCTTTACCACATGTAGGTTTCTTCAGTCAATTCCCAATTTATCAAGAATCTTACAAATTTCTTTGTGTCTTTCCTTATCAAACGAGTTGGTGTAATCTATGAAGCACACATTAAGATCACTGTTCACTTCTAGCGATTGTTATATTAACATCTTAATATGAAAACTGCATTTGTTTTGTTGACCATTTTCTCTCTATAAATCCACATTGTTCTTCTGATATTTCTAGTTTAATCTTGTTTCTCATCCTCATCATTATAATTCTCAGAAGTATCTTGGTGATGTGACTCATAAGACTAATCGTATGATGCTGATCACATTGAATAGCTCCTGCTTTTTTTGGAAGTGTAACGAAGATTGACTTTGTTATGTTTGCTAATATTTCTGATGTGTGATATAGGTGGGGTAAAGATTGAAGGAAAGAAAGTAAACAACATTAGATATGCAGATGATACAATACTGATAATGGAGAATAGGAAAACATTACAAAAACTCCTAGACAAAGCTATAGAAGAAAGCACAAAAAGGGGTTAAACATCAATCTTCTTCTTTGTACGCACATTGGCAATGATGTGTGGTACCCTGATTTTTGTGATGCGCCTTTTGGCTGGGTACCTCCGACTTCAGCACCTTTCCTTGCTAGGGCAGACTGTGGTCTTGGTTGGACTGCCATGAAGACAGTGGTGTAGGCTGGCCTGGCCAAAACTTTGTTTTCCAGCCTCTGTTGGCTGTACTTAAGCCCCTTCTCCACATCAGATCCAGCATGCAACGCTGGCTGGCCAGATGGCTTTGAGACAGTTCCGCAGATACACTCCGACTTTGGGATGAGGAATCCAATGAGTGCCTCAACGATATCCATTCCCTGCCACCTGTAGTCTGCTGGCTCTGTTTTGTTTACATCATTCTGATAGCCATTGTTATAAAGACCCATAGGCTTGTCACATCCTGGATTCATTGGTTTCACACCAGATTTTCCACATTCTCGCTGGTGATTTCCATGTCCCCATCAATCCACCAACCTGACATTACATTTTACAAAATTACAATTAGTGTTGACTGGTGCAAGTTTCTGGGCTACAGAAGTAGGTCAGAGTTTTTAAGCAAACAGATCTATGTTCCTTGTCTCACAAAGACTATGTTAAGATAAGTGTGTTCTTAACACACTTGTTCCCAGGGAGTAAGCATCAATAAAACAGAAGTAATGGTAATATTAAAAAAAATACCTGAATACAGAATTATGGTCCAAGGGTAAGTATTAAGACAGATCAATAAATACAAATATGTAGGTATAGTCATAACATCTGGCAGCAGGTGCGCTGAAGAAACCATAACCAGAATAACAATGGCAAAGAAAGGTTTTGGAAAATTAAAGAACATATTAACAAATCAAAAACTGCCTTTGGCAGTAAGAAAGAGTGTTCTAAGATGCTATACAGAACCTATTCTGCTGTATGCAAGTGAAACATGGACTATGAATAAACAATTGGAACGAAGAGTAAAGGCTACTGAAATGTGGTTTTGAAGAAAGATTCTTCACAAACCATGGACAGCCAGAAAGACAAATGAAGAAGTATTACAACAGGCAAAGGAATATCTCAATGGAAAAAAGACAATCAAAGTTTCTTGGGCACATTAGCAGACATGAAGATCTTGAAAAAGTGGTCGTCATGATATAATAATATGGAAAAATAAATGGGAAAAGACAGAGAGGGAAGAGAAGACAAAAATGCCTGGATGGCTTGACTGCATGATTTGGCAGCAAAATAGCAACTGGCTTGATTTGAAACATGGAAGATCGAGTGAGATGGAGAGATGGTCGCCTATGCCTATAGACATGGCACTATTTGATCTGATCTGATTGAAATGTTACATTGTATATATTGTAACATGATACTGCTTTATCATGTTTTAATTATAGTATATTTATTAGAATTGAAAATTCTAACAGTTATAAATTATGCAAGGAATATCTAATAGTTCTTTCATTCTTTTCTATGTAGTAAATGAGATGATGAGTGTGGTTTATATAAGTTCTTCATCAGAACTCTGAAGCTGATTCTGACATTAAAAAAAAAAATAGAGACAGAATGTCCATGTTTGAGGCTCATCTCAAAAGTAAGTTTACAAGGCTTGTTACTTCAAAAGCAAAATTTATTTCTACATAAAACACTGTACACTGTGTTCATTGATGGACACTATGTTCTTTATTTTTTTCTCATCGTCACCATAACGACTGAGGTATTTGTCTAAGTGTAGGACAAGTTTTTCGATGCCCATCTCGTAAAATGTATCTGGACATAGAGCCACCATGTCAACATTCTTCCAACCTCCTCATCATAATAAAATCTGTGGCCACCAAGATGTTCCTTGGGAGCTGGAAAGAGGTAAAAATTGGCCGGCACCAAATCGAGACTATATGGTGGGTGGTCCAAATTCTCCTACCAAAAATGTTGCAAGAGATCCTGAATTAAAATGGCCATGTATTTTTATCATGGAGGAGCAGTATGCCTTTTTATCAACAGCCCAGAATAACGTCTGATGCCAGCACGTAAACATTCCAGTGTTGCACAGCACACAGCTGCATTAACTGCTGCTCCCTTTTGACCAGCTGCGCACCTTTCTGATCTCAGAAAACAATAGCTATAACTCTGTCAGCAGACAGCACAGTTTCCTGATTTGTAGGGAACCTGGATGCTTGCACATTTTAATTATGGGCTGATTTAGTGAACCCATCTCTCTTCACCAGTGACAGTGCAGTCCAAAGAGTCTTGGCCATGAATGGTGTATTGTTGCAGGAATGATAGGGTATATGCTGTTCTCATTGCATTGTGGCCTGAGAAGGACTTGTGGAACCCTTTGCACACATACCTTATGAAATCCAACTGCACAATCATTCTGGACATCTGTTTCACATAACAAACTCAAGCCATGCATCAGTTCATTCAATCACTCATCTGTTCTCCAGTATCGCATGTTCAATGTATGTTTTGTTCACTGCCACTCTGCATCATGTCACTGGTTGTCACTCTCCAAATTCAAAATTATGTACACCATTTTGCCACAAGCTGTCAGCTTATCACACTGTCTTCATAGACTTAACCAAATTCAATGAATTTCCACAACTGGCACCTGTTTTGCATTCAGAAATTGTATCACAGTACAAACCTTCTGTTTGGACTACAGCTTCAGCTGACCTGCCATCTTTAACTGATTGATGCTGCTTGGATTATGCTGCACAGTGCTGCCATCTGGTATGGTGTTACCAGTTGATGAATATGGAAAATTTTGCAGCCATGCCCATTAGTATGGCATCACTTTTATGGATGATACATGCCTTGTAAGCTTACTTAAGTTCAAGACTAGGACTATAAACTGACATCTGAAAATGGCAATAGCTTTACTAGAAATCATAAATTAAGAGTGTAAATGAAATATTAGAAATGTATGTAACAAATTAAAAATTAAATTTGAATCTAATGTTGCATATAAAAAATAATGAGACAAAGATAAGAAATATTAATCTCAGGATTGAAAAAAAGTGGCAATTCAAGATCACAACTGAAATGAAAAGTTCAAGTTTTGTACAAATTAAATTCAAAACAATGAAGAAAAAGTCATATTTGATAATTGCAGAAACTTTTTTTTTAATGCAAGTATTTGTGAATTAGTTTTAAAAAATTAAAACACGCAAGAAACTTTTATTTAAAAAAAAAAAAGCAAAAACAAATTAACTCAGTCATAGTAGATCATAACAGAGAAGGCTGAACATGAATTTTAAATCTTCATTTTGTTTTCTTATACCTAATTATGCTTATGATTTCAGTTCTCAGTTTAAATGTAGTTGGTTTTTGTGTCTTTCTGTTTTCCCATCGGTGTTTCAAAACGGGTTTAAGACTTTGCTTTGGTAGCACTGCAGTCATAAATTACTGCAATACTTTTATCTCACTTTTGACAACTGATTTGGATGCTGGGAGTGATTATATATGTAAAAGTGAAAAGGCAATTCAGGTGAAAAGGTTCAATGCATAAAACTTATATTTGTGTGAAAGTCTTTTTTATATCCTTGAATAACAGCCACGTGTTCATGTTCTCTGGTGTGACATGCCTTGAAGGCAGATATTCTCCAGAGAAGCAATTTTCTCAGCAATGCTGTGTTCCATTTTTCACAACTGATTTCAGTGGCAGTGGGAGTTGAACCTACTACCTGTGAAATATCCAGCTGAAGCATTATCAATCTAGCCACTGTTCCCCTCTTAAGAGATCATTTTTCTTAAACATCACAACATGTCTTGATATAACATATTTATCTTCATTACACTTAACATTTGTTCAAAAGATATGAGCACCTTTATTCATTGACAAGCACACATATGTGCATTCTGACTTTCATTTTACTCATGCATAAACATACAGGCTGAAAAAAAAAAAAGAAAAGGAAGAGAAAAGTGAAGAGTATATATATTAGAAAAGGGCAAGATATTATAATTTAAAAATTAATACTCAGCTCATAGATTGTGAATTACCAAAATAGAAAGAATGTACAAGTGAAATGATAAATGCTAAATAATCAAACCTGGTATTTGAATACGATATGATTAGCAGAAAGGCAGCAAGAGGTGAAAGGGAGATGTAGGTATATATGTGTGCAAAAGTTGTTATGCTGAGACAGGAATGGGAAAATAATGATTGATTGTAATAGGTGTAACAAATCAGAGAATGAATATATATGACAGAGGAACAGGTGAGAAGAAGGGCAGATGGAAGCTCTCTCTCTCTCTCTCCTCTCTCTCTCTCTCTCTCTCTCTCTCTCTCTCTCTCTCTCTCTTTGAAAGGGTGTTTGTTTTTGTTTGTTTGTTATGGATGGAAGTTCATGTCTTTGAAATCTAGACCATTATTCATATAAATGAAATACATACCACACATTTAACAGTAATTTCATGGATTCAGTTTTCTGAACATTTGAATTGAAGAATCAATAGCTTTGCAACTTTATGCTAATATATATATATATATATATAATGAATGAAAAGAGCTATTGAGACATGCCAACTGAACAACTGCACAAATACCAAGGTTATTTCACTCTCATAGCCTGGTTATGCAAGATACCTGAACATGTTGACTGTGCTTTTCTTTAGAAGCTAATTGACTAAATCAAGAGGGGAGAGCGGTGTGACATAGGCAAGGCACTTTCTTCATATTGGTTATGTAAGCAAAGATAGAAACACACTTAGAAGATAGAGAAACTGTCACAAAAAGATGCGTGACAGTTTTCACAAACTACTGATATTTACTTGTTTAATAATTATCTTCTAAGACAAAAAGATGTTTTATTATTATGTCACAATATATAATCATTATTTCATATATTAAGAGGCTGAAGTGACAGCCCAATCAAACAAATGATAAGAAAAAAGATCAGCAAAGAAGAAATACACATTTAGTAACATACGCACAAAGCACAAGTATTTAAATTGAACTGAATTCTTCTATAAATTCTTCTTCATTGCATGCACATTGGCAATGATGCGTGGTACCCTGATTTTTGTGATGCGCATTTTGGCTGGGTACCTCCGACTTCAGCACCTCTCCTTGCTAGGGCAGACTGTGGTCTTGGTCGGACTGCCATGAAGACAGTGGTGTAGGCTGGCCTGGCCAAAACTTTGTTTTCCAGCCTCTGTTGGCCGTACTTAAGCACCTTCTCCACATCAGATCCAGCATGCAACGCTGGCTGGCCAGACGGCTTTGAGACAGTTCCACAGATACACTCCAACTTTGGGATGAGGAATCCAATGAGTGCCTCAATGATATCTATTCTCTGCCACCTATAGTCTGCTGATTCTGTTTATATCACTCTGACAGCCATTGTTGTAAAGACCCATAGGCTTGTCACATCCTGGATTCATTGGTTTCACTTCAGATTTTCTTCATCCCCACCAGTGATCTCCATGTCCCCATCCATCCACCAACCTGACATTACATTTTACAAAAACAACAATTACAATTAGTGTTTATTGCTACAGGTTTCTGGGCTACAGAAGTAGGTCAGAGTTTTTAAGCAAACAGTCTCACAAAGACTATGTTGAGATAAGTGCGCTCTTAACACTGTTGTTCCCAGAGGGGTTCTATAAATTCTGTTTCACAATGTTTTGTAGCCAGTTTGTTTGTTCTTTTAGTTTGAGCTAGGGTGAGTGAGTTAAACCGAAATGCTTCTGCAATGAATCTGCAATGTGCAAGACGCAAAAGCTTTATGAACTCAGAGTTTATTTCTGTGCAAGATCATTAGTATGTTTCTGTTTCAGCTCAGCACCTTCTCAACACCAAGAAACGATGTATAGCTCAAATACATCTCTCAACTCCAAACCTAATGCCAGGTTGGAAAGTTAACAAATGAACACTAACCCATGCATACCAGACTTTTCCTTAACTCACATGAATGGTCAAATGCTTTAAATGATGAGACTGAGTAATCAGAATCAGTTACAAAGCTCTGTAAATAGCTACAGTATTGGAATTGCCAGTTTGTAAATCTTGAGTTAAATACACCAAATTTTTGCTGTGAAAGTTTTTCTGAAATCCTTCATGACTCAGTTACGTGAAATGTCAGAATAGCATTATGACTAGTTAGTAAACAGATAGATTAGTAAACTAAATTTTCTGTGAAAGTTATACAAAAATCTGCAGTCTAAGGACATTTCTCTAAAGTGTGTTTTCTCCTTCATTAGTATGATAAAATGAAAACTTGGAAAAGGGATAGTGTCATTATTCCCCTTCTCTCCCCCCTCCCACTGCTGCATTTGACCTGAAGTGAGAGCATTTTGACTAACGCTATTTTCATATTTTGAAGGTGACGGATGTACTCACATGTTATAGCATTTTACAGTATTTTACTATTGAATGAAGCCATAATTTGGATATATTTTTAAAATGCGATTTCTAGGGTAAATTTATTAAGCATGCCACTTCTGCTTTCATATTCCAGCTCTAGTAATGTGAACAAAACTTTGAAACTGTGTAAAACAAAAGTAGGTACGGCTTTATTAATTAACGAGCACACCATTGTGACATTTCAATCTACATCTTAATCATGTAAAAACATATAGCGCAAAGAAATAGGGAATGAATATAAAATATAAATTCATGTGAATGCCGTACACCAAATAGGAATGGAAACAGAAAATTTGGGGAAAAAAAAGGGGAGAATTTATCTGTGATTTGTAGCTGTATCCAAGAGTGTGTGTGGTAGATTATTGTGAATGTTTAAATGAAGACTTGGAATGTGTGATAGGTTGGTAGTAAAGAGGGAGCAAGGAAAGCAGAAAGCAGAGGAAAAGGGATATAGTGTCAGTCCAGCTGAGAAAAGGATGGGTGGAATGTGGTTGGGATGGAGGGTTTGTAATCTTAGTGCAGTGAGGAGATTCTGAAATATAAGTTACAGTTGAGGAAAGAGTGCAGAGGAAATATTAAGCATAGCTGAATTTTTTAGTTAAAACCATGTGGTTCCATCATCTCATTTCCTGAACCATATTCCTTGGTTCTCAAGCACCAGATGGCTTCTGTCATCAGAGTGACATTGTTAAAGTGAGTAGTAATATGAATGTACATAAATGATTTACGGAACATTTATATTTTAAATTCCTGCTTAACTAGTACTGATTTTAGACAACTGTATCAAACTCCTTATAATAGAAAGATATATATAAGATCAGTGGTGTTTGTGGGGGAGGGGGAGGGACATTATAAGCAGTTTTTGGCCAAGATCTTCATTTTTGGAAAATGCATTGACCAGTAAATGTGTTTATTGTTTGCTACTTTTGTTGTGAAGAGAGAACCCATGCATGAATTCTTCTTGCCAGAGGAAGAAAAAAAACAATGGTCAAATGGTGCAGTTTTATCATTTGAATTTACCTTAGTCTTCATTATTATAAGGCATAGTGGAATTTAATTCATCTGACAGACACTTTGTGTAGATTATTGACTTATTTAGCTTTCTTGAAAATGGCATATAAATCTAGTGAACATAATTTTTAAGTTTGTGAAATCCAGAAAAATAATTTATCTGACAAAGACTGTCCAGATACTTGAACAAATTATGCTGTGAATGGTTAGCTTTGACTCTACTCATGGCAGTAACACAAACTATTGTTAACCACTGAGCCCTGAAAATCTTTGTTTTTGGTTTGAAGTGGATGTTGTGAAGAGTATGTTAAACACTGTTTTGGTACTTCTGCATTTAAGTTCTAATAGTGAAGTACTCATATAATGTTTTGATGTCAGAATTGTAGTCTTATATGGCCAAACATTCCGTCTGCATGAGCTTCAGAATGCCAGTGATTTCAGTATTACCTTTTTTTTATTTTTATTTTGTGCATGCCAAAACCTGACATGAGCTAATCTTCTCATTAACTCACATAAGCTTATGTTTCATAATCTGTCAAAATGATGATATGGATGCTGATGATAGTGGAAGCTGCAGGCTATGAACAGTCATTCCTCCCAACTTTGAATGCAGCACATTGCACTGATTTTCCTCATTTGTTAGGTTGGAGTAACACACCAATCAATTGCCAGGAGCACCGTGTGAAGATAGCTAAATTCTTTATAAAATCTTGATACACTTGCTGTGAAATAACATCAAGACCTTTATTCAGCCTCTTTCAGTTGATGTCGCATGAAGTGCTAATTGTTAACCATTTATTGACTTTGTGTTCTTCATATTTTGATTTAATTATATTTTATGTTTTTATACACTGAATTTGTGCACAGTTTATTTTGCATTCCTTTTTTTTTTTTTAAAAGCAGCTCTCTGTTTCTTTTATATTGTATTGAAGATCATCATTTCATATGTTTTGTTCTTTTTTTATGTTTTTTAATTTTATCCTTTAGCTCTCCAGCTCAAAGGTAGTTTACTTTTCCTTTTCTATGAATATTTCAGCACAAGATCCATCTATTAATATTTTTTGAAAGGCACATCAATGTTGATATTGTCTTTTGCTTTCATTCGTGTACTTGTTTTTAATTCTCTGATATGCCAGTTTTGTGTGCTGTGGCAAAGGTTGTTCAAAATGTAATTCTGCCTTTTGGTCAGACTTTGTGTCTGTTTCTTAGCAAGAATGTGATAATGAAGCTGAATATAATCAGTGCACGTACATAGCTAGATATGAATAGTTTTTAAAAAAGTCTTTTGTGTTGCATGTGTGGGTATATAAGGTATATTTTAATATACATTATATTAGCTTGCATGTCGTTTTATGTTCTTTCAATCCTGTTTGAACTTTAAAGTTCTGCCTGAATGGTTCCTTTCATGTGCATTTGCATTTGCTCAGTAATCTTTCTCATGGGCTTGCCTTGGCCATGGCATTCTTTTTGTTCATGCACAGCACATACCACGACAGGGTCATCACAGGTTTTGTTTCATATCAAGGTTTATGTGTTCGCACTATTTGGTATTAATTTTTGAAACTCTTTCTGTAATATTCTTAGTATTTTTCTCAATGCTTTCACAAGCTCTGAGTGTGTATTTTGTTTTCTTATGAATTCAGTTTTGCAAACATAAGAATTTTATGTGTTGACACATGCACACTCACACAGAAAAATTGTATACATTTACACACACATACATAAGAATTTTATACATTTACACACACACACACATTTGAACACTCACAGTCACATATGAGTATATTAACTTATCTGTTATTTTCTGTATGCTTCTAGAAGAGGATTACACTTTGTAACAGTTTAAATGAAGACTTCATATAAAGACTATGTAAAGACTGGCTTTTATTTTTTGGAGAACTGTAATAGAACATATTATGTTGGTTCTGCTTACATTGAGAGAAATAAGAAAAGATCCTGTTGGAGAATCATAGCTATTTTTTTTACCATTATTTTCTTTTTCTCAACTTAAGCTCTTTTTAATTGTAAAAAAACTAGCCGTTGTGGAAGTTGTCAGGTATCATTTTGCGGCTCAACATTGGGCCCATTCATCATGACCAGTTGGGAATATTTGATTAATATAAGTGGCCATAATAACAACAAATCATACATTTGTACTTGTGTTATCTGTCTTCAGTTTTGGCCCAGCTTTCTTCCTCATGTAATGCAACCCCCTCCCATGTTGTCACTGTCCATGTGAAGTAGTTTTTTTTTTATCAGTTTTTCCTCAAGGATTTTTTAACATTAGTTTTCACCAATAGCTATGTTATTTTGGTTTACTCGTGGTCTTGTTTTGACCCTATATAAACACTCAGGTAATATTGTAATGGTTTTTTTTTCTTTTCTTTTATCCCGGGCAGTGAAAAATGTATTTTTCCTTAAAAGATATTTAGTAGGAGAACGTTCTTGATGACAAAGATTTCCTCAAAGTCCAGGACATTTGCTCTGTTATCTATTTCACATTTAATATTCATCAAACTCAGCCTCATTAATTTTTTCATTTGCACATTTTGTGATCTAAATGCACTGTTACAGCCATGATGATAAAGTCATTCATATTTGGTTGCTGCTGCTGCCTTTCTGTTTGCCTGTCTATGTCTCAGCCTGTCTATAAGTCATACAAGAAATGCATAGCATATGAACCGAAACTCGGCAAAATTTAGTTCAGTCACACATTTAAAGCTATAGGAGAATGCAGTTGGAGCCTCTGTTTTAGAGTCTTAATGTGCAGAATTGATAAAATCAAAAATGGTGTGGTCCCTCAGTCAATTTCATATTGAAGGTATGGGACCAGCTAGAGTAGTGGTTAGAGCACTCGTCTAGCAACCGAATGGTCGAGGGTTTGAATCCCCAGCCGAGCGCGATTATTTTTTTTTGTTTTCCTGACCAATACGCCTCTGAGGTCAACCCAGCCTCATAAAATGGGTACCAAAGAAAATCTGGGAAGGAAAGGCAGCGAGGAAAGGAACTGGCCATCCTACCTCATACACTGATGGCCCAGCATAATGAGGTTTCTAACGCTTCATCCCCTATGGCATTTGCTATGGGACTATCTTTATCTTTATTGAAGGCATGTAGTAAACTCTTGTGTGTTTTACTCCAGCAACCTGGCTGTATGCAGCTCCATGCGGGGGGGGGGGGGGGGGGGGGGTTCAGTCGATGCATCACTCTAAGGCCTAGAGAGTTTCTTCTATTTTAAGAATAGCCCACAAGCCCACAATGGATGAAAACAAAATGGCAAATAAATAAGGTCACCACTTTAAAAAAAAAACCCTGTCAGATGCCCTGGCTGTATGAATGGGTACTGAGCATTCTGTGTTGATGAAAAACTTCAACTAGAGACAGTGAATACATGGCTATATAGCAATGGGTTGCACTGTACATGTAGCTGCCAGTAGAAGACAGACAAAGTAGGACTTCATGTGCATGTCAGTCCAATAAATACAGATCTTCACCTGAGTCACAGCAAGTGAACAAAAAAGAAGTCCCAGTGTCCAGAAATAAGATGCTTCCATTCATCCTCTCTGGTGGGTTTTTGTTTTTTGTTTGTTTGTTTGTTCCCTAAAACAAGTATGAAGCTTCAAGTTTAGTAAACAGTCCTCTAAATGATCAAAGTATATTTGTGATGTATTCCAGTCATGATGTCTTTAGATCAGTGATTCCCAAGCTTTTTATATCCAAGAATCACTTTTCCAGCAACATGTAAGTTTGCAGACCACTATCATATATAACAATGTCGTGGACCCTTCCTTGTTTTTTTTTTTTCAGTATCGGCATTAAATACCATATCAATAATTTTCCAAGGACCACTTGTTTCCTTGGACCACAAGTTGAGAAACATTGCTTTAGATTATCATGTTATTTTTTTTGCTGTTCAAGAATCTCACTGCATGACCTTATCACATAAATTTTGACTGGTGTTCTGTCATCATTATTTACAATTATTATTTCTGTCAATGTGCTGTCTGTGAAATCTTTCATTTTTCATCTTTTTAATTTATTATATTCATTTATTTGTCAAATTACTTCAGTACTTGTTTATAGTACCAAATATATAGTGGAGAAAATGATATAATAAATCACTTAGACAGGTACACATTGTGCCTGAGGAGCTATTATCATGATACTGTCTAAAGAAAGAAATTTAATTAGAAAATAGTCAATCTGAAAAATATGTTCTATTCTAAAGTATATTTTTAATATAGCGTTAGACAAATATGGCTGAAAATTAGCAGCAGAAAATGAGAAAATGAAAGCTGAAAGTGTATGTTGCCTGATAAGAAATGGAGTTATTGTTTAACATTAACATAATGATAGTTATAATTAACTAGGTTTAATTACGATTCATTTGATGGGAATTAAATTAAGTTTCTGTACTTAGCAAAGATTAACGTAAAAAAATCACCAAAGATTAACATAAAGAATTAGCAAATGTTAACATAAAGAAATAGCAACAGTTAACATAAAAGAACTCATTTACTAAAATGAAAATATTAGTCATTAAAACAGATCATTAAACTTCATATTTTAGTTGAACAAAAGTTTTAAATCTTTATTTGCTAAATAAAACTCAGCTTGACCCAATGAAAAGCACTAACTAAAAATAGAAATTATTTTTTTAATAAAAAACATAGTCTGTGGATGTTGAACTGAATATTATTTACCAAAGCTCAGCTGCCTGGAAGATTATTCTAAAAATCTGTAGGGACATTTATTTTTCAGTTATTTAAGTATAAATTGATGTTTTCCATTCAAATGTCAGCCTGTAAAGATGTATTTTTTTAGGCTGTGACAGTAGAACAGGTTAATGGACATCTAATGGTATCTGTCAAGCTCTGCAACAAGTTTATTGTTAGAGAGAGGCTTTTAGGAAAACACTTTCACAGGGTATTACAGAATGGAAAACACTATCATGCTACTTTGTTATTCCTACATCTGTGGAAATAGTTTCTTATTTTGACTACACATTATTTGTCTCATATTTATTATGTGTACATAACAGGAAAGTGACATTGTGTTCTCATGGCATGTTGACTTACAAATGAGAATTTGTTATGTATAACAAAAATTTATATGTTGTATTTTAACGTACAAGTTTTTGTTGTTGTTTTTTTTTTAAGCATCCATATTTGCATGAACTCTGTATACAACCTGGAGTACATATTACCATGAGGTTTCATAATACAAATAAAATCCTAGTTTTTATCAACAAATTTTATTTGTCAAATTGCCAGATAATAAGCACACTTTAAACAGACTTATCCACAGTGTGAAGTAACAATCATATGATGGACCTTTACAATTTCTGAATACTTCTGAGTTTTTAAACAGTGTATTCATGCTGATATTTATTTATTACTGTTTTTCTTAAACAGAATTATTTAGTACTTTTTTAAACATTTCATTGCCAAACCAAAATCTCCACAATTTTTTTCAGTGCTCAGTCCTGCATAAACTGTAAATCTAAAGTTTATCAAAGTGAAATTTGACATTTAAAGTCACCACATCACTGCCCATTTCACTGGTGCCTGTTTTTTAAGACCTGCACTACAGCATTAGTTACTAAGATCTTCAAGTTCATCCTTATAGTGTGATATAACAGCAACTTCAAATTAATTATGTAAAATTATGTAGCATTAATTATGTAAAAACTACATTTTTAAAAAATCCTGTACATTCATGAGATTTTCAAAGTAGAAGTAATAAAGTTATAGGCCTGCAAACTATGCATCAGAAGATAAAGGGCAGCATCATCCATTGTTTTTATAGAGATTTGTTTTTATTATGTAGTATGATTTGTGACTTTTTTGGTAATGTGTATGATTTCTTTCTGTCTCACAGTGCATCAATGAGACGAAGCTCTCTTAGAGTTGAAAAGAGCAATTTGTCTAAGAAGGAAGCTCATGAAGAGGCATTACACTTTGGTTTGAGACTAATGCAAGATGAGGAAGAACTTCCAGTGAGTTTAGATTTCTCATTTTCTTCATGTAATGTTTTCACAAGATAAAATGTTGTTTCTGGCCAGACACTGATAACTGAGAGAAACGATTGTGCCTGGTCAGACACTAGTAAATGAATAAGTTGAGTTTGATCAGGTTCATTCATTCATTAGTATGCCCCTTGCAGAACTTTGTCTCTAAAACAGCTCTCTTGAAGCCTATTGGTTGTAAGCAAGATGCCCTGTTTCTGATGCATCCATTTACAAATCATCAATGTCTTGTTTGCCATCTTCACCTTGGTCTTTTTCTTTTTCCCATTACATACCATACCATTATGTCAGTCATGTGATGAGAAGAAACAATCAGAGGATCCCCAAACAAGTTATTAAGTGGAACACAACAGACTGAAGAAAAAGAGTCACCCACGTGAAACTCTAAAGAGGACATTGTTAAGAGAGGCCAGTTCAGTGGGCATAACATCCCTTGTAACACAATAATTAGTGTATGAGTATATAACTATACACGGAGCCACTGCAGTAAAGCTATGATACCAAATTGTTTAAACTAGGAAAAAAAGTAGGAACACCTTTATTACTTAACGAGTACACAGATGTGACCTTTCGGCATGAGCCTTAATCATACAGGACGAAGAAATAGAGGAGATAAAATATAAATTCACATGAATGCTATGTTAAACAAAAAAATGATTAGAGCATTTAGTTTATAACATCCCTTGATGAGATTTAAAAACTCGCCGAAGACAAGAATCTTGGCGAACTACCATGCGAGCCCTATGTGACGTTTAGCGGCACAGGAAGAATGTAAGATGTAAGACCATTCCAAGACTGTCTTCATGATGTTTAATATGTTCAAAATACTTATTTTTTCTCTGTTTAATCTTCTTTCTTTAGTCAGGCCAGGTACAAAGTCCTTGACCTGAAAAGTGAAAAAAGTGCTACAGATATGGCACTGTTATGACAGCCAGTGAAACAGTAAAGTGTTTCTTACAAACATCAACTGGATGGAAATCAGTGCATTCCTTTTGATTTAGTCCTTTTTTTTTCCTAAACCCACTCTGCTGTGAATGAAAGGAAGCTGCTGTATTTTTCCAACAATTCTTGTGCATCAGGTAGCAGTAGTTTCTTTTTGCAGTCACAGGTGAAATACAGAAAGAAAAAAAAACAAAACATTAATCTCAGAACTCTTTGGGGAAGGGTGTTGAGGGTCTAAGGTGTTGGCAGAATGAACAGACAGAATCATCTCTTTTATTTATTTTTTTCCTAATCTATAGAGAATAAAATTGCACAACAATTTATACTGAATTCTTCATCCTCTCACTTTCTCTTACTGAAGATACACAAAGTTCCTGCTTTTACTTCTCATTCTGGATTGTCCTTGCCCTTACTTCTCATTCTGGATTGTCCTTGCTCTTACTTCTCATTCTAGATTGTCCTTGCTCTTATTTCTCATTCTAGACTGCCCTTGCTCTTACTTCTCATTCTAGATTGTCCACACTCTTACTTCTCATACTAGACTGTTCTTGCTCTTATTTCTCATTCTAGATCGTCCTTGCTCATACCTCTCATTCTAGATTTCTAGATTGTCCTTGCTCTTACTTCTTATTCTAGACTGACCTTGCACTTACTTCTCATTCTAGACTGCCCTTGCTCTTACCTCTCATTCTAGATTATCTTTGCTCTTAGTTCTCATTCTAGATTGTCCTTGCTCTTACTTTTCCTTTCTCATAGCTCTTGGTTAAGAACTAATAAGAGATTTTACTCATTTGTTTGAAATGAAGGGTTCTCTGTGTTGGAGATTCAAATGGGGCACTTCCTGTGTACCCTTAACCCTTTTCTATCAATTTTGAGAACTGAAGACATTTCACCCTCATTTATCAGTTTTGTTTTGCTTAAGTATCATTTTTAAAAGATTTTCTTTGACTGTTGTGTATCTATTATAAATATGTAATGTAATCTATGAACTAATATCTAAAGAAAATGAACTTTTGTTCCTGTAAATAATTAATAATAAAATTTGTTTCTGGAATAAGCGATGTGTGTAAGAAAACTTCAACACAGGATTGGAGTGTCAAAACTTGTTTGACTCAGAAATCTTGACATGGTTATGTAATAATTAATGTTCCTCCCAGCATTATTCTTCCTCACTGTCTGATTCCTTCAGTGATGTTATTAATCCTTAGTCTCTAAAAGAAGTATTATTGTTAGCATGTTTTTGATCAGTCAGTCATTTGCGTGTCCCTTGTGGACAAGCAAATGACTCCCTAACAGCTCTCCTGTAGGCCTCTTACTTGTAACAAAGAGTCCCTGCTGCTGATGCATCCATTTGCAGATTATCAACGATGTCTTGCAGCCATCTTCTTCCTTGGTCTTCTTTTTCCCATTATGTACCCTTCCAAAACGGTCTTCTCTAAATTTTCATGACATTTAATGTGTCCAGAATGTTTAAGTTTTCTCTATTTAATCCTCTTTACTAGCCAACCTTCTTCAATATTAAGTTCTTGTAGTATGGACATATTTGTTCTTTTTTGTGTCCATGATATTTGGAGAACTCTTCTGTACCATTTACATTCAAAGGCATTTATGTGTTTCTCGGCTGTTTTGTTAAGTGTCCAGGTCTCACAGGCATATGTTGTGATGGGAAAGATGTATGGCCTTAAAAATCTTATTTTTGTAATTCTATCTGTTCCTCTCCACAGCTTATTTAGTTGTTTTACTTTTTTGAAGAGTGATAGATGTCCTCCTTTTAATTTCCTTCATTGTATCTCCATTATTAGTTAGTAATGATCCAAGATATTCAAAACTCACCACCTCTTATAACATCAGCAAAAACTCTACCAGGTGCCGATTGCAGACCACGAGTTATTAATAACAGATATGAATATAAAGATAAAAAGCACAGTTAGGGAGTCAAGACCATTCTGCTTTGATCTTACAAAAATACCAGAACAATATGGTATAGAAGTGAAGAACCATTTCGAGATACTGATGGCTGTACAGGAGGAGATGACACCAGATGAATTGGCTATGCAGCCCAGAGATATCTTAATAACAGCAGCTAAAGATACAGTTCCAGTAAAGAAAACACAAAAGAATGAAAGGATCACAACAGGTACACTAGAACTAAGAAAACAACGTAGAGAAATGAACACGAAATGGAAAGTGACAAATAACAGCAGGAAGGAATATAAATCTTTAACAAAAGAAAGTAAGAAGAAGCATAAGAAAAGACAAAAAACAGTATATACAAAATTGTTGTGAAAGAACAGAAGGACATCAGAAGTGTGGAAGAGATAGTGAGATGTTAAGAGAAATGAAGACACTGACGAGAAGTGTCACTCCTAAACTAAATGTAATTTGTGGTGAGATGGAGATGGAGTAAATTCTAGAAAGATGGAAGGAATGTTGCAGAGGAACATATGATACAACTGACTGTGAAAGCAAAAATCAACGGTGTGAATTACTATTGGAGGAGAAAGACCCGAACCAATAATAGAAGAATTTTATGGGCAATAAAGAATATCAAAAATGGTAAATCACCAGGATGTGATGAAATAACAGCTGAACTTATTAAAACTGTTAGGGAGGCAAAGTTCTGCAAGGGACATGCAAATGAATGAATGACTTATTAAAGCAGGATGAAAGGAATGTGCAATATTCTATCATGCACTTTGTAAAAAGATATGGCATTCTGGTATTTGGCCAAAAGAATGGAAAAGAACTGTATTCATACCACTACCAAAAAAGGGTAACTTGAAATTAAGCACAAACTATGGACCGTTGCCCTGATTAGTCATGCCAGTAAAATTCTATTAAAAATCATAATGGTAGATTTCATAAGAAAATAGAAGAAGGCAATATGGTCCAAGCTGGTTTTAGACAAGGAAGAGATCGTATATTCAATATAAGATCAAAAATAGAGAAATGCAGAGAATTTAATGTGAATCTCTATTTATCCTTTATAAACTATTCAAAGGTATTTTATTGTGTTGGAGGTTATAAAATACCAGAGATTAGATATGCTGATGACACAGTATTACTGTCCACAACACAAAAAGGAATGGAAAAAACTAATTATGTTAGTCCATAAGAATAGTGAAGAGCAAAATGTCTATTTTAATGCAAAGAAAACTAAATTGATGACAACAGACAAAACAAATAAGGCAGCTGAAATACACAGTCCAAAAAAAGAAACGCATAACTCAATTTTAGCCATAACTTTGATATTCTATATCTTTTTAAATTGAATGAATAAAATTTTCAAATTGCACACAATAATACCTAAGAGTTTAAACACTCACTTGACAGTTTCTTGCACTTGTGTGACGAGAATTTGTTAGTCCCAGGGGTTCTCAAGTTATTATGGTGTGTGGTCTCTGCTTGCATCAATCAGCAACTGGCATCTCCTGGGCATAGATGTGATCAGATGTCTGATGTGTACCTGTGGGATTGCTGCCTACTCTTCCTGGAGTGCCCGCCACAGATCACGATGATTGGCTGGAGAAACGTTTCGGCGACAAACACATCTTTGCAGTTCATCCCATAGGTGCTTGATCGGATTCATGTCTGGAGACAAGGATGGCCAGGGAACAGTGAGAATGTTGTTGGCAGTCAGGGACTGTGTGGTGAACCATGCAGAATGGGGTCTGGTGTTGTCCTATTGAAACACAAACCTTTGCGCAGCCAAAAATGAAAGGACATGGAGTCAAAGAATTTCATTGACTTATCATTGTGCATTCAAGCCTCCTTCAGTCTGCACCAGTAGACTCCTTCCATTGAAATTGATCATTCCCCATACCATTACACCTCCACCACCATGCAGCGAAGCTTCATCAATGCAATTTTGGGCAAAACGTTCATTTGGCCTATAGTAGACCCTTCTCCGCATATCATGGCGGTGCAACAAAAAGGAAGATTCATCATTAAACTAGACTCATCTCCACTGATTGTCAGTTGTCCAGGGCCAATGCTGGTTGATCCAAACAAGTTGATTTTGGTGATGGCACCTTGTTAAGACAGGACCTCGGTAAGGTCATTGTGCCACCAGTCCAGTTTCATGCAGTCTATTCTAGACAGTTTGATCAGACACATGACATCCTGCAAGAAGTGACTGGGCACTTGAGGAAGCTGTTGTAAATCTGTTTCTGAGGTGATAAACCAGAATAAAGCTATCATCAGCTGCTGTTGTTACCCTGCAGTGCCAGTCTTCAGCTGAGCCAGTGGCTTGGAAATGGTGCCGAAGTCAACTGTTGGTACTCTGCTGCACGTTTAAATGCCTGGCAACCTGCCTTTGACTTTCGCCTATTTGCAGGCAACCAATAGCAATGTTTCGTAAATTTTGCAATAGACGCGCCATAATTGTCTGCTTGAAAATTAACTGAATTTGTGTAACCTCATCCTTTTATAGGGTTTCATTTGCATAGGAAGTGAGTTGTGCTCACTACAAAAATCATAACTTTTCCATAAACGAAACATGAGTTATGGTAAAAAAAATGCTTGATTAGCAAGGGCAGCTACTGCGTTCTGACTATACATGAGAGTAGCAAAATTCACACTAAATCGTGAAACTGATATCTTGGTGACAATTTTTGGTTTGGTTTGAGATACCTGAGAAAAAGATTTTTGTCATAACATAAAAAAATGACGCTTATATAAGCTATTCATTTCTTTTTTTGGACAGTATATATATCAATCTTTTTTATCATGAGTTTTTATTAGTTTTTTTTACCTTGCAATTATTTGTTTTTAATAATTTTCCTTCTTTTGTTCAGGTAGTGGATGAAGAGAAGGAGAATCTTCCGGTAACAAGTGTTGATGACATTGCAATTACTTTTGATGATCATGATTTTGCCAAGAATCCTCCACCTCCTGCTTTGGTGCCATCTTTACCACCATCATCCTACAAATCTGATCCCACATCTGCTGGAACCACTCACATCAAGAACAGTACATCTGCCCACCTGCCAGAAAAGAGCACACCGTCACCCTCACCTGTTATACCTAGAGGACCTAACACTCAAGACAAATTACCTGCCCCTGATAATAATGGTCTACAGAAACATAGCAGTGCTCAGGAACAGCCCAGCAAAGACAAAACAAATACTGTGGATGATCACCTTCAGAGAATGTTTCTAGAAAGTGTTCCACAAATTAACAACCGTAGTTCTACAGCATCAGTGATTTCGTCTTCTTCCACGCAGAGTCAGCATCTTCGTTTCTACCCACCACCCATGATGGAAAAAGCCAGAAATGGGTTTAACAGTCCAGCCCTCAATGCCCCAGCTGCAAGATCTGCCTCTAATGCACCCCATTCCAGCTTTAGAGAGGGCCAGTTACGGAGGTTTGTGGCACCACCATCTTCTCCAGCAGTTGGTGCTGATGATGAAAAACATAAATGTTGTGTTATATTATGATAAAATTTACAGTATTCCTCATCAGTTTTCTATTTGTAAAATCATGTTTAGAGCAAGCATTCCAGCAGAATTAGTTGACGAATAAATAAACCAATGATACATAAACTTGACTTATCAAATTTTGGCATGGTGATACAAAGCATATCTTTCCTTGCCGTTCAGCAAAGCTACTTTCAGGAATGTGACTTTAAAAAATCTTGTTATCAGCTTGGAAATATCAGCTCTGAGATTTAGTTTTTATCAGATTTAGCTGCTTGGAATCAAATGATGTTTCTTACCTGTTTAAAAAAGAAGGCGATCTTTAATGCATTTAAAACATATTTGGAAGTTGCTGATTTACTCTGACCCATTTGTCACAAGCTTCATGAATGTATTGCAGTACTCACCAATGGTGACTGGGTCACATGAAGTATAGGTTGGATTGGCCACACAACTATATTTGTAGCCTAGAACATGAACACCATTTCCAAGTGATTCTCTAACAGTATGATTCCCTACGGACACTTTCTCCTAATGAATGTAGTTTTGTAATAAAATTTTATAGAGTTTAAGTTCTTTTTATAGAGGTGTACTGATTATTGAATGTAAGTATTTGGTTTTAAAAAAATGATTTTCTGGATCACTGAATACAATTAATAGATTCAAAGTAATAGAACCATTCAGTAAAGTTATTGATATGAAAGTGTATAAACTAGGAAAAAGTAGGAACAGCTTTATTACTTAATGATTACAAAACTTTGTAGTTGTTAATATTAAAGCTGTTCCTACATTTTTCCTAGTTTATACATTTTTATATCACAGCTTTACTGTAGTGCTTTATGTATAGTTGTATACTTATACACTAATTATGATATGAAAGTGATACTCTAATTATCTATGTATTGTAGCATTTGAATGCCTTTGGGATGTGATGTGTTAGGGCCTTGACATTTCAAAGCCATTGCAACATTAGAGACAGGGATGCCAACACTTGTCCTTGCTGCTCTTGTATTCCTAGGGAAACCCAGGTACTCATTTGTTTAGGCTGGGTTGACCCCGGCACTGGTTGTCAAAAAAGTTATGCCCAAGTGCAGAATTGAACCAGGGCCTTTTGGCAAGCAGGTGCACTAACTACTATACCCCATGGCACACATACTGTAATTATATCAGAAATTTGACGCTAAATTTAAGATTGTCTGTTTCATATAAATAATTTTACACCATTGTGGAATTATGCCAAGTTAATTAAATATTCCTAAATTATAAATTGCAAGTTTAAAATTTCATTTTGCGGTTGCATCTATTCTGAAGGAAGCATACATTTTGTGTCAGTGTTGAGCAAACTGTGGAAAATATGTGCTCAGATTTTCTTATTAATAGAAGTCTTTACATATTTGATCAAATATGATTTTGAACCAAGCAATACATGGGTCTTTGTAGAAAAATATGTTTGTGATCTAAATGTCATAAATATCAGATGTAAACAAAAATAATCACATTATTACATTAAGCTACAGCTGTATTTTCATTATTTCTTAATAACAGGCATTTGAGATTGTATAGACATAAGAGTTTAGTAACTGAGATAGAAAAGTAATGAAAATTAACTTTTAATTTATTATTTGTAGAAAAGAAAAAAAAACTTTGAACATATTTTACCAGAAACGTATGCAATGCCCTAGTATTTAGCATTTAGGGTATTTTAAAATACAAACTGCCAATTATTGAAAGAAAAAAATAAAATAAATGTAGTTAATTTGTTTTATTTTAAAAATTTGTTTCTGGTTTTTTTTTTAATTACTGTAGATAAAAAAAAAAAACACAGCTGACCTACAGTAGAATATAAGAATTGAAGCTTAGAAGAGAAGCAGCAAAAATGATGAAAATAATGCAGCTAGAATATACTTGGCATGTTAATTCGTTGCACAGTAACAAAGAAATGATCAGCAGTGTCTAATCCTAGCAGTACCATTAAAACAAGCTTGCAAAGAAAAGCTTATCTTGCTATATCCACATCCGAGCCAGCTTTTGGAAGCCTAGTTTTCCCACAAAAGCCTGTTCTTTGTCTTTTTTTCCTACTCTTGGCCAGGTGAGCCCTCTGTTGCAGAGTCAAAAATGATTTGAATCATAAATTCATTTTAAATAATGACCAACAAAAATGTCTTTTTTCAAGAAAGAATCACACTGTTGCCACCTATTTTAAATTTTACTGTCCTATAAAGACAGTTTTACAACAGTGCTGTGGATTGCAAGAGATTGCACATACAATATAGGAAGTTCATCTGAATATTCAAAAGCCAAAAATCTCTAAGAGAGATAGGCTGACCTTATTGATAAAAGCAAAAGCATATATTATGTGCAAATAAGCATTATTTGTTTTAAATGCAGCGTTTTTAAGTGATATGAGTACAGTATTCACAGAAGTCTGTGGTTATGAAGAAATGGATAAGATAATGCAGATGAAAAACAAGTGTCGTGTTCACTGAATGAATAGAACTGGAATCCATTGTGGAATTAAAAATCCAGGCCAAGAGAATGACAGTGATACAGATGGGTAGATAACATGAAAAACAGGTCTTGGGATAGTTTATCCCTGTGTACCATCAAGACAAGGAACAAAGTGAGCCAGAGATACGTTGCCACCAACATGTGATGATTTGATTCCAGATGCCAGAACATCACCAGTCTCAGAAGTTAAATTTTAAGATTTCTACTTCAGATTTGAATCATATCCATGAGAATGCTGAAACAAGAGATTTTTAGCCCTGGTTTTTTTTTTTTTTGGTTTTTTTTTTTTCTCTGTTGGAGAAATTTTTTTGTTGATTGTAATCATTCTGTGCTGTGTAGTATATGTGATAATAAAACTCAGTCTTTGATAGCTTCCATCAAATCTATAGATTATTTTTATGCTACATCACATTGTCATCCTAATAATCCTTATTTTTTTTAATTTTTTTTTTCATTGATTTTTTCCTTCTTGTCATGTTTTCAGATTTTTTTTTAAATTGGGCTGAAAAATATTTATTACCAAATAAACTTTGTGATTTTATAAAAACGAGAACAATATTTTATTTGATTCAAGAATCTACACTTCAGTGTTAGAGAATAACTTTCTCCCAAGCTTGGAATAAAATCTTAACAGGCATATACAAAGATGAAAAGGCATAAGTTTATGACTTGCATATTAGTCAATGATGTATATAAGTATAGAAACAGCACAGTAGATATTGAATACCATGTAATCTAACCTAGCTCTGGTGCACTCTGAAAAATAGGTACCTGCCACCTGTGTTATGGAAAAACCTCTGAAAATAGAAAATCTGTGCCCGTAGAACAAAGTTTAATTGAATACATTGCACATACCGCTATTGGAGTATTAAAAAAAAAAAAGGCTGTTCATGTAAAATCATTTGGAGCCACGCCTAAGGTGAAAGTAGGCAGATGCTAAAAATATTTACGAACATTACATGATGAAATAAATAGAGAAAATAAACAAGACATTTATTAAAAAATTGTCCATAAGTAGTACATTGAGCAGAGAAGAAGTGTTCAGGAAAAACTGAAAGAAATGACCCAATTCATTAACAGATTTTCTGTTTTATTTCCATGTCATGCACAAATTGATGTCCTTGTGAGAGCAGAATCAAAACTCCATATGCTACATGAACATAGTATGCAGATCTACATTGCTAGACTTTTCCAAAGTACTGTAGTTGTACTTGAGATTGTTATGACAACATGAAGAAAACTATAACTTCTCCATGGCATGGGGCCCTAGACTAAAAACTTCAATTCTGTAAGAATATTGTCTCATCTGAGTGGTACTGCCATTGAGGATTTTTCACACACTGGTCAGATCAAAGGCTTTTTGTCAGTGTTCTATTTCCTTGTTATCGCAATCACTGTACAATGAAATCTTGCTTTGCATAAAACTAAAGATAATAAGGAAGCAATTGCCAGTTTCAACAGTTCATCATCTTGAAGAAAAAAGGTATGGATTTCACTGACAATCTGAGATATACTTCAAGCTTTCTTGAAACACACACAACTCTCTCTGAACCCTAAGTGCCCAAGGCACGTGGGGTTTCCACAAGGGTTTTCCTCAAACGCCTGTCCTTTGCCTTTTTTTCCTACTCTTGCCAAGTGAGCCCTCTGTTGCTCAACATCCTTTCTTTTGTTCTTCTCCATGTCTCCTTTGGTCTACCCTTATTTCTGTTCCCCTGTGGTGTACATCTTAGTGTTATTTTTGGTAGTGAGTCGCCAGTTATCCAAAGCACATGTCCCAACCATTGCCAGCGTTTTTCCTCAGTAATTGGTGTCAGTGGTTTCAGCTACATTTCTGTCAACAAGATGTTATTTCTTACAGTGTTTGGCCAAAATATTCTTCTAATTGTTCATAAACATTTAGTTGGGAAAGAATTCAGCTTGTTTTCTTTCGTTTTGGTGATTTTCCAGCATTCACTTCCATAGAGTAGTACTCTTAGAACATTACTCTTAAATATCCTGATTTTTTTCTTCATGTTTCATTTTTTTAGATTTCAATATTGTCTGCAGCATTGCATAAGCCTAGTTTGCTCTAGTAAGTCTGTTGTTGATGTCCTCTGTGCTGTCTCCATTTTCTACTACTCTGCTGCCAAGATATTAAAATTCATTGACTTCCTCCACTAACTTGCTATCTACTCTCAATACATTTCTGTTGTTCACATTTTGCTTCATTAACTTTATCTTTCCTACATTGATCTTTAATCCTTTATTGTTAGCATTCTGAATTAACTTGTTTATTTTATCTTGCATATCTTTGTGCCTGCTTAACAGCAGACAAATGTCATCTGCAAAGTCAAGGTCCTCCAGCACTGAGTCAAGGGTGTAATCCTCTGCACACACACATAGGGGAACTTTAAAAAAAAGCATAGCTGGCCACACTTATCATATAGCATCATAGTGTCAAAAGCCAAAACTGCATCATACTGTAATTTATGAATGAAAGGGCATGATTACCAGTGTAGCATATTTGAAGAGCACAGAAACTCATGTAGTGAAAATACACCTACTGTAGGTAAAGACTTCAATAGAGAACTGTTTGTTACTACAGTACTTATCAAATGGTTCTAAATTTGTCTTCAAATTTTACATTTAAAAAAAAGTGAATGCAGGCCCATAAAATCATATCATACTGCAGTCTCTGCTGTGTCCTGCATTTTCTTTGTAAGCTTTGGATATGTCCTGTATCGCAGAATATAAAACAAATGCTTTCATTATAACATAAACTTTGACTCATTGTTGCTAATAGAGTCCAGAACAAAATTTAGCACCACATTGTTACAATTTCTGTTAAGTATGTGTTAATAATTTGTTATATGTATATAGTGTTATATACTTAAATATGTGGAAGATCATTGCCGTTATTTATTATTTCTTGTTATTTGTGTGTGTGTTAATTTCATTTCTAACAGTGAAAGGCAATGTAAACTTTTTATTTTGTGCTATTACTTCATTGAAGGCAAAGTACATAGTAACTGCAGATGTTCATAAAAGTATTACATTTCCTGATTCTTCTCCTTTGGTCATTTAAAAAAAAAATTATTCTGTCTGTTAGAATGACCAGGCAGGTTTGGTCATTATTTACTTCCCTAATAATACATTTCATCTCTTGTGAGAATATACAGCTTCCACAAGATTCAGCCATCACACACAGTTCTAACTTATGTCCATTTATTTGTATTTAAGGACACTATTGTGTTTTTTAAATCTTCTTTTCTGGTGATCATCTTCATTTTTTTCCTTGTTTATTCTATCCTCCTCTTATCTTGCCGTATCCACATCAGAGCCAGCTTTTGGAAGCCTAGAATGTGACCTGTCTTATTTGATTTTATTCTGTCTATCTATCACGGATAAGCAACTGGTTTGTTCTGATCCACAGTTTTTGCTATTTATAGATTCAGACCACCCTGTCTGTAAGGTGTTCTTCAGACTTTTGTTCATTAAAATCTGCACCTCTCTCGCATATCAGAGTATCTACTTCCCATGTTTCAGATCCATCATGCAGAAATGACTTATCATTTGCTGTTGAACATTCAAAGCATAATTCTCTCAGAAAACTTTGTAACATTCTGTCTCCATCTGAGTGCTTTGAAGACATATCCTACACAGTTTAGTCTATTTTTTTTATACGTTCATCTGTTCCACCACTTAAATTGCCGCAGGTTTTTTTTTTTTTTAACAGCAGGAATTGGACAAGTCGTGATGTATTTAGTTTAGCACTAGTTATCTTTGATAACAGTGCAGAATAGTTTCTCCAAGAGAAAAAATTAATAAGTCATGTTAATGTCATGTATAATCAAGGTTGTTCAATAGATATTTCATGCACATATATCAATAATCAGAATTACTAACTCATTATGTATGTGATTTATGTTAACACATAGTTCTACATAGCCAGGAGATGCCACAGACCATTGCTATGTATCAGATATAAAGAAGCAAAATACCCAGTTTTCATGTGCTTAATGCTATTATACCTTTTTTATTTAGACAAGGAGGAAGGTGGCATATACCTTTGATTTTTTGACAGCTATTGTTTTTGTTTTTAGTACCGTGCAACGACTGAATACTTTGTTCATCTACGTATTATAGATAAATGATTAAGTTATTTGTGATAGGTGATAAGTCATGCAGTTCTTTGTGATACGTGGTAGTGATGGCTTTCATCATTCTCTGGCTGTGATTGGAGAGAAAAGTCCGTGCCTTCCCTGCTGGCTGCATCGTCGTCTTTTTTTTCAAATGCCCCGTTATCATGGAAACAATAATAATATCTTCCTTTGTACACAAGGCTACCGTGGCTCTGCCTGTTTACAGGAAGCAGGTTGTGGTTCAGTAGCCGTAATGTCAGACCAGATTAATCTTCTCTCTGTCACTTGTTAGAAGTACCAAAAGTTGTTTCCTGTGATTTTTACACTTAATGCGTAGTTGTTCTATGCAGTCAGTGAAGTACAGAGACTGCTGTATTCCAGCTACTGAAGATGTTAACAGTGCTGTCGGTATGGAAACCATATATTTGTAAGTGTTAAAATTATTGTGTAAATTTTGAATTATGTAATCAAATTAGTTATGTTATAGATAAAATATGACAGAATTTCCCATCATTTTTGTCTTAGATTCATTCCATTCATTCCCTCCTTAATCTCATTCAAACCATTGGCAATTTCATACTTTCTTGTCTTAACAAATACTTATATTAACTGATGCCACCAAAAATATTGTTATATATTAAGGCTTGGCCATCTGTTGTAGACCATTGTTTTTACATACATGTTGTCTGGAGTACCAAAATCAGTCTTATATAACTTATGTTTACACAGCTCTATTTATATCTGTTACTTTAAATACAGAAACCCATTTTATATGATGTTTGTTATGAGTTTTTGTAGTTGCTATTGTTATTGTTGTTAGGAATACAGTGGGATCAGCCAGTTTGCTTTTCACTTACAATAGTGATGCTCTTGATTATATTAATGATAGTGGTAGTAGATTGTCATGGGTTTTCTTATTTCTAGAAGTGTACTTGAGAAAATGTGTACTTGTCAGTGCTAAGGTTCTAAATAAACTCCACCATAATAGGGACTTAAATGGTCAAAGAAACTATATAGTATGCATGCAGCCAAGGGAACTGCAAAGTTCTGCTTACATAAGGGAATTTAAGGAAATTTTGCAAACATTTATCAGCTGTTATAAATATAGTATCAGTCTTAACAAGATATATGTTAACCCTCATATATCCACATCTCTAGATAGGCAGCCCTTTTATACCTTGGAGGCACTTAGAGGCACTTGGAGGATATGGCATTAATGCTAATAGTTTGCTTATACCAGTAGCCACACATTGGATGTATCAGCAGCAGGGCATCTTCCTACAACTTAGAGGCCTTCAAGAGAGTTGTTAGGGAGGCAAAGTTCCACAAGGGACATACGAATGAATGAATGAATGAATGAAGTTGGCATGCTAGAGGATGTAGTCAACATCAGACCTGACTTTCTTTACCTCCCATTTTGAAAGCTGGGTCACAAGTTAATAACGGGGGCACCTCCAGCCAGACTTTTCTCTCTATGAGAGACTGGTGCATTAATCACTTCATTTCACATGCAGCCAAATAAAAAAAAATTTTTTGAAATATAGAAATTTTTCTAATATGATATAGTATCAGATAAGTCATCAGTTATCATATGATTTTGTGTAAAACCAGAGAAGAGTGTTGTATGACTGATTTCACTTCAGAATAAATGGTGACAAAGCATTCATAACATTTGACAGGTTTATTATATTGTCATGGTTTAATCATGCATTTGCCTTCCATGAGACTAAAAAGAAAATATACAGCGGTTGGGAGGCTCTGTTAGGAAGATGACACCAGGTCCAGAGAACTATAGCTGATAAAACTCTCTCATGCCGCCAGTGTGACTCTCCGAGCAAACAAGACTGTTGTGATATTAAAGGCTGAGCGAAAGGATAAGGACCAACATACTCCAAACAAAAATGGAGCTAGCTAAAAAGTGCACTTTTAAAATCTACTTTGGACATCAAATCCACATACTTTTTAAACTCACAGTAGTACTCTCCCCCCCCCCCCCAAAATCAGATTTGACGCCTGTATAATAATACAGTACTACAAATTAGTAGTATTCTGAGGTATGACTGGGATCTCTAATGTTTTCACTCTTTTTTTTTAACCCAGCCTTGAAAGATGATATTCAGTTGTTTTTTGTTTTTTTTTTAATTCAAACCTAACCGCCTAACCTGTTTTAATAAAATTACTAATTTTAACACTAGCCATATTATTTGTGTCCAGGGGATGGGTTGGGAAGAGAGGACAGATCAGATAATAAACTTATTCATCTAAACAGAACAATCTCATGTCACTGATTACTTCAACACAGCTGTGGAGTCTAGGTATATTACTCCAGCATAGCTGCAGAGTCTAGGTATATTATTTGAACACAGCTGTAGAGTCTAGGTATATTATTTGAACACAGCTGCTGAGTCTAGGTATATTACTTCAACACAGCTGTGGGGTCTAGGTATATTACTCCAACACAGCTGTGGAGTCTAGGTATATTACTCCAACACAGCTGCGGAGTCTAGGTTGTTCACATTTTCTAATCAATAAAGATGAGGTCCCTCCTGCTTTGTTTTCAGTCTCGTATGACAAATTTATTCATCCAGTTTTTACCATAGATTCAAGTTCATAATATTAAGAGCTGCAGCCAGTGGAAATTTATACACGGAATCCTAATGAAATCATTGGATCTAACACACAGATCCAGTAAATTTATTACATTTTACTGCAAAATTATTTTTAAAAAAAAAGATATTATAGAAATTAATATTGATATTTTACTCACATTTATTGTACAGAGTAATACATAACTGCAGTAACTCTTTCTGGTATGAATGCCTTCAAGCATCCTATCGGCATTTTCCAATGTGATAACTAATGGATGCATCAAGATGTCATGTATTTTGTGCTTGTGTATGTAGAGGCTACATTAAGGTGTCCGCATGCTTTTCTTCCACGTACAAGTAAGTTCTTTCTGCTTCAGCACAGCAGTGCATTTAGTCAGTATCATCAAAAATGTTAATAACCCATAACAGTTCACAAAATCTTGCAAGTGAGGTCCAGATAATTTTTTCTCAATTAGGATTCCTGTGTTTGTTATTTACTGAGCCAACAGGCAGATACGCTCATCATGTTAAATATTATAAAGAGATCTAACTATATCAGCCAACGGGAATGAGTGAGCAGTTGTGCAAAAGATATTTGTTTGCTTATGTGTGTGTGGTATGTGAGAGTACAAGAGACTAGATGACTACATTCCAGCCTTGTTAAAATTATAAATTGTTCTTCACTATATTTTATCTTTTTTGTATATCAGTCAGTTTATACTGTCTGTTCATAAATAGTGATTAAGAAATTTTATTAAGTTATTTATTGTGAAAATAATCTGTGTTTATGTATCCCAGTAAACAAAAGTGTTATTTGTGGAGAATCTGTGCCCTAAATTACCAGAAGGAGAGAAAATTACAGGAAGTGCAAGAGAAACATTTTATTTTTTATGTTAATGACACGCAAGAGTATCACTGTAAATGAAAGTCTGTATACTCGTAACTCTTTTGTGACAAAATGTCTCCCTATTGTCCATTTGAAATTTATCATGTCTCTGTCAAAATTAAAATATCATCAACTAGAGAGTGGTATCCAGGTTGACTATCAGTGTGTTGGTGATCCAAAATATCCTAGTTTATATTATTCAAAATTATCAGGACATGAAGTTGGAGAGACAGTCAAAAGAAGAGAAAGGAGATACTTGTATCAGAGAATTTGAACAGAGGAGGTTTTAATTAAAAGTATCCAAGTTTGAAAACTGATTAGGGATACATATGCATACTATCTTTTTTTTTTTTTTAAATAGCAGTTTAAATTTTGTGAAAATGGTTTTAAAAATAAGATATGATATAAATATATGTTCATACTGCAAAGTGCTCCATTGAAATATATGTACATGTAATTATGCAAATATGTACATATTTTATTATTTTTCCATTTTTTTTTAAAATGGAAATTATTTTGTAATATTGTTATGAACAGTTTTCATATTTTCACAAGTAACTTCACTATATGAATCATCTGTGTTTTGTCATCGTAGTTATTCACACAACCCTAGATATTATGGGAGACTGTTTGTCCAACTGTATGTTATATAAAATGTCATATATATGAGAACAATGTGTAAAAAAAAATAAATAAATAAAAATGTTAGCTTTCACAGTGAGCAGTTAGAGCTCCAAGATGTGAATCGTTTTGTCCCCTGCTACATCTTAAAGTTTCCTGTGATTTTATTTTTTAAATTCCAGGCACGTTCACTGAGTTTGGTATTGATGATAATATCTGTCAGTCAGTCTGTCCTTTGTTGTTTGACATAAATACCAAGAGATGCAGATTTGAGACAGCCATGTTGGATTTGAATGTGACTCAAGTCACTTTGAAGACTGGACTTGGACTTGACTTGAAGATAAAGAATATCAACTTGACTTGTGATTTGACATTTTCGTCAGTTTACTTGACAGCTACGTCTATTTTCTACAGCTTGGTATAAGCAGGACAACACACGCCTCAATAACACCTTTGCCTTGCGCGGTGTCAGACGTATCTAATTTAAATCTATGGTCTCTTTGTTTTGCCTTATGTGCATCTAGTCATTATGTCATAATCTATTTATTATGGACACAGTAATGACAAGAAAGGAATGCAAATCATGTAACGCTAATGCAAAGGCACAAAAAAACTAAAGGATTTATATTATTAGCCCTTGATACAAGAAGGCGTAATACTGACCACATAATACTTACAAAGGTCTTGGAAATAAAGGCTTAACACCATATCCCCAATATGCCTTAATGGCATAGAAATGGGAATTCTACCTTTTCCTTGACACCATGCCCATATTATCACACATCCTGTAAAGTAGGTCAGTCATGGATAATGGAAGCTGAAAAGACCATAAGGCAGATATGTAACCCTGAAGAAATCCCTATGGGTGCCGACTGGATTGATGCAAGACCTTACCAAAGTCTTACCATATATGGCTCAGTTGAGAATGCAGAAATTGGACAGCAGGATGAGTATAATCTGAAATCAAGAGCAAATTATTAAGCACTCCCTGTAATACATACAGATGGATGGGTCACATGTGGACAAAAGAGCAGATAGGGATTTGTTTTGCAGTGAAAGCCCCGTTGTCAGCAAGTCCAGAGACTTTGCCACAAGTACATCCAGTATGAGGGTGGAGACTGAAGCAACCACTCAGGCCATAAACTGGCTAGCAAACCACCAAGCGTAACAAGCAACCGCTCAGGCCATAAACTGGCTAGCAAACCACCAAGCGTAACAAGCAACCACTCAGGCCATAAACTGGCTAGCAAACCATCAAGCGTAACAAGCCATAATATTGTCAGACTCACAATGCATGCTTAAAAAAAAAAATAGAAAACCAGGTGATGCATCACAAGTGGTTGATCAAATTAAAAGAGGCACAAATCTCCTCCCTAATATGGATTTCAGAGGTTCAAAATTCAGACTCCAGTTTCACTGCATTCAGGACAACCTCAAACATGCTCTGCTGCATACCACAGCATCCATCCAAGAGTATGTTTGCTAATAGATCCTGTGAAATGTTGGTTGTTTACGATATGTTTTCTGCCATGCAGTTCAGATTTCCTTCCAGCACCTTTAATTTGTCCTAGCTCCAGCAGTCTCTTCAGATCTATATTGTTCTTCCATTCCGACTCTTTATTTTCCTTCTGTCTGTCCAGTACAGCCTTAGCAATGCCCCCTTTGTCCATTGTCAGTCTGCCATTTATTTTACCCTGTCCACCAAACCTATATGCCACATCATTGCCATATACTTCTGCATGCCCTGAACAGTAAAGCCACGTTAGGCTTGTCACAGTTGACTGGCTTAATAGATTAACCTATTCTTTTTGAAGCAATTTCTTCTCAATCTTACAAAGCATACTTTACGAATCCATCACAATAAAATCATTAACCATATCATGAGCAGCCAGACTCAGTTTCCACTTGCATGCTTGAAATGGTGACTTCAAAGGCTCCTGAACCCTGTGCCACTGCTCTTCCATTTCGGTAGACAACAAAACCCCAACCACTTCTGCTGTTCCAAGTCACTGAGCCATCTGTGTATATTATCGTGTCGGAAGACCCACAGTGATGCTGGATGAGATCTTGAACCCAAAGTTCAGCTGCTCCCTGTGTCCAATCTTGACATCCATGGCCCCTCTGTATAATAACCTTTGTTAGCTGTCAGTCATGTATTCACAATCAATCATCACCTTTAGGTACCTCATCTAGATTGCAAATTGACTTTATTGTATCATCAGCCTCAGCCATCCATGATCTGCCTCATTTGGTGCATCTTCATATGGATTTATTGCCCAGGAAACCCCAGTATCAAAAGTAATGGAATGGCAGATCAATTGGCAAACAAAACAACAACCCTAGACAACGTTGCAAATGGACAAAGCAGACATTATAACAGCCACCCTATCAAAATTACAGAGAAATGAAGAAAAAAATTTTGAATGCAGCACCTATCACCGAAGACTATGTGAAAGGGAAATAATGAGGGGTAGCGGCAGACATTCAGAAAGTTGTGGAAAAGATCAAGCTATGTTCAGTCAATGTGCCATTGGCACTGTCACCCGTCACACACCATGAACACACTGAGGTTAAAGGCTGAGCACTTATGGGAGTGTCCTGGGTGCAAGGGGACCCATCTCTAGGCCAGCAGCAGAGCATGGCCATTCATCAAGTCCTGTAAAGTAAGAAAGATACTTAGATTTACATAAGAATTTTTTTTAAATATAGGAGGGCAGTCTGCATAATTTTATCCATGTATCCTTGAAAGTAGAAGGAACTGACAACAAACAAAAATTCAGAAACTAAAAATGAGTCCAGTGGATGCTAAAGGTGTATCAAAGATTAATATTGTATTCCTAATAGATTTTGTTGTGGTTTGACATAAAAATAAGCTGAGATATTTGATAAAGTGTAGAATAAAACATACATAGCGTCACTTTTATTTACTTCGCTTTCACGACTTAAACCCCTTATACATGCTATAGTAAACTGCTGATACAGTAAACAAAATCAACAAATCACTTTGCTTTTGGCTTACTGACTGAAGATTCAGCTTAAAGCTGCTTGCAGGGAATTGAGGGCTGTGACTTGACACTTGACATGAGACTTGTTATTATGAGCTTGAATGCATCTCTGGTAACCACAGATTTTAATTCTTTGTTATTAATAGGTGAAGCATAGGTACTGAGACAAACAGGGAATAAGTGTAGTTTCAAGCGCATACCAAAGAAATCAATCTTTTATAAAATGCCATGACTTTTCTAATGTTGAAATTAGAAAACAGAGTAGTTAGTGGCCACTTATACTTCTCTAAGACAGATTTAATCTAAAGAAATGTTTTCATTTTGAAATTAATTAAAATCATCATCACTGCATTCTTTTGTTACAGACCAATATATATATTTTTCTCTCGTCAGTACTAGTTTGTGATACATATAATCTTTCTGTTTAGTCAGTATCCACTAGGCTATAAATGTTTCTTATGTATGGATTATTTGTTTATTCCACAAATATATCTTTGTAACTACGAACATGAGTTCAGATGAGCTAGTACCATCTCCTAGATCTTGGCGGATCTTTTGTGGTTGTGGAGACAGAAACTTTTTGGTGGGTGATCCATCATATTTGTTTTAATCTGAGAGAAGACTTTGTAATACACATATAGTGTCCAACAGAAGTATGGCTACAGTTTCTTTACTGTAAAGATAGTCCCATAGCAATTGCTGTAGGGGATGAAGCATTAGAGACTTCATTATGCTGGGCCAACAGCATATGAGGTAGGGTGGCCAGTTCCTTCCTTTCCTTCCCAGATTTTCTCTGGTACCCATTTTATGAGGCTGGGTTGACCTTGGTTGGAAAAAAAAAATCCTGTTCAGCTGGGGATTCAAACTCTCAACCATTCAGTTGCAGATGAGTGCTCTAACCACTACGCCAGTCAGTCCCCTATTCTTTCCTGTAACAAACCAATTAAATCCTGGTTTCTCATGCTCCTCCACAACAGAGAACACAGTAGTCATTAACCAGACTGAGATTGAAGTACCACAACTGCTGTCTATAGAAGCACTGTTGACAGGTCAGAAAGGGTTTCAGCCAGCTCTGGTATGCAATTCCAGTTTAACTCTTTTGCTCCAAGATAACACTGGTAGGGTTGGTAGATCTTGCAAGCATCTAACATTCCAAAGTTTAGTCCCAAATTCAATCAGTCATTCGTCACTTCTCAGATGTCTTAAGGAGATGCATTCATATCTGCTTAAAATAGTTATAAATTGCAAATATGTGGCGTACATTTTATCACATTTCATACACCTTCGCTATGGAATACAGAAGTGTAATTTTTCTTTTCTTCCAGTTGACATACTCACACTCATATAAAATAAAGTGTGTTTTGTGTTGTATATCTATATTTATGAATCTGCGTCCTGGATACTTCTATTCATTTTTGTTATTACAACAAAATTTTATTTCTAGATCCTTCTGTTCCATTTATTAGTTCATTCATTCATTCATTCATTTGCATGTCCTTTGCAGAACTTTGCCTCTCTAACAGCATTCCTGTAAGCCTCTCAGTTGTGAGCAAGATGGCCTGCTGCTGATTTATTAGTTCAAAACGTAATTCCTGGTTCCTTCTGTTGAATGTGTTATTGAAATATGGTTCTGTATTCCGCTTTCTTTATTCTCAGTGTTGTAGTAGCCTGTCTTTCTTATGTGCTCAGTGTTTTCAGTTTGTTTGCTTTTTTATGTCACATTCATTGTATGTGTGATCACTAACTTTTATTTTCTTTGCATGTATGCATTCTGTTGCACATGTAGTCTGAGAATTCTATATTTTCACTTCAAACTTTATTCCCATACATTCTCATAAATGTCTCCTTTGCATTCATTTCACATTTATATGTCTTCTACCATACACACAGTATTCTGCTTTCTTTGCTGTGGACATTCATTTCCACACGTATAGTTGTGATTCCTGGCAATATGTCTTCGTACCTATGATCTAGTTTTTTGTTTTTTTTTTATTATTCAAAAATGTATAAATTTCTGGTCAGTCAGCTAAAATGAAAAAAGTTTCTTCATATCTTTCATATGTTTGTAGATTTTTTTTTTTGTTTTTTGGTAGATGTTCTAAAATGCTTAGGAGTGGATGGAAGGAGGCTGTTCTTTCATAGCTGGGTGGTAGATAATACTAGTGGAGTCCATGGTTTGAATCACATTTATTCTTGCACTATTTTTCTTTCTCTCACATCTAAAGTGATTGGCCTATTTTTTTCGATGCTGATCCTACATGCAGTGGTCTTTCGGTTTAAAATGTTTAGATGTTTAATTCCTTACTAGTAACACAACATAGCTTACCACTTCCGCTGCAGGATATCAGTCATCTTCTTCTTCTTCCTCTTTGTTTGCACAATCAGTGGTAGTAAATTTGTTTGTCTGGTTAAAAATGCAGTCACTTTGTAATCCTGTCATAAGCATTAAGTGATTTAAAAGAATTTAGATTTCCTGTCTTCGGCGAGTTTTTCAGTCTGATCAAGGGATGTTATGCCCACTGAACTGGCCTCTCTTAACAATGTCCTCTTAAGAGTTTCATAGGGTCTGCCTCTTTTTCTTTGGCCTGTTGTGTTCCACTTGATAGCTTGTTTGGGGATCCTCTGATTGTTTCTTTTCATCACATGACCGACATGTCCATCTTCTTTTTCTGATCACCCATGAGGCAGGTTGCTGTTTGCTCATCTGTCTTACCTCTGTGGTGCTCTTGAATTCCTTCCACTTTATACCAGGTTCTTTCCTTAGGCAAGACATGCAAATTTAGAGTATTCATATTACAAAAAAGTATTTTACTGACTTTGCGCTGATGGTTAAGAAGATCGCATAGTACTGCAGTATTTTATGAAATATTATAGCAAAAAAAAAAAAAGAAAGAAAATCAGTTCTTTAGAACTGGATATGCTTTTCAGTGAAATACAGAATAGAAAGATACTGGGCAAGGAATTCTCTTCAGCATTCACGCTTTGATCATGTTAAATCTTGGGTCCTATCTCCAAGGTGAGATCCAGAATTGTTTTCAGGTTTCCACGACAGCCCCATAGCATCCCTTCCACTCATGTCTGATTCTGTATAAATGTATGGGTTTGGCCTTTTGACAAAATTGTGGTCTGTAGTTCTGATGTCATTCCCACAAGGACACTCTTTTGAGTAATGTGATAGAGGATCATAGTGTATATGAATTAATTACCAAAGGAAATTTGTTAACACAGATCTGGTTGTTGTACTTAATGTCAGTAAAATGCTTTCTAATCTTAATATATTTTTTTAATTGTTCAGTTATATTTAGATTGAAATTTAATCATTACAGGTGATATATTGGAATGTGATGCTTGTAGTACAGAAGTGAATATATGAACAAAATTTGTTGGTCATGGTGACAAAGTGTAAAGTTTTCTTGTTGAATTTAAGAGCAGAACATTTTTAAAAAAAATTTTATGTGTTTTTTTTTTTTTTTTGTGCACAGACCTAGTTGGGCCACATTTTGTACATGACACTTGTTGGGTTAAACTAATACTGCAATCATTTTGAAAGTATTTCTTTCTTTGCACAGACTTGAAATATGAACAATATTTAGCTGTGCTGTTTCTAGAACAGAAACTGACAACAAACATACACTTTGACCAACATTTTGACAGTTTATGGAAAACTACCCTAGAAGATACAGAATATCTACCTGCAAAGTGAAGTCCATCGTGTAGAAACTGATCGCATGAATATGGGATTTTGTTAAAGTTGACAGTAGGCTGACATATTATATATATATATATATATATCTTACATCCTTCCCGTGCTGTTAAACATCACATAGGGCTCGCATAGTTGTTTGCCAAGTTTTCCTGTTCTCAGCGAGTCTTTCAACTTCATCAAGGGATTTTATGCCTACTAAACTGGCTTCTCTTAACATTGTCCTCTTTAGAGTTTCACATGGTTGACCTTTTTTCTTCAGCCTGTTGTGCTCCACTTGATAGCTTGTTTTAGTATTCTCTGATTGTTTCTTCTCATCACATGTCCTACATATGTCCATCTTCTTTTTCTGATCACCCATGAGACAGGCTGTTGTTTGCTCATCTGTCTTATCTCTGCATTGTTCTTGAATTCGTTCCACGTTATACCCTTAGGCATTTGTTTTCAAAAGTCTAATTTGTGGCAAATATAAGGAAAATTAAATTTTTTAAATTTGGTTTTCTTCTATGGTTTGAGAATGTCTAATAAAATGTCATGCAGATATTTTCTGATTTCACAAAGGTCTTTGCACTTCTTAGTCTAGGTTTACATAGCAAAAAATGTGTATGTAATTTAGGACTACAAGAAGTTGTTGCTTATGAACACTAAGATTAAATGTGATGCATAAATGTACAATTTGGACCAAGTGGTAACATTAGTGTAAAAGTGAAAAAGAATATGCCAGATAAGTTAAGAGATAACATTTTTTTTTTCTTGAAGATGACCATGCAAAATTGAGCTAAGTGTTAACTTTTGTATATAAGCTCCTGATATGAAAAGGAAGAACAATTAACTCCAAAAACTTTAAGAGTCATGCAGTAGATGTCACTGGCCAATCCTCAAAACTATAAATAAAAGCACAGTGAGTGGCTATTTAATGAACCTTGAAGCTGATATGAAGCAAATAATGAAGTGTGGCATTTAAAAGTTTTCATTTTACAGAAATGAAAAGCTTCAGATGGTAACAGTTTCTATAAAAGAATGATAAAGAGGATGGGTATACTTGAGGTACTCAACTGTAAGCATCTGTTTTGGAAAAGCTGTATCAAAAGATATTTAGCTACGTGTATTAACCTTGTTTAATTGCCACTAACCTCATCAACATGTTATTTATTTTGTCAGTATGTAGTTATTATTTTAGCTGGAAAGCTTATTATAAATATATTATATTCTGAAGTATTTTGTGCGTGCTAAACATCTGTAGGGATGTTTATTTGTTCTGCATTCCAAGGTGTTTCAGTAGAGTGGGCATTTGTACTTCATTTTTGTTTAAATGTTAAATATTAATACACATTTGTTCTCATTCAGCTGCTTAAATTCTGTACAATCATATTTAGAGTTGTATTTGTGAAAATAAATTTTGTACAGTAAGATCAACTATTAAAGGATAAAGTTACATTGTAACTTACATTGCAGTCTTATTTATGGAACATTAACTCTGAACTATAGTATTGAAAGGGTTCATGTAAGCAGCATGTCTGTCTTAAAACAGCATGAAGACATGTATATTGATTCAGCTCAAGTCTGTATTCAGTTTCTTATTCGGATGCAAGTTATTCACACACCTTTATACACATATATTAGTGAATGTATTTTGATTTGCCCAATCACTTTTAGTGAATGTATTCTGATTTGCCTAATCACTTTTGAGTTATTCATCTAGTTCTTTCATGTTGCTAAAGCTTCATTAGACTTCACACATGTAACGGAACGGTTTCATTTTTATTTTCTGTTGTATACAATGTGATTGAGATATGTAAATTTCTCTTTACCATTATTCAGCCTTTTGTGTCTACCATGTTCCTATTTGATTCTGCAGTGATGCATTCCATTTGTAAGCAAAATCTGTTGAAATAAATAAGTGAATCTGCATCACTTTTCTCAAGACTTCTTTTGGAGTGTTAACTCTTTCTCTTCAACACAACACTGGTAGTGTTTGTAAATCTTGCACACCTATGCTAATCAATGCTTGGAGCGATATTAAATTGTATAGAAAACAAAATTTGCACATTTTAAAACCCATATTTTAAAATTATAAAGTAATTTTCTTCTAGTTTCTTTTTACCAAGATTTCTCATCTAAAGTTATTCTCTTAGGGCTCCAAAATTAATTCAGGAGTGAAAGAGAAATGGTTGAAAACTTTGGTCTCAAATTGAGCAGAGGGGCAGATAATGACAGTGAAATCTCCCCATGGAAAACCACAAAAAAGTTCTTAGCAGCTGATGCTGTACTGATGAGCTCTTGTAATTGTTCAGTTCTTGTGTCCAAATTTCTGTAGAGCACTAGTTTGTAATTATTACCACATGGCTTGTCCAGTATCCTGTCCACCATTCATTCTTCATGATGTGCAGAATCTGTTCTTATGTTTGGTATTATATTTTTGTCTCTTCCTGCTGCCATGATGTTTTCTGACTGAGAATTATAAAATTCACTCCAGTGCTAGTGTGCTGTCTCACACCATCCTACTCTTTGATGTAGGATGTATTTCGCACAACAGGGCGAAGAAAAAGAGAACAAACGAACGAACGAACACACTTTATTTTTAAAGAGTTAAGAATTGGGCACGCAGGCCCATCTGACATTCTGCCCTTCATCATACAGCTTTCACTCAGCCACAGTCATTCAGCATTTGTTAATGAGCATAATAATCATGAAGACACATTAAATGATTACATAAATAATAAACTTATCTCATGTCCATACACTCTGCACTCTGATTTATGCAACAACATGAAATAAACTTGTGTTCTTGCATTCATTCAAAACTAACAAATTTATAGAAAAGCAGTATTAAAAAAAAAAAAATTTAAATGACAACAATCAAGCCATACTTTAAACTACTTTAGACTATGCTTAGGGAGGCATATAGTCCATATCAAACAGATGTTGACAAAATTTAAAGTTATAAGAACGAATATTACTTATAAGTTTTACATGAACTGGTAGGGCAGCTGAGTAAGAGAAGCTTTTTTTAAACATGTCAAGCCTTGGTTTTGGGAGAATACAATTGCTTAAGTGTTCACTGTGTTTTGGGTTGGATTTGAACAACGACCACAGATAGGATGGAGCATTGTGCGATAGAGTTTTATTAATTAAATTGGCCTTGTTGAAAAGAAATCCCTTCTTGAGGGGTGGAATATCAAGACGTTTGTCCTTATTTGTAATATGTGCTGCATGTTTGTCATCTATAAGCTTTACTGCTCGTTTTTGAAGTGAGTCAAGTCTTTTCATGTTTGACATGGAACAACCATCCCAGACTGTGGAACAGTAGTCCAAGTGTGCTTGTATCTGTGATATGTAGTATATTTTTCCGGTGTCCATGTCAGGAGCCTTATACAGAATGGGAACCCGTGAACAGTTGTATGATAGGAGCATGATACAAAATAATCATACAATGAATGACGATCATACAATGCTATGCACCCACAAACGATACAGATGGTGAAATAAAAGACGGTATCTATTACCAACTACAACAACTTATCAACAAAGTACCTAAACACGACATTTTAATTGTCATAGGAGACACCAACACCAAGGTAGGAAAAGATAACACCGACGTCGAAAAAGTAATGAGGAAAGAAGGAACTGATACAATAAATCAGAATGGAGAAAGATTAATTGAAATGCGTCTAACAGAGGGCATGGTCATTGGAGGAACATTATTTCCACACAAAGAAATACATAAAACAACATGGATACCTCCAGATGATAGAACCAGAAACCAGACAGATCATTTTTGTATTAGAAAACAATTCAGAACATCTCTGATAGATGTAAGAGCGTATAGGGGTGCAGATGTCAACAGTGATCACAACCTGTGTATAGGGAGGATAAGACTTAAACTGAAAAGTCAACACAAGAAATCAATACCCAGAAAGATAAACAGTCATAGCCTACAAGAAGAAAATACCAACAGTGATTTCAATCTGGAACTTACCAAACATTTCAGTGCACTCAAAGAGGTAGACAAGACAGATATAGATGAATTATGGAATTCATACAGCACAGCCATAATCACGGCACCAAAAGCAAGTGCTGGATTGCAGTCAACAAGTAGAAAAGCATGGATATCAGATAACACACGTGCTATTACCTCAAGAGAAAGACCAGTCTTTAGCAAAACAGGCAACCTATTAACATCAAGTAAAGAACAAAAGCAAAGATGGGCCAAACACTTCCAAGAAATACTTAATCGACCACACCCAAATGAATTAATAAATCTTGATACCAGTTTACCAGTCCCACAACTAAATGTCAACTTAGATGAAGTTACACTTAATAAAATTGAAAAGCAGTGAATCTAATGGCTAACAACAAAGCTGCAGGTGAAGATGAAATAACTGTCCTGATGTTAAAAGCTATTAACAGTGACAACATGAGCCAACTACAAAGAATGTTGAATAAAATTTGTAAGAAGTCCCTTCCACATGGAAAAAGAGAATCATTGTTAAAATACCCAAAAAAGGCAACCTAAGCTACTGCAATAACTGGAGGGGTGTAACCTTAATATTAGTTGTGTCAAAGGTGTTTTGTAAAGTGATTCTGAATAGAATTAAGATGTAGTGGATACTGTAATGAGAGAAGAACAGGCAGGATTTTGAAAAGGGAGAAGCTGTCTCGACCAGATCTTTACTCATATGGAATTAAAAAATTATAACCACAAAAACCAAGTTAAGATTATTCAATTCAAATGTGACATCAACCCTCATTTATGCATGCAAAAGCTGGAAATCAACTAAAGAATATTAGACTCTTCTGAAAACAAATGCCTAAGGAAAATACTTGGTATAAAGTGGAATGAATTCAAGAACAACGCAGAGATAAGACAGATGAGCAAACAACAACCTGTCTCATGGGTGATCAGAAAAAAGAAGATGGACATGTGTAGACCATGTGATGAAAAGAAACAATCAGAGAATACCAAAACAAGCTTACAAGTGGAGCACAACAGGCCGAAGAAAAAGATCGACCGTGTGAAACTCTAAAGAGGACATTGTTAAGAAAAGCCAGTTTAGTGGGCATAACATCCCTTGGCAAACAACTATGTGACGTTTAATGGCACGGGAAGAATGCAAGATGTCAAGAAAATATTTAATTTTAGTAAATTGGTAAACTTTTTGTGCAATGAGTTTAGTTAGATTGTCTACAAGATGATTCCAGCTGAGGTGGTGGTCAATCATGAGACCTAGAGTTTTATATCATTGATGTAGATGGTAAACTGGAGAGGACCAAGAATAGATTCCTGTGGAACATTGTTAAGAGAGGCCAGTTTAGTAGGAATAAAATACCTTGATGAGGTTGAAAAGCTCTCCGAAAACAGGAAATCTTGGCAAACTACCACTAGGGGTAACAACAGAGAGGTGGGACAGAGTCTTAGTCAGCTATGGCTCACTGACTTTGATGCTAGAATGTCAGCAATGAGTCACTGATTGTCATATCATACAGCACCTCACTCCCTTTGTTATCCTTCATTACTGCCATCTTTTACCAAGAAATAACACGATGCTTATTTTTAGCTTTTCACACAGGTTAAAATAATGAACTCCCTGCCATGTATATGACTGCAGTTATTTTTGGAAGGTTTTTGAAAGTTTATATGGTAGACCAAGAGTTAAATATGGAATTTATCAACTCTCCTCTCACTGCTGGGGCAGTTTAAAAAGTAATTTCATGACCAAATATTTGGTAAAATGACACAATACATATTAAGATGGCAAACACACACACACAAAAATAAATAAAATGTGAATGTTGAGAAATGGAAGTGAATGCTGGAAAATCACCAAAACAATAGAAAACAAGTTGAATTCTTTCCAGACTAAATGTTTACAAAGAATTAGAAAAATATTCTGGCCAAACACCATAAGAAATAACATCTTATTAGCAGAAATGCAGATGAAACCACTGGCAGCAATTATTGAGGAAAGACGCTGGCAATGGTTGGGACATGTGCTCCGAATGACTGACAACTCACTACCAAAATTAGCACTAAGATGGACACCGCAGGGGAGCAGAAGTAAGGGTAGACCAAAAGAGACATGGAGAAGAAGAACAGAAAAAATGTTGAGCAACAGATGGCTCACCTGGGCAAGAGCAGAAAAAAAGGCGAAGGACAGGCATTTGTGGAAAACCCTTGCGAAAGCCCCATGTGCCCTGGGCACTTAAGGCTCAGAGAGAGAGAGAGAATGTTGAGAAAGTCAATGTATGAGTGGCAAAGATTTATGAATAATGCATATGTTGTGCTATGCCACTCATTTGCCTGTTCTAATATTTGTCTAAGTACAAATATATGGTCTATGCATGATCTTCCTTTCCTAAATCCTGCCTGCTCTTTCCGAAGTTTTTCCTCAAGTGTTGGTACAATTCTGTTGATGATTATTCTGCAAAATACTTTACTAGTGAGTGGCAGTAGGGTAATGCCTCTCCAGTTCCTGCAATCTCTGAGGTCACCCTTCTTTGGTAGTTTTACTATAAGACCAGTTTTCCACTCCTCTGGGGCTTTTTCTAAATCCCAAATTTGTTGTAATATCCGGCAAAGTTGCCCCAAACAATAGACAGTTTTTATTTTGTCAGATCACAGAAAAGTCTGAAAACTCAGAACAGAAACTTGTGTAAGAAAAACCTGATTGACCAAAAAACATCCATTTTTGGTGGCGGTGACCTTACTCTGCAAGTCCTGTTCACACTGTAAAAATAACCACAACTTTGTTAGTATGAATGGCTGATTTGTTGTGATTTTTATTAACTTATGAATTACCTGCTCCCTTCTATGTGTACTTTCATTAATGACAATTTACTGTGACAATGTTATCAGAATAAGTTCTGTATTTCAGAACATGAAAAAGACAAATGATTTAAAATGAGATAAAAATAACAGTTAAGAGGGATATGACTGAATTGAATATAAACTGACACAAGTTTTCAATCCTCATTTTCCTTCTTGCCTGGTTATGTATGAATTGTGCTAGACTTTTCCTGATGTTCTCTAAATTTACTGGAGAACAAACTGATATCAAATTACAAACAGACTGCAAGTAAATGACAACAGAAATAAATGAAATACTGCAAAATCACAAAGTCTAAAAACAAATTTCATTAAACATATTTATTACAAAACAAAAGTTACAAACAGCAGTAGAGTTATTTGAATGTTTTCCAGACAACATAAAAAAAAAAGTACCAAGTGTGAAATATTCTAATGTTTATATCATGGAAAAAACATAAGAAAGTCGTCAATAATAAAAAAAAAACATAAATAAATAACTAATTGGGACAAAGAAAACAATCAGGACAAAACTCAGACAAGGACAATATGCAATTCAATGTCATCATTATAGTGAGGCAGGATATAAATTTTACTGCAACCCCAATCAAAATATGTTAGAAAAACATTTGTTAAGTATAACAAAAATGTTCACGAACTGATGAAGATATTTAAAGCAACTGCACTAAAAGAAAGAAAGAACAGAACAGACAGGTGGAAAGATGTGATTAAAAAACAACAAACACACCCAATATTTCAGCAAAACACATTCTTCATGGGCAACAGACAAGACAAAAAAAAATATTTTCTGTACTACACTTAATACATGATTCAGACATCTTAACATATACCTTTTCTTCTTCTTTTTTCTTATAAAACTGCACCATAAACTTCCATTTTCCTTTTTTTTTTTTTAAAGTAGTAATATTAGCAGTCATCATACCACAGTACACAGTTGAGAGAAACGTTCCATGAGGACTAAAAGTGAACTAAATGGAGTATGGTCTCAGCCCTTGAAAATGTCAAACAGATTCCACCTCCAAGCTAATATTTCACAATAAGAGCAAGAAACAGCTGCAGAACTTTATGAAGATGAAGGCAGAGATCAACAAAGCTTTCACAGAAACAGGGCATAGGGAAGGGAAGAAATAAAAAAAAACTGCATTGTAGTTTGCAGAAGGGATGAATAAAATAACGAATCAATCATGGATACAGAACTAGAAAGTAATCACATATAACAGCTCTGTGAAACATAAATTGTACAAAGTGTTTTATATGCAGATAAAAGATGATGTCCAAAAAGCTGAAGATGGAAAATGTATGAAAAGTATTCCAGAGCTTACAGGAACGGAGGCAACAAACACAGTAGCTGTCTTATACAGAGATATGATAACACACACAGAATCTATTTATACAAAAGGAACTGATAATATCAACAGTGAAATCAGGATCAGGATACAATACAGAACACAAAATTTGTCTTGTGCTTCACAAGTAAATGAAGAGAAAAAGAATCTGGGGCAGCAAATCTTTTTGAGGATTTCAAAAGTGCCCAAACTGCTTGTTAACTCTTTTGAGACTGCATTACTTCCAAACCGTTCCTTAGTTTCTGACGACGTGGACATTAGAGAAGGGCGCAGACATTTTGGAGAACGGAGGTCCCTGTGTAAAAGTTATTGTACCGACTTAATTCCATGATCACCACGTGTGTATCACACATTAAAATAAGTGGAAATGAATGAAGATTCCATAAATGAAGTTATTTGTCATAAAAGAAAAAAAAAACTGGTGTGAAATGATGGAACAATTTTTTGGCGCTAAAAAAATTTTAGGGCTGAGCAATAAAATCTACTTTATACTTACCATAACTGTGTCATAATCCAATATAGAAAACAAAGTCATTCAAATTTCAACACAGAAAAATCAATATCTATGGATGTTTGTGACATCCAATAAATCTAACAGATCTACAGCTATGAGAAACACATATAATAAGATAGGTCTAGTTGGTCTGTTTGACCATTCTACCACTCAATCTCGAAATAAACTTGAATTTTACCCCCCACCTATATATCCAATATGGCCTCTTTATTCCCCATGCTTAAAACACTAGTTTAACTTTGGATTCAGAAGAGTTCTAACTGGTTAAATGAAAAGTAACATCATGTTTTCAACGAAAAAAAGTCCAAGCCTTACAAGGATCTCAAGTGGGAGAGACCCGGCCCACAAAGATCCTTTTAGGGATCTCTTGTCTTCTAAGAGTTAACATCTTCTCTCATGTGCTCCAAAAAAAAATGTTACTGTGCATTTTGAACCTCAAATGGTTCTAAGGACTGTTATAGCTGGAGGTGGGGTGGGGGATATGCTCTCCACTCCAATTAAATGTCCCCAAGGTGTGTGTCTCAAACAGCCTTTGATAGTCAAGTCCAGCTCCTGGCCTTCTCATGGCAGAACTGTTCGAACTGACAGGAAAAGGGTGAAGGCGAATATCTGGCGCCTGAAAACCAGACACTTCGGGTAGATAAAAGTCATGTTTGGCAGCTCATCTACCGCTGTTGGCGAGATTCTTCAGCTCCCGTGCATGAAGTGGGGGTCCTCCCAGCCAGTGAAGAAAGGTATGAATAGGGTTGCCACGCGGCATCACTATACCACTATAGAAAAGGTGAAAGAAAGGATTAAGTGAAGTAATCAGTTGTCTCGAGGTCAGGACTGCTCTTCTTCTTCTTCGTTTGCTTCTACCACCAAAACCGCACTGTGATCCTACTGAATTTACGCCTGTGGTCCTCGTTAGGTCCGGTGGTCTCTTGTGTGGTCCCCGAAAGGACCACATGAGATTCACAAGAGGACCACAAGGGGTTCAGAGTATCGCAGGGCTTTAGCCTGTATTCTTGGTGGGTCTCTGAAGCAGATTGCGTGACACCGTAGTTTTCGGTGCACCAGTTTAGTCTAGAGTAGGACTGCTCAAATCACAGCACCTCTGCTCTGGAGGTTGGCCACGTCTCCATGTGCACTCATATCGGGCGAATTGCCTGAACCGGCTTAACCCAGAGGTTAAGACACCACTGGCGAGATTCTTCGTATGCCGCACGTGGAGCGAAACTCATCCCGGCCAATGGAGAAAATGCAGAAAAGAAATTAGTTAATCGGTATGTCCAACAGTCTCGTGGTGAGAGCTACTCATACCACGGCACCTCTGCCCTAGAGGCTGGTCATGTCCGATATACACCTATACTGGTGAAATATGCCTAAACTGGCTCATACCAGGGGTGAAACTTACTAGTGGCGAGGACTCGTCCTCCTGTACAAAAGCTCCATCCTGGTCACAACTAGGAAGGGGAGCGGCCACGACCACAAAATGCTGAAGTCGGAGACACTGGACCAGTGCAGTCTAGATAGGCAACCACCTCTCACCCGGTGGGGACGTATGTGTATCCTAATCACGCTGAGGTTTTCTGGTGAGAAAGTCCAACGCTGGACTGGATGGGCAATCACTTTTCACCTGGCGGGGATACACGGGTATCCCAAAACACATCGTGGTTTTCCAGTGAGAAAGTCCAACTCTAGGCTGGATGGGCAACCACCTCTCACCCAGCAGGGATATAATGATATCCAAAACACGTCGAGGTTTTCCGGTGAGAAAGTCCAGCTCTAGATTAAACTGGTGCAATGAAAACCAGTGTCACGCAATCCCACTTCTGAGACCCACCAAGAATATAGGCTCAAGTCCTGCAATACTCTGAACCTCTTGTGGTCCTCTCATGGATCTCGTGTGGTCCCCAGGGACCACAGGACCTATCAAGGACCACAGGAGTAAATTCAGGAGGTTGGGGCAGTCTTGGTGGTAGAAGCAAACGAAGAAGAGGAACCTCAATTTTTTTTTGTTGGTATTATTACATACATATTATATACATATTTTTTTTTAGCATACCTAAAAAGAACAAAACTGTAATCAACCACTTTTAAGCTATCCTTTTTTAAAAGTTTTTTTAGTGTTTTTCCTCTTGCATATCACATCAAATCAAACTACATCAGAGAAAACAACAGAAAATGGTACCTATTTTGGTGGACAAGTCTCAACAGTTATGTCCCCATATTTATTTTAAAACATTATACAATATCTCTGCTGGATGCCGCCCATTAATAGCATAAGAACAAGTGACCCATGATCAATTTACACTGTCAAAGGGCATGGTCCCAGATAACAACAGGCAGATATTCTTACAGAATGAATACAGAATGATGTAGCAAACGTTTAGCACAAATTTTGTAAAACCTGGGATTGTTTGATCAAACTAATATTGATCAAACTAATCTTTTTTTTTCTTTTCTTCAGCAAAGTGCAAAAACTTCTGCCTGTTTTTCTTCATCAAAGTGCAAACATTTCTACCTGTTTTTCTTCATCAAAGTGCAAACATTTCTGCCTGTTTTTCTTCAGCAAAGTGCAAACATTTCTGCCCATTTTTCTTCAACAAAGTGCAAACACTTCTGCCTATTTTTCTTCAGCAAAGTGCAAACATTTCTACAAGCAGAATACATAGTATATTTTAAAAAAAACAAAAACATTTACCACCTTTTTACAAATGAACTAAAGATAACTTAAATGTCAGCAATTTTCAAACATATCTTTTTGTGAGATGAATCTGCTTATCTTGGATAATAAAAACTCATAAACATATATAAAATATTTTATATGTCAAAGATATGCAAAGGGTGGTTGGTTTTACTGTCGAAATAAATCACCAAATTACCAATAGTGTTTAGCTGGATTGTATCAGGACACCAGAAATACAGACCTCTCCACACAGAGTACTCAAATGTATACATTTTACAAGATCAAGAAAGATAAATTATTGTTACTGAAACTCTATACATATGATGTAGTTTGTGGCTGAATGTTGAGAACCTAACACTATAAATGTATACACTTGGTGCTGCCTGAAACTGATTACTGAAAACTACACTATAGACATACGAGTCATTACAGATGCATATCATGAACATTACTCTGCAGATGTAGTTTTATAGTTATTTGCTTCCTTCTTTCTATACATTTATTAAATCTAAATCATTTAAATAAAAGCTACCAGATCATTTAAAAAAAAAAAAAATTTACTATAAATTATAAATGAACAATTAAGAACTAAGAAATGTCTGGTATCTTTTTCACAGTAAATGGATCCGACCATGAAATGTTAGGACACTGCAACTGTTTTTGTAGCCTGTGTATGTTGGAGGATCCAGGGATGTTTCATAACACCCTCCAAGGAAAGTCTCATTTTAGGGTCATACCGAAGAAGCTGAAATGCAGATCAAAAAGAAAATTCAGTCTTAAAAGAAAAAAAAACCCCACTAAAAATGAGAGTTGGGGGAAAAAAGGTAAATGGTTATAACTGGTAACATGAAATGCATCACTGAAGACTGGCAGTCACATCTTGGAAATATAACATTAAAGACTGGCAGTAATAATATGGAATGCAATATACGAGATTATTATTCATTGTTTCACATTCTACATTCAAGATTAAACCTCACAAAAAAAAAAAAAAAAGCGTTTGGGTCTTCTACATGTAATGTACTTGCCAACTGATTTAGTTGATTGAATTTATTTGCAAAGGGTGAAAAATTGGGCATGCAGGCCCATCTGACATCCTGCCCTTTACCACAGCAACTTTCAGTACCAGACATTCTACATCAACTATTATGACCTCAGCACATGACCTGACAGCAGTCCCACAGCACACTAAGTGCCACATGGTAATATATTAGCAGTCCCACAGCACTGAGTGCCACATGGTAATATATCAGCAGTCCTACAGCGCACTGAGTGCTACATGGCAATATTCTAGAACTCCCTTTTTGGAGTTTAGCTTCTAACAAACATGTGACGCACCACCTCTCAGTCTGCAACACAACTTTTGTACTTGTTTGTTCTGTAACATAAAAGTGAGCAAACCATCTTCATTCCTCAGCTTTTTTTTTTTAAGTGGCTATCTCCTATCCCTCCAAAAATGCTTTCCTCCACAACGCACAATTTTAACAGCCTTCATCACTGGGTGCTAGGAGGCCTCTTACAATGGAGATTTGATGTGAGTATCCAATAAATGGCTATGGACCAATACAATGTCCGCTGCCTTAGTGGGAGTCTAGTGTGGTCAAAGGCATGCTTAAGCCAGGTGCTGGGACCGGATGAGACACATTATGTTGAGCTCATGAAACACTAGAAGGACATTTATAACATCAGATGATGCAGCAGAAGGATCCTGAGTGGAATGTGCCAGCAAGGACAGCATCTTTTAGTTTTAAAGATTACATATCTCCTACACAAAATCTCACTTCTTAATATCAGATTTTAAAAAAAAAGAAAAGAAATGTATGTGCGGAAAAGAAAAGTATTATTTTCAGTCTTTCCTATCTATTTTCAAAGCTATTTAAAATCTTGCTTTTAAAACCCTATTTTTCTACAACTTCATTTGACCACCATTTTTTCACTCTTCTGACATTCTCAATGCTCTCAAATTTATTGATTTAATTTTTTTTTTAAAAGGAATCATGAATAACCAGAAAGAATTATTATTTTTTATGACTTTTTTTCCCTCCATAAACTTCATGTTTATGAACATGAAATAGGATTACAATGCAAAAATGGCTTTGTTTAAAAAGATATTTGACAAATGATAGGAACTGAATATCAGATAAGGAGTATCAGACTTTCACACAGAGAAATGACAAAGCATTAAGCAAAATAAAATAAAAACAGAAATCCCTGCAGTGAAAAAATAACTAAAATCAGCAGCACAAAAAAAAAAAACTATAATCAACAGCACAAACAAACAAACAAACAAAACATCCACTTACCTTTGAAATAAGATCTCTGGCACCATCTGACACATATTCAGGAAATCTAAGATCCACTTTACAAATTCTTCTGTATGTTTCATGGTTACCCTCGGCCTCAAAAGGAGGGTTGCCAACTAAAAACTCATAACAAAGAACGCCAAGGCTCCATAGATCCACAGCTTCGTTGTGGGGCTTCCCTTCTATCATCTCTGGTGGGAGGTAGTCCAGCGTTCCGCACATTGTCTGTCGTCTGTTGAAAATTGAGAGGACAACCACTGCTAATTCACTGACACGTAAAAGTCTGGAAATTCTCCTCTAAATTCAAATGCCCAAAAATCTCAAACTATGGAACACGTCCTCCAAAACAGCATGTATAATAAAACACTGAGATGCACCTACCTCTCAAGAAACTATTCTCTATGATTCTACATAGGAACTACAACAATCCAATTTATCCAAAAGACATAACAATAATTATAGACAGTAAATGTGTAATAGTAATAGTAGCAGCAGCAACAATAACATGAAGAAGAAGATGGAGACATAAAAACTGAATTAATGCATTCTTAACTTTTCAAAATCTCTGATCTACCTGATATTGCCAACTGTTTATATCCAGGAGATTTAATTTCTTACATATTTCTTACATTTTAAAACTGGTGACAGTGTAGATTCAGTTGTATTGTTTATGGTCTTGCTCTTAGACCCAATGCCAAGTTGTGGCATATGCAAGTATTTTTCAAATGTTTTGTTGTTTCTTATAGAACGTTGTGTACACTTGGTTGTAGAGAAAGAAGAGCAGTTTCAAATGATGTCAAGGGCTGATCAGCTGTAAACATGGTTTCACATGAGTGTTTCAAACTCTTTGGTATTATTCAGTTATGCCAGAGTGCTTCATTTTGATCCGAGGGTTTCCTGCTAATGTTGGCAACTCTGCTAATAAACTGATAACACTGCTACCGCTAATGTTGGTAACTCTGCTAATAAACTGATAACACTGCTACCAGACATCCTATTACTTCATACAAAACTCAGTTTTTATATTTATATATATTTTTTTTCAACGCATTTCTTTTTTTTATAAATGAAACTGCAACCACACACTGGATGAGGATCTTTTCACACAAACAATCTCCATCAAGGTACACATTACTGATAAGCCTGGCATAGCAAAGAGAGCATTCCAAATCTTCTGCATGCTCCAAGAACTGAAACATCCCACCAACATCAAGAACATCACTGGACAGATGAACAAAGTGCCTGAATTCACAGCATGCAGGACAAAAACAAAACATCAAAATTACTCTGTATCATAAAAACAAAGATGACTGTTCTAGAATGTTATTATCAGAACTGGTCAAACCAAAACTGCTCAGAACCCTCTCCAACTGGTTTTTCTAGTAATTGGCTGTATGTGCTTCTCCGTCATAGCTAATGACACGCAGCTCACCTGGGTTCCCATGATGACTGACAAATTCATTTATTACCTTCACTTCATTTTCTCACAGCAAGTCATCAGCCCATTCTCTGTCTGACATAATGTCTGTCTGTCAACATCATCACCACATCAGCTATAAAGAACAGCATTCTGCACTTCCAGCAGCATCAGAACAAGAACTGAGCATTTAAACATTACAGACAATATTCATGCACTGTTTGACTCTAAGAATGCCTCATTATCTATTATCACCAAATAAAATAAAACCATACCTTGAGGACGGAGCATGTACTGACCATCCAAAGTCTGCTATTTTCAGGTCACCCTTAAGGCCCAGAAGTAAGTTCTCAGGCTTGATATCTCTGTGAATGACTTTCTTGCTGTGGCAGTATGAAAGTGCATCTGCCAGCTGAGATATATACTATGAAATGAAGGCAATAAATATGTAATAGTAATAGTAACAGTAGCAGCAGCAACAATAACAATAACATGAAGAAGAAGATGGAGACATAAAAGCTGAATTAATGCATTCTTAACTTTTCAAAATCTCTGATCTACCTGATATTGCCAACTGTTTATATCCAGGAGATTTAATTTCTTACATATTTCTTACATTTTAAAACTGGTGCCAGTGTAGATTCAGTTGTACTGTTTATGGTCTTGCTCTTAGACCCAATGCCAAGTTGTGGCATATGCAAGTATTTTTCAAATGTTTTGTTGTTTCTTATAGAACGTTGTGTACACTTGGTTGTAGAGAAAGAAGAGCAGTTTCAAATGATGTCAAGGGCTGATCAGCTGTAAACATGGTTTCACATGAGTGTTTCAAACTCTTTGGTATTATTCAGTTATGCCAGAGTGCTTCATTTTGATCCGAGGGTTTCCTGCTAATGTTGGCAACTCTGCTAATAAACTGATAACACTGCTACCGCTAATGTTGGTAACTCTGCTAATAAACTGATAACACTGCTACCAGACATCCTATTACTTCATACAAAACTCAGTTTTTATATTTATATATATTTTTTTTCAACGCATTTCTTTTTTTTATAAATGAAACTGCAACCAACACACTGGATGAGGATCTTTTCACACAAACAATCTCCATCAAGGTACACATTACTGATAAGCCTGGCATAGCAAAGAGAGCATTCCAAATCTTCTGCATGCTCCAAGAACTGAAACATCCCACCAACATCAAGAACATCACTGGACAGATGAACAAAGTGCCTGAATTCACAGCATGCAGGACAAAAACAAAACATCAAAATTACTCTGTATCATAAAAACAAAGATGACTGTTCTAGAATGTTATTATCAGAACTGGTCAAACCAAAACTGCTCAGAACCCTCTCCAACTGGTTTTTCTAGTAATTGGCTGTATGTGCTTCTCCGTCATAGCTAATGACACGCAGCTCACCTGGGTTCCCATGATGACTGACAAATTCATTTATTACCTTCACTTCATTTTCTCACAGCAAGTCATCAGCCCATTCTCTGTCTGACATAATGTCTGTCTGTCAACATCATCACCACATCAGCTATAAAGAACAGCATTCTGCACTTCCAGCAGCATCAGAACAAGAACTGAGCATTTAAACATTACAGACAATATTCATGCACTGTTTGACTCTAAGAATGCCTCATTATCTATTATCACCAAATAAAATAAAACCATACCTTGAGGACGGAGCATGTACTGACCATCCAAAGTCTGCTATTTTCAGGTCACCCTTAAGGCCCAGAAGTAAGTTCTCAGGCTTGATATCTCTGTGAATGACTTTCTTGCTGTGGCAGTATGAAAGTGCATCTGCCAGCTGAGATATATACTATGAAATGAAGGCAATAAATATGTATATGTAACTGAGGGCAATACACAATCATCTCTTAACCTACCACACACTGCTGAAACAGCTTTTCAACAAACTAAAAATGAAATAGCGCGGTAAAACTGTTTTGTTCTGTAGGTGGGGTGTTCAGGAAACTTCAGGAAACACTAAAAATAATGCTAGTTTCCAGTAAAACAACTGTGAAAGTATTTTTTTTTTTACAAAATATGCTCATGTCTCATGGGCGTTGTTTGGTAGGTTAAAAGTTTAAAATAATAAATATATTGTTCAGTAGTCATTAAAACTTTGTACATGCAGCTAAAAGAGTATAATCATTCAATTTCTATTTACACTGTTGTAATGGAGAGAATATCTAATCTAATCTAATCTATATATAGAATATAGCTGTGTTTAAGTATTGCCAGTGGTATCTGAGCCAGCAAATGGTATCCTTCTTCTTCTTCTTCATTTGCATTGTCTGTCTATATCTGCAGTCCTGTCTCTTGGACAAATTTCACTGTTTTTTGTAATTCATGTATGGAACCATAGAGCTTATCTTCTTTGGTGGTTTCAGTGCGCCAGTAATATTTCTCAGTATCTCATAGTTGATGCAGTTTTGGAGGATATGTTCCACAGTTTCGGGCACCTGGGCACATGTAAATAGATTAGTAGTATCAATCTTAAACTTTGTATACATATGACTTCGGAGTTGGCTGTGTCCTGTTCGGAGATGAAAAATGGTGACTTGTTTATTTCGTGACTTGTTTATTTCTATTTAGCATGTGATAGTCATCATGTGGTGGTGTTTGTGGCTTCCTGTAGGTTTTTATCATGCTTTTCTTCTGATTATAGGTGATTGGTATGTCTGGTTGCTCCATTTCAGTGCCCTCTTTGACAAGATGGTCAGCTTTCTCATTGCCTGGTATCCCACAGTGGGAGGGAATCCACTGCAAAGTGACTCCATGTTGTAAGCCAATTTTTGACAAGGCATCCTTAAGGTCTGGTGTTTGTTGCACTGAAGAGCTTCCAGTACTGATCTTGCATCTGTGAGAATTACTACGGGGCACGTAACAATTCTGGAGTCTGATAGTTTTTCAACTGCAGCAATAACTGCCCTAACTTCTGCATCATAGTTGTTGCAGTATTTTCCAGTAGGTATGGAAATCTTGTCAGTGGTGTTGTTTGGATATTCAATATGTGCTCCTGCCACTCCATTCTTTATGGCATTGTGTGCAGATCCGCCTGTATACACACGTATCCAGGTGTCACATGGATATTTGTCATCTAGCAAATTAAGTGTGGCTGTTGATCTTACAAGACTGCTCTGCATCTCACCACTCTGCACACCTTTCACTTCAGTCTGAATAGTTATTTGTGTATAATCTGTTTCTTTCCATGGTGTATGCTCTGGTACAGATGATAATGGAGCGACTACAGTTGGAAGGTCAGGTATCAGCTTACGCATACGCTTGGCCTGATGAATGAATCTGCTTCTTTTAAGCCGTCTTAGTGCCAAGTTATTGAATCTCTCCTTCAGGGGATGGCTTACAGAGCTGAGGAATTTCTCTCCCAAGGTCATGACCTTTGTGTCTCTACATTCCTTTAGCGCTGGAACACCAACTATTTTCTGCATTTCTACTACTGGTGGTGTGGACCTCATGGCACCTGTGATAGTCTGTAGTGATTGATTTTGTACCTTGTCTAGATTATGCAGCATAGTGTTTGATGCTGTGCACCAAGATGTTGAGCCATATTCTAAATGTGGTAGAATACTTTGCTGATATACATTCTTGAGGATTCTTTCACTAGCTCCCCATGTGGTTCTACTCAATTTTCTTAATATGGCTAGTTTTCTTCTGGCTTTTGCTTCTACACTGTTGATGTGTTGCTTCCAGGTCAATTTTGAGTCAAGACTCACTCCTAGGTAAGTGGGTTGGTTGTCCATCCTTAAGGATATTTCATTTACAAAGATCTTACCTACTAGATGAGAGAGTGAACAGAGTGGTACTTGATTTCTCTGTGTTGATACTTACACACCATCTGTTTGTCCATGATGTCAAGATGTCTGCTGCTCTTTGGAGTCTCTGTATAGCAATTGTCACGTATTCATCTGTACACCACATGACCAGATCATCTGCATACAGTGCCGCTTTGATTCCACAGGGAAGTTCCTTGACCAGGTCATTAATGAATACCAGGAATAATGTAGATGAAAGGACTCTTCCTTGTGGTACACCGTGTTGCAGCAGTACTTTCTGGCTTTTGTGTCCATCCAGTAATACTCTAGCTCTTCTATTGTGTAAATAAGACTTCATCCACTTGTACAGTCTTCCATTCACATTGCAGTTTCTTATTTTCCACAGTAGACTTTTTTTCCATACTTTATCAAAGGCTTTCTTCAGGTCTATCCACGCTGCTGGTACAAGGTTTTTCTCTTGGAATGCATCCTCAATCTCTTGAGTTAGGTCACTTGATATTCTGTATTGTAGTGCTGCCTAAATCCTGTTTGTTGTGGAATGAGGTTTTCACTTTCTAGGTACCATTTTAGCCTCAGTTCAATGATGTGTCCCATCAAATGGTATCCAATCAAGACTACATTTCATTTCCCAGCAATGCCCATAGGAATAGACATGGAATAACTGTCTTCCTCATTTTAGTGAGACCTAAGATTTGCTCTGAAAATCATGTCACCATACCTCTCTCCTCATCCAATATGATACCATTCACCAAAGCATCCGCAGCCATGATCTAAGGCTTGCACTTACAGTTTTAATCAATTGCTGGATGAAAGACCCTGCTCATAAAGTTGATGTAAATAAATTCATGCTATAATTATCACTGGAATAAGAATCAGTTTGCACCAAATGCAAAAAAAACTTCTACATGTCATATATTCATTTCTTTTCCTATCATATTTTTACAAATTACAGCATATGTTATTTTTTTAAGCGATTAACTTTATTACATCCTGATGTCAGTGATTCAACTTTTGTTACAAAAGTTCAGTGTTTGTTATGATGGTGTTCCAACTTACTTTTGATGTTCTCTCATCATCAAATCTCTTATGCTTTTGCAACTCTTTGTAAAGTTCACCTTTTGGGGCATATTCCAAGATCAAATAGATGCGAGATTCATCGTAAAAATAACCAAACAGTTTGAGGATGTGAGGGTGCCTAATGATAAGAAAAAAAAAAGATAAGCAGATTTTACTTAGTAAAAGAGTTAAATCATTTTCTGTTCAAGTAATTACAGCTAAGAATTTTACTTTTTTTTTTTCAGCTAACAATACAACATATACTTATATCACTGTGCAACTTAATTTTTAACTTTTGTAATCAACAGTTTATCAAATTTTCAGTCTTTTCTTTGTGTCAGGTAATGGAATGTCCAAGTCTCCTTCAGCTGTTTCATATTTTCTATACTGCACAATGATGATGTTTCTTGAGATCTCAGAGTAAAAGCCAGTCAAGAAGACCATACTGCTGTTTCCTCTTATCATTTGCAGTTCCCTGCAGCATCACTCTGAGTACCAAGTTAAACTCTCATTCTTTTGGGAAATACAAGTAATAGTGTAGGTGAAAGGACTCCTCCTTGTGGTACACCATGTCGCAGCAGTACTTTCTGGCTTTTTTTTCTTTACGAGAAAAAAAAACAAACAACAATACAATGGAAACGCCAGCTGCTCACATGAATCCAAATTCATATTAACTTTCCATTCTTTAAGTAATGAAAATATGAGTGAAAGTGAGATTGTGGTAAAAGTACCACAATGCTGTATTAAGTGGATGAAAGTACACTACAGGTTTGAAAAAAAAAAAAAAAAGGGAAAACAAAAAATCAATAATTTGGCTAAAATCATTTTGCATAATACTGCATTTTTTTTGTTTCAAAGATATTCTTATACTGCTTTGGTTCAGAATTCGAACTTATACATAAAAGGTTTATGATGTTACTGCTGACTCAGCCTGCTTGTGGAGTTGTACTCTTCAACTCACTGCTACAAACCGATATCTTCAAGCGTTTGCATCAAACTGTTGTTCTGCCTAATACCCAGGAAGACCTATAAACACATGGCAAAGGTGAAGCAGAGATTAAGAAAAAAAACTACACCTCTAGATGGATAGAAGAAACAGCCCAGAGTAGAAATAAATGGAGAGCCATTGTTGATGGCCTATGCCCTAGATAAGGGGTAAAGAATGCAAGGGAGGAAGGGAGGGAATGTCCGATGTGCTGTATTTGTCCAAGTGTAGGGGTAAGATGAGTGACTCTGGTGCTGTCTGAATCAGAGGTGGTTCAGTTTCATACAGGTGTCCATGTAACAGGCATGCTGGTGAGTAACACGGCAATATTTTTGTGATTGTTCAAAAGTGTGTCTTTAGGTCAAGATTAGAATACTGTGATTTGTTTTTATTTAAAACAAATGACATTATACAATACACCATATCTGCCTGGCTATGCAAGTCAGAGTTACGCTTACTGCATTACCATTCTGACTTCTTACATTTCCTCAGAATCTGCTCCATCGGTATCAAGACAATATTCTTTCTCCTTTCTGTGATCATGTCATACCATTTTTGTCTGGTTATTTATTCTGAGTGGAAGAAAACTTGGTCTTCAGTTTCATCAAGAACAGAAGGTAATCCTTCTTTGGTCATATCAAATGACATGATGGTCTAGAGAAAACAAAGGACAGCATGGTTCCTGGGGTTAAAAAAAAAAAAAAAGGCTCAAGATATCACTAAAACTCTAAACACCACATTCAATAAGACAGTCATGCTGTCCAGACAATGAGGTTGGTTAAGCTATCCTGGCTAGACAACTGGCTATCAAGCGAGCAGCAATCTGTGAAGGACATGCCACTTCACCCACCTTAAGTGTGTCTGAATCTCAATTTCTCGTCTCAGCTGGTGTTCCACTTGAGCCTTCTGTAACTGGGACTTAAACATCAGCTGAATGAAACAAAGCAAACATGCCACTAAAAATATGTGGATCAGTCAACATGTCAAACCACAAACTAAACATGTTTTAATTATTCACTTGCTGCTAAAAGATTATAGCATACAGCAGCAGTGAGATCCACCATAGTCAATCACTGATGATTATCAACATACTGTTCATACATACAACAGATGCCTCTCACAGAAGCAGTAAATAATGTTCTTTATTCCAGAGGATTTGGATTATGCACAAAAATATAACACTATTACTGCACATTCACCAACACATACAGGAGAAAACAAGCATAACAGGTACAATCTGCAGTCAAGTGACACTGAACATCAATACCAAGACATCAGAAACAATGAAACATCTTTATGCTTTTCTCTCTACACTCAAAAGAAAAACTTTAGGGTCCGACATTCCTAGTTCTCAGGTTTTGAAGCCATCAATCTTTCTTTCATGCATATACTGAAAAGGGATTTTTCAGAAACATCAATATACTAAAAGAAGGAATAGAATCACTGCACATACTTGGCAGAACAAGAGAACAACAACAACAAAAATTGAAAGCTCATATACTTGGACATTAAAAAGGTCAAAAGTTAACCAGTTCACAATATATATCCTCAGCCACAAAGATATGCAAGATAAAATAAACAAGCTAACTCAGAATGCAAACAACTTAGGACTAAAGATCAACGTAGGAAAGACAATGTTAATGAAGCAAAACGTGAACAACAGAAATGTACTCAGAGTAGATAACAAGTTAGTGGAGGAGGTCAACGAATTTGTATATCTTGACAGTAGAGTAGTAGAAAATTGAGACATCACAGAGGACATCAACAGCAGACTTACTAGAGCAAACCAGGCTTTTGCAATGCTACAGACTATATGGAAACCTAAAAAACTAAGCATGAATAAAAAAAATCAAGATATTTAAGAGTAATGTTCTAAGTGTACTACTCTATGGAAGTGAATGCTGGAAAATCACCAAAACCATAGAAATCAAGTTGAATTCTTTCCAGACTAAATGTTTACAACGAATCAGAAAAATATTATGGCCAAACACCATAAGAAATAACATCTTGTTGGCAGAAATGCAGATGAAGCCACTGACAACAATTATTGAGGAAAGACGCTGGTGATGATTGGGACATGTGCTCCGAATGACTGACAACTCACTACCAAAAATAGCACTTTATGGACACCACAGGGGAACAGAAGTAAGGGTAGACCAAAAGAGACATGGAGAAGAACAACAGAGAGGATGTTGAGCAATAGAGGGCTCACCTGGACAAGAGCAGAAAAAAAGACAAAGGATAGGCATTTGTGGAAAACCTGTGCAGAAGCCCCATGTGCCCTGAAGGTTCATTGAGAGAGAATATATATACTAACCTACTTCAGTGTTTATCAATTATAAAACTGCTTGCTCAGCACTACTGACACTTCAAAAATAAAGAAACAAACCTTAAGAGCTACAATATATTTGCTCTTCTTTTCTCGAGCCAAGTATACATTTCCGAACTTTCCCTTTCCCAGAGGTCGTCCAATATCAAAGTCAGCCAGGGACCATTTGCTGGAGGAAAAAATATCAATAAAAATAATTAAAGGGCTTAGAACACACATTTTATCTATGAAAATGACAACAACAGCATGTTTTCCCAAGAAAACTAAATAGAAGCTTCATCCAGCTGCTAAAATTGGGTAGTGTGTGTATATATATATATATAAAGTTCATTATCATGGCAAACAAGCAACTGGTTAAACAAAAATTTCATGAGTTACTAAAAAATTATATTCTTACATAAATTATATATATATATAATAAATTTCTGTCAAATATGCAAATGGCTTTGTGTAGTTTCTTTTGTTCATACAAATCATATATTGTTTAAAAGTCATGTTTACATTATTCCTATGATTAAACTCTTCCCATGCCGTACAGCCCTTTACGACTGCTTCTGGTCTACACGTGCCACCCGTACAGCCCTTTGCGGTTTTATGTTTTGTTTCACTGACAAAGTGAAAGTAACCAGTGTAACTTTTTATTGTAAACGTTTTATTTGAGCATGTCCAGTGATCCTTTTTGTCACCTTCGAAGCATGGTTAGCAACGAGTGTGAAATTCAAAGTTTTGATCGAGAATTTTCAATTTTGTGTGACGTAGATAAGCATATGGACATGCCCTATGACCAGACCATTGTTCTTGAATGTACCCCCAAGTAGATCTAGTCTTATTAGATGGACTGGAGATGTAGTTAGAAGGTTATTTCAGACATTTTTAGTGAGCATGCCACATATCATCACAAGATAAGATTATACAGATCTATAAGTAGACCTAGACATCGCCGATGGTAAGTAGTGTAGATCTAGACTTAGCCGATGGTAAGTAGGACACAATCATCAGCTAAAAGTGGCCACGACCGCAAAATGCTGAAGTCGGAGACACTGGACCAGGGAAGTCTAGATAGGCAACCACCTCTCACCCGGCGAGGATGTTTGCGTATCCTAATCACGCTGAAATTTTCCGGTGAGAAAGTCCAACCCTGAACTGGATGGGCAAGCACCTCTCACCCGGCGGTGATACATGGGTATCTCAAAACACGTCGAGGTTTTCCGGTGAGAAAGTCCAACTCTGGCCTGGGTGGGCTACCGCTTCTCACCCAGCGGGGATGCATTGATATCCTAAACACGTCGAGGTCTTCCGGTGAGAAAGTACAACCCTAGACTAAACTGGTGCAATGAAAACCACGGTGTCACGCAATCCTGCTTCCAAGACCTACCAAGAATACAGGCTAAAGCCCTGTGATACTCTGAACCCCTTGTGGTCCTCTCGTGGATCTCGTGTGGTCTTTTCGGGGACCACGGGACCTAATGAGGACCACAGGCGTGAATTCAGTAGGATCACAGTGCGGTTTTTTGTGGTAGAAGCAAACGAAGAAGAAGAATCAGCTAAAAGTGTTCTCCTATTTCAATTTTCCTTAAAAAATTGCATTTATGAAATCATACATTTACAGTTATTTTGATGCATAATATGTATGCTTTTAACATGGAAATACTTTTTTTACATTCACTTTTTCAACTATACCCACTATACATATCAAGACGCATGCTTTTAATCTGGTAGAAGTGGAACACCTGCATTTCTGCCTGTGGCAGGGAAAGAATTAAGTATCTGAGATGTGTTACTTGTAAGACTAAACATGAAATATTCCACCTTCCCCTTAAAAGACTTTTCTGCCATAGACTATTAGGTTTTTCTCATCTGTTTATCTGTCAATGTTCTTTCCTTCAGATGTTTCTTAGCAAGGAAGAACAAAAACCAAAACATAAAAAGAAATGGAGACACACTAAATCAAGTAACAAAATACAAAAATTTGGAACATTTGATATGATGGGAAATGTTATCAGGAAATTAATAAAAGAATAGAAATGGCCACATGTGCATTCAACAAAATAAAAGAAAAAGTACTCATATCAAAACATATACCTGGACAAATGATGATGAGACTCATCAGGTGTTATGTATAACTTCACACTACTTTATAGTGTAGAAGCATGGACAGTAAATAAGAAAATGGAAAAGAAAATTGAGGAGCTTGAATGTTAATACATAGAACAACAGAAACTTCATGGACAGAAAATAAAACAAAGTACTAAATAAATAGAAACTTAAAAAAGAGAAATAATGAAAAACAGAACCAGACAGTTCAAATATTTTTGACTGTACCAAAAGGCATAATACAATAATGCAAGTCATCATCATCATCACTGCCTTTCACTCCCTTGAAAGCATAGGCCAAGGATAAAAGCTCTCCATTAATCCCTGTTCTTGGATTTATTCTCTGCTTCCTTCCATGTATATCCCTTGTGTCTGAGCACTGTCATAATTTCTCTTCTCCAAGTAAGTCTAGGTCTTCCTCGTTTTCTATTATGCAAGCCATACTAGTGGCAAGAAAGAGCAAGAGGTTGACACTGTGTAAATAGCTGAACAAAGTAAAGGGATAGACCGGACAGAACTTGGCCATGTGCACTATGAAAATGAAGAACAGAACAAGTTGGAGAACCATCACTGCAGCCAATCTTCCATGGAAGGGTATAAGATGGTGATAATTAACTAAATGTATTCCTTGTTTTCTCTATATTAACAACAACAACAACAAAAAATGAGCTACCTGTCCCAGAAAACTTTAGTCTTCTCCTTTACTGTATTAAAAATAAAAGAAAAAAATTCTGAATAGAAAAATGTTAAGAAAACTCTTACTTGTAGCAGTCTAAATTAATCCTAGGTTTGTTCTACATGATGCATTCTTTACCTATAGTCTACACTTGTTAAAACATAAAATATCTTTTAAAAAATTATCATCCTGTGCCATTTCACCAGAGAAAAGTGGCTGCAATTAATCCCAACCTCACTCTAACAAAGTTGGACATACTGCCTCATGACATTTCATCACTGTGTCCTCTCGTATGCACCTCTGTACCACTGTTATCATCTTCCTCTTTTGCCCTCAATATTTTCTTCAAGTGATGTTTTCCGTATATTATTAATGCTTCTTTAAACGAACTCTTATGGGAAGTGAACATAGAAAATAAGAGAATACATCAAGAATGGAATGCAATGAAGGTTCTAAAAGCTGAGAAACACATGATGGGACTCAAAGACAGAAATACTGGAAAGTCTTTTCAATGGTTTGTGCTCTCTGGAGGAGGGGCTATGACCGCTGACTGACTAACCCCTCTGACCAGGCCAAGAAATGTCATCACAGCGAGCTAAAACACAACACTGAATATTTACAAGGAAACTAGCAACAACATAACATGTCGGAGGAAACTGGTAATAACTGTCACAAGAAACTAACATAGGGCCTTTGTTATCTGTGTCATTATTTTCCTTTTCTGCATCTTTTTCCACTGGCACCCGCACTGGCAGTTTCAAAGCTGCTGTACTGTCTCCACCAAGTTCAGATGTAACAATAGGCTTCAAGGCACGACTGCTGGGATCCATCTGCCACTGCCAAAAGAAAAAGGTGTCATTTGTATATTTTTAAATTTACGGTCAAAAGATACAAATATCCATTTATTATTCCAAACTGCGTTCAGTTTCTTATTCTATTAAATGATAATCAAACAACCTTGAACAAACATACCTGGCTATTAAAAACTAAGGCTGTGAGCTGGTACACAAAATCTTCAACCCAAGAGTCCTTTATTTTTCCAACTCTGATTTTACAACCCTGATTTTAAAAATGGCACATTTGTTGTACCAACTCTGGGAATATCATAACCCTAAACAGCACACAATAATAAACATACAGTAAGCTCTATGTACGAGTGGTGCTTATGGTAAACAGGCTGTTGTAATTCTACAGCCTGATCAGCTGGGTAAACTCTGATTCCCGCCAGGAAAAGACTGCTGGGAATAGTTCCTTATATCAATTCTGAGAATTTATGAAAGCCACAACATTTCATCGTTCATTCAGTATGACACCTGTGTCACTTGCACCAGGAAGTCAGTTGTCAAGAGCACCATGCCTACAGCTACTGTTATCTTCCTGATAATAGTCAGCTGGATGATTTCAGCTGCCAGTGCAGTGAATATGTTGAAACACAGGCTGATGATGGACTAATAGTGGATTACAGTGGCTTCTTGAAGATCACAGTGGACCAAAAATGTGGACTTCATAATCATGGTAAGTCCTATTCCCAGCTAACTGAGTCAGTCATCAGGAACACTAACTGGAATGTGGAATAAGGCCTGCTAACTCGGGTACACTGGTCCTGGCAGTTGTACAGTTGCTCCAGCACCATCATCTTTACACTGTGGCAAATCTACAATGAACTGCTGTGGTGATATTATCAAAACTATGACAAAATTAACACTACCACCACCTGAAGTAGTGAACTGTAAGAGCGGAAATGGCACTTATTTCACATTTAGGTGAGCGAAAGCAAACAATGGTAACATTTTAAGATAATTAAAAAGTGACAAATGTGTGTGGAAAATGACTTCGGTCGTTTAGCACCAAGTATGGTGATTTTTTTTTTCTTTCTTAACGGACTTAAGATCTCTATCTTCTATCGCCTCTCCCCCTTCTTCACCCCCCACCCCATCTTTCTTTCCCCCCCCCCCAGAAAAAAAAGCGCGAGTAACTTACCACTGTATGACATATACTTCAGTATTAAATTCACTTTCCTCTCACCTTCAAATGCGTCTGATTACTACCCTACAATAAAAAAAGTCTACAGAAACTGCTGGGAATTTGTATTCCTGTAAACATGTGAATGGCCGACATGATTTGAGTTTGAAAAATAAAACATCAAACTAACTTTTTCTATTACCAATATTTCAACCTACCAGCAATGATGGAAGACGTTAAAGGATTAAAAATTAATCGCTAAATCGAGTCACTGGTGGAACTAAGGATTTGTAGATGGGGCAAAACCGCTTCAGGATGCCAAGTCGTGCAGTCCTGCGAATGTGTCAAAATTCGAATTGGACGTTCCAAAACACAGGTCAACGACTGAAATTAAGACTTGCCTTGAATTAAAACGATACTCAGCGTCGTATCCAGTCAACTTTGTATCAATAACTCGCATAGATTTAACACGCAAGTATATAATCTAACAAAGAAAGCAGGCTGTTAATAGAATCTAAACCTTACAAGCCAATGGCTCATAAGTATAATGGCGCTACCGAAATCGAAGGGGTAACATACTTTGACTACGGCTTTTGATTGGCTAGCGGGCGGTCAGGGGAAAGCTACTCGCGTTTATATATACCTGAGCGCTTCTCTCCCTTATCCACTTCTTTTTTTCATGTGAGATGTCCTTTGCATAATGTCCCTCTCACAGTCTCCCTGAATGCAATACGATCTTGCACAAGTTTACCGACGTCTCACAAGGACACATTCTGGCTTTCCATGATGTCCTGAGTTCACCTGCGGCGAGGTCGTCCATTTTCTCTTTTGCCAGACGTAGTGACTTTTACTTAGGGTTGCTAGATTCTGTTATGGAAAAACCGAAACATTTTTCTCGGACCGAAAAAAAAAGACTTCGAGTATCACCATTAATTACTAATAAACAATAGCCGGCATGTCCTAAAATGTAAGAATTTTGCTTTTAAATAGCATGTCCAAGGAAAGAATATAAGTTACGACATACTAATATTATCGCTCAGCTCAGAAGACCAGAAACTATTGTATTTTATTCGCTTTTCTTTCCGCCCCCTCCCGCCACACGTATCTAACACAGCCACTGAACTTTTTTTCACAATCTACAAGAAGACAAGATTCGTCTCCCACTTTCACTTTCTAAACTACTGTCTCCGCCACAAAATAATTCCTAAAGGTTTCTCGTCATCTTTTTACCCGATGTTAAACAGTTCTACCGTCGACTACGACTTAAGTATCACTTTACTAACAAAGAATCTAATCAACTCACATAAAACCCCATTTCCCGTTACGACCATCATAAATATCGCTGGACACCTTCCCCCTGGGCTTCCCAAGCTTTATATCTGTGCATTGATACTGCGTGGCGTGAAATCCAGAACCTCCGACCACCAGCACTTAGACATTTCAACCTAAACAAGGGAGAGTCTAATGCATTGTCCAGACTCCGGCGTCAACATGACATAGTAATAAAGCCAGCAGATAAAACATCGAATCTCGTAGTTTGGAAAAAAAAAAGATTATATATTGCGGAGGGAATGTCCCAACTCAGCGACACAAAATTATATGCCCCACGTAAAAACAAAGCTACCCGTTCAAATAATGATAAAGTAGAAGCAGCCAGACTTGATTACAGAAGGTGGCCTCCCACCCCAAGCTGCTTCTCTTCACATCAAGGACAGCTGTTTAGGCAACCCCACTTTCTATCTTCTTCCTAAAATCCACAAACCCGGTCATCCTGAACACCCTATTGTATCAGCATGCTCATGCCCCACTGAGCACATTTCTGACTTTTTGACAGCATCTTCCAACAGCTAGTACACAAATTACCCTCCTTTTTTGAAAGATACAAACACGCCTTAACTTCTGATGTCTTCTTCTTCTTCTTCGTTCGCTTCTACCACCAAGACCGCACTGTGATCCTACTGAATTTACTCCTGTGGTCCTCGTTAAGTGCCGTGGTCCACCGTGTGGTCCCCGAAAGGACCACACGAGATCCCCGAGGACCACAAGAGGTTCAGAGTATCTCAGGGCTTGAGCCTTTATTCTTGGTGGGTCTCAGAAGAGGGATTGCGTGACACCGTGGTTTTTCGTTGCACCATTTTGGTCTAGAGTTAGACTTTCTCACCGGAAGACCTCGACGTGTTTTGAATATCAGTATATCCCCGCTGGGTGAGAGGTGGTAGCCCACCCAGGCCAGAGTTGGACTTTCTCACCGGAAAACCTCGACGTGTTTTGAGATATCCGTGTATCACCGCCGGGTAAGAGGTGGTTGCCCATCCAGCCCAGTGTTGGACTTTCTCACCGGAAAACCTCAGCGTGATTAGGATACGCATACATCCCTGCCAGGTGAGTGGTGGTTGCCTATCTAGACTTCCCTGGTCCAGTGTCTCTGACTTCAGCATTTTGTGGTCGTGGCCGCTACCCTTCCTAGTTGTGACCAGGATGGAGCTTTTGTCCAGGAGGACGAGTCCTCGCCACTAGTGACTTCCACCCCTAGGTTGAGCCGGTTCAGGCATATTATCCCACTATGGGCGTGTTTGGGACGTGACCGACCTCTAGAGCAGAGGTACCTCGACATGCTTAGCCTTCAAGTTTCACCCCTGGTATGAGCCGGTTTAGGCATATTTCACCAGTGTAGGTGTATTTCGGACGTGGCCGACCTCTAGAGCAGAGGTGCCGTGGTATGTATAGCTCTCGTAGCGATACTACTGGACTTACCGATTAAACTTCATTTTATCCTTTCCTTCACCTCTTCACATCGGCGCCGCACAGCAACCCTTATTTCTTTTTCCGCATTTTCTTCCTTGACCGGGAGGAGCTTCACTCCACGCGCGGCATTCGAAAAGTCTCGCCAGCAGCGTCTTAACCTCTTGGTTAAGCCGGTTCAAGCATTTCACTCGATATGACTGCACTCAGGACGTGACCGACCTCCAGACCTGAGCTGCCGTGATTTGACTGTTTGCTTCGCTTTATCTTTTCTACCACCTTTTCCTCAGTGATGCAGCGCGGCAACCCCATTTGCACCTTTCTTCATTGGCCAGGAGGAGCACCGTTCCACGCACGGCAGTTGAAGAATCTCGCCAGCAGCGAACTTCTGATGTGATCACACTCTTAACACCACACCTATCACATCTTTCTCCTTGATGTCTGCTCCCTACATATCTCTATCTCCCATGAGGATGAACTCTTAGCACTCCGCTATTTTGTCGACAAAGAACCCTCACCCCACCACTAACACTTACACTTACACCATAATTAGACTTACACAGCTAGTAAGGTCACCAGTATGCCACAAAAGACCTAAACAAATTTATTGAATTCGCCAACTCACTTAATCTTATCTTATATCCTTCCCTTACCGTTAAACGTAGGACTCGCAAGGTAGTTCGCCAATTTTTCCTGTCTTCGACGAGTCTTTCAACCTCGTCAATGGATTTTATACCTATTAATTTGGCCTCTCTTAACAATGTCCTCTTCAGAGTTTCACGCGGTCAGCTTCTTTTTCTTTGGCCTGTTGTATTCCATTTTATAGCTTGTTTTGGGATTCTCTGAGTGTTTCTTCTCATCACGTGACCAACATATGTCCATCTCCTTTTCCTGATCACCCATGAGACTGGTTCAGTCATCTGTCTTATCTCTGCATTGTTTTTGAATTCGTTCCACTTGATGCCAAGTATTTTCCTTAGGCATTTGCTTTCAAAAGAGTTTAATTTCTTGTCTATTTCTTTAGCTATTTTCCAGCTTTCGCATGCATAAATGAGGGTAGATATCAAGTTTGAATTGAATAGTCTTAACTTGGTTTTTGTGCTTATAACTTTTGAATACCATATGTTCTTAAGGTTCTTGAAGATCGATGCTGCTTTTGCCATTCTAACATCCTTTCTGGTGTCACCATCCTGGTCTATATAGCTGCCAAGATATGCTTCTTCTTCTTCTTCGTTCGCTTCTACCACCAAAACCGCACTGTGATCCTACTGAATTTACGCCTGTGGTCCTCGTTAGGTCCCGTGGTCTCCTGTGTGGTCCCCGAAAGGACCACACGAGATCCACGAGAGGACCACAAGGGGTTCAGAGTATCTCAGGGCTTTAGCCTGTATTCTTGGTGGGTCTCTGAAGCGGATTGCGTGACACCGTGGTTTTCGTTGCACCAGTTTAGTCTAGAGTTGGACTTTCTCACCGGAAGACCTCGACGTGTTTTGAGATATCTGTGTATCACCGCCGGGTAAAAGGTGGTTGCCCATCCAGTCCAGAGTTGGACTTTCTCACCGGAAAACCTCAGCGTGATTAGGATACGCAAACATCCCCGCCGGGTGAGAGGTGGTTGCCTATCTAGACTTCCCTGGTCCAGTGTCTCCGACTTCAGCATTTCGCGGTCGTGGCCGCTACCCTTCCTAGTTGTGACCAGGATGGAGCTTTTGTCCAGGAGGACGAATCCTCGCCACTAGTGACTTCCACCCCTGGGTTGAGCCAGTTTAGGCATATTATCCCAGTATGGGCGTGTTTGGGACGTGACCGACCTCTAGAGCAGAGGTACTGTGACATGCATAGCTTTCAAGATTCACCCCTGGTGTGAGCCGGTTTAGGCAAAATTCACCAGTATGGGTGTATATCAGGCGTGACCGACCTCTAGAGCGGAGGTGGCATGACATGTCTAGCCATCAAGTTCCACCCCTGGTGTGTGCCGGTTTAGGCATATTTCACCAGTGTAGGTGTATTTCGGACGTGGCCGGCCTCTAGAGCAGAGGTGCCGTGGTATGTATAGCTCTCGTAGCGATACTACTGGACATACCGATTAAACTTCACTTTATCCTTTCCACCACCTTTCCCATCGGCACCGCACGGCAACCTTTATTTCCCTTCCGCATCTTCTTCCTTGACCGGGAGGAGCTTCACTCCACGCGCGGCATTTGAAGAGTCTCGCCAGCAGTGTCTTAACCTCTGGGACAAGCCGGTTCATGCATTTCACCCGATAGGACTGCACTCAGGACGTGGCCGACCTCCAGACAAGAGGCGCCGTGATTTGACTGTTTGCCTCGCCTTATCCCTTCCACCACTCCTTCCGCAGTGATGCTGCGCAGCAACCCCATTTGCATCTTTCTTCGTTGGCCGAGAAGAGCACCACTCCACGCACGGCAGCCGAAGAATATCGCCAACAGCGGTAGTTGAGCTACCAAACGTGCCACTCATCTACCCTAAGTATCTGGTTTTCAGGCGCCAGATATTCGCCCTCGCCCCTTCTCCTGTCAGTTTAAACAGTTCTGCCACGGGAAGGCCAGGAGCTGGACTTGACTGCCAGAGACTGTGTGAGACTCGCGCCGTTGGAGTGGAAATCGAATACTCCACCCCACCTCCGACAATAGCAGTCCTTAGAACCCCAAGATATGCAAATTGATTGACTTCTTCAATATCTGTTTCTTCTATCTGAATTTTTCCATTTTGATTAATGGGAAGTTTCATTATTTTTATTTTGTCCTTGTTAATTTCAAGTCCTATTTTGCTAGCCAGTGAAGACAGGTTATCTCTTTTTTCTTGCATGGAATTCACATTGTTAGTGATAAGAGCTATGTCATCATCTTCTAGTTGGGTCCCATGTACCCAGTCAAAACTTATGTTACCTGTGCAGCATTTTTTCATTATGAAGTCTATTGTAATTTCAAAAAGCAAAGGAGACAGTATACATCCTTGTTTTACACCTGTTTCAATCTGGAACCATTCACTCATCCCTTCTTCTGTTTTGAGTACACAAACATATTCATTGTAGAAGTCCTTAATGATGTTGACAATTTTAGATGATGTTCCATATAGACTTAAAATTCTCCACAATGAATCTCTATGTATGCTATCAAATCCCTTTTTAAAGTCTATAAAGTTCAGTATTAATGGTTTCTGCTTTTCAATATGTTCTTCAAGTATTATTATTAGAGTAAAGATCTGGTCATGGACACAAAAAAGAACAAATATATCCATACTACAAGAACTTAATATTGAAGAAGCCTGGCTAGTAAAGAGGAGAAAACTTAAATATTTTGGACACATTAAACGTCATGATAATCTAGAGAAAACTGTCTTGGAAGGGTACATAATGGGAAAAAGAAAGAGAGGAAGACCAAGGCGAAGATGGCTGCAAGACATCGTTGATAATCTGCAAATGGATGCATCAGCATCAGGCCATCTTGCTCACAACCAAGAAGCCTACAGGAGTGTTGTAAGGGAGGCAAAGTTCGACAAGGGACATGCAAATGAATGAATGAATGAGTAATTTGTTAAGTGTTCATATTTCGCATCAATATGTTGCCATTGGAAATATGTAAGCCCTTAGTAAACATAACTTTGGTTTCTTGTTTGCACCTTGCCACATACTCTTCATTTGTGCTAGTTTCTGTGATGCAAGTGCTAGTATAATCCCGTAGCGTTTAAAAAAATGTTTTTTTAACCCAAAAATTACGACCTGTTGTATTAGACACATAATGATCGCACTTCTGTACAACTAGAAATTTAACTATGACACCCCCCCCCCCGACCTGTCAGAATGTCAAAGACTTCTGGATCAAACGTAGCCAGGCTCTACTTATACTCTGGTAATGGTGAACATGCCTAAGATCCGAAAGAACATACGTGGGAGTAACTTTAATTGGTGAAAAAAAGAAAATCTAAACTTAGAACAGTTAGTTCACAAACATCTTGCAACGTTTGAGTTTAGTGATGAAACTTCCGGAAAAAAATTACCTTCAAACAAATTGCAACAGACGCCCCCCCCCCCCCCCCATGCTGGTGTAGTAATGTACAAGCATTCGTTAGATACACATTTTGAAGGAATTAGAGAGAGAGAGAGAGAGGGGGGAGGGAGGGAGAAAGAGAGAGAGAAAGGAGATGAAAATGTGGAAGCCTAGTTTAGGGTAGAAGTTTTAGACATGCTATTCCTACGATAGTATAAAACAGATAAAGAATGTAATATGGTGTAAGTAGGCAAAGAATGTAAGATGGTGTAAGTAGGTAAATAATGTAAATCTCTCACGATTTATTACGGTTTTTTTTTCAAATGTCAAACTTTTTTCAACAGACTCCGCCTAAGACTGTTTCCAAATCCAGGTCCTCTTCTCTTTCACTGTCCGACCCTATTCTGACTCCGATTCCGCTGTCTTGGTTCACTTGGACCATGTGCAAACAGAATTCAGAGTTGGTTTGCTTTGTCTCCTATACCTTTCTTCGTTGTTTGTCCACAACGTAAATTTAAAACAGGATCTCCTAGCCTGAGAGCTTAGTTCGTGTAATTACCTTCCAAACATTGTAGACAAAGGAGAGTGATATTGTCTCTCTCACTCTCTCTCTCTCTCACTGGTCTAAATCCTTTGTTTCGAAGGTAATTATACCAACTAAGCTCTCTCGCTAGAAGATATTGTTTTCTCTCTCTCTCTCTCTCTCTCTCTCTGAACCTTAAGTGCCCAGGGCACATGGGGCTTCCGCAAGGGTTTTCCACAAATGCCTGTCCTTTGCCTTTTCCTGCTCTTGCCCAGGTGAGCCCTCTATTGCTCAACATCCTTTCTGTTGTTCTTCTCCATGTCTCTTTTGGTCTACCCTTACTTCTGCTCCCCTGTGGTGTCCATCTTAGTGCTATTTTTGGTAGTGAGTTGTCAGTCATTCGGAGCACATGTCCCAACCATCGCCAGCGTCTTTCCTCAATAATTGTTGTCAGTGGTTTCATCTGCATTTCTGCTAATAAGATGTTATTTCTTATGGTGTTTGACCAAAATAGTTTTCTAATTCTTCGTAAACATTTAGTTTGGAAAGAATTCAACTTGTTTTCTATGGTTTTGGTGATTTTCCAGCATTCACTTCCATAGAGTAGTACACTTAGAACATTACTCTTAAATATCCTGATTTTCATATTCATGCTTAGTTTTTTTTATTTCCATATAGTCTGCAGCATTGCAAAAGCCTGGTTTGCTCTAGTAAGTCTGCTGTTGATGTCCTCTGTGCTGTCTCCATTTTCTACTACTCTGCTGCCAAGGTATACAAATTCGTTGACCTCCTCCACTAACTTGTTATCTACTCTGAGTACATTTCTGTTGTTCACATTTTGCTTCATTAACTTTGTCTTTCCTACGTTGATCTTTAGTCCTATGTTGTTTGCATTCTGAGTTAGCTTGTTTATTTTATCTTGCATATCTTTGTGACTGCTTGATAATAGACAAATGTCGTCCGCAAAGTCAAGGTCCTCCAGCACTGTGTCAAGGGTCCATTGTAATCCTCTGCGTTTGTCTGATGTTGCCTCCTTCATTAACCAGTCTACTGCCAAGATAAATAATGTTGGTGATAGTACACATCCCTGTTTCACTCCTGTTTGTACCCTAAAGCTGCTGGAGGTATGTTCTCCACATATAACTTTGCACTGAATTTGCTTTGATTACATTAACTATTTTATGGGGGAGGCCATGCCATCTTAGGATTTTCCACAGTGCATCTCTGTTGACACTGTCAAAGGCTTTCTCAAAATCTATGAATAATGCATATGTTGTGCTATGCCACTCATTTGCCTGTTCTAATATTTGTCTAAGTACAAATATGTGGTCTATGCATGATGTTCCTTTCCTAAATCCTGCCTGCTCTTTCCGAAGTTTTTCCTCAAGTGTTGGTACAATTCTGTTGATGATTATTCTGCAAAATACTTTACTAGTGAGTGGCAGTAGGGTAATGTTTCTCCAGTTCCCGCAATCTCTGAGGTCACCCTTCTTTGGTAGTTTTATTATAAGCCCAGTTTCCCACTCCTCTGGGGCTTTTTCTAGATCCCAAATTTGTTGTAATATCCGGCAAAGTTGTTTTGGTGTTTCTGTTTCTTCTGCTTTCAACATCTCCGCAGTCACTTCATATTCACCTGGTGCTCTGTCTGATTTTAGCATCTTTATCGCCTCCTTTACTTCATTTATTGTTATTGGTCCTGTATTGATGTTTAGTTCCGTTTTTGCTTCAGGTATGTCTATTGTTTGTGCTGCCTGTGTTCTGTTTAGTAGGGTATTAAAGTGTTCCCTCCATCTTTCAATTTTTTCTCTTTCTCCACTGACCAGTTGTCCATTTTGTGTTCTTACTGCACTTTCATATCTTGTGTTGAAGTTACCTGTCATCTGCTTTGTGATTTTATATATGGTTTTCATGTCATTTGTATATGCTGCTTTCTCTGCTGTTTCTGCTAAGTTGTCATAATACTGACGTTTATCTTGACGGCATGATTCCTTCACTTCTTTGTCTTTTTGTGCACAATTATTTAAAACTTGTTCTTTAAGCCGTTGTGATTTGGTGTTCAGTAATTTTTTCTTGATTTCTTTTCTTTGCTCTATCTTTTCCCATGTGGTCTCGCTTATCCATTCCTCTTTTCTCCTTTTCCGATATCCCAGCACCTCTTTTGCTGTTTCCTGTAGTGTTTTATTGAACTCTAATATGGACATTTCTGCTTCATCTTGTAGGACACTGAAGCGGTTCTTAAGTACTATTGAGAATTCATTTCCTGTTTGCTGGTCTCTCAGTTTTCTTGTATCAAAATGTATCTTTCTGTGTTCTCCGATTTTGGCTTTCCTTAATTTTAGTTTTATTTTTGCTACCAGAAGGTTGTGATCACTTCCTTCATCTGCTCCTTTCCTTGCTCGCACATCTTGTAGTGACCGTTTCCACTTGTTGTTTATTAGTATGTGATCGATTTGGTTTTCTGTGGTTTTATCTGGTGACCTCCAAGTCACCTTATGGATGTTTTTGTGTTGGAAAATTGTCCCTCCGATGGTCATCATGTTTTCTTCACAGAAACTGCACAGTCTTTCTCCATTTTCATTTATTTCTCCGATTCCTTCTCTTCCCATGATTCTTCTTCTATCTTCATTTCCTTCACCTACTTTTGCATTGAAGTCACCCAAGATGAGTAGCATATCATGCTTGGGTATTGTTTCTACTGTTGCTTGGAGGCTGTTGTAAAAATCTTCTTTTAATTCCTCTTCAGCTGCTTCTGTTGGTGCATAACAAACTATAATAGACAGCTTCGTGAATCTTGAGTTGAACCGTGCATATAATAATCTCTCATTTATTGGGGTCCATTTCAGCAATGCTCTTGATGCTTCTTTTGTTATAATCAATGCTACTCCTCCTTCATGAAGATCTTCTTTACCTGACCATATTATTGTATCTTCTGTGTGCTGTGTTGTTAATTTCCTTCTGCCTTGTCCTGTCCATCTTGCTTCTTGTATTCCTAGTATGTCTAGTTTGTATCTGTGCATTTCCTTGATGGTTTGTGCTAGTTTTCCAGTCTGGTTAAGTGTTCTTACTTTCCAGATGCCTATTTGCATCTTGTGTTTAGGTTCCAGGAGGTCTGCAGTCGGGCTGGGGACTTCCAGTGGCTGACTTTCATCCACAACCTTCATGGGCTCAGTTTCCTGATACGCATTTCTCCTTCCACCTGCATTTGTTTTTTCCCTTGCTTCTGTTTCTGTAGCAGTCTGATAGTTTTTTTTTTTACCAGATAGGGTTGCTGGCCATATGCTGAACCCTCCTTAGTCGCCTTTTACGATCATGCGTGGTAGGGTACAGTGGTCCTATTCTTTGCAGATCCCGGGTACCACACGGGGGATCTTGTTTTATGAGGTAGAAAAAGAGAGACTAGGAACAGAGTCCCAAGCTGCAATCGGTATATAACCAAGATATAAAACCACCTTCCCCTCCATCTATACAAAATGCTATACAGGTAAAATTTTCACATCACAATTAGTCTGAAGTTGTTTATGATAGTGAATCTGTCGATTTTTCTCAGGTCATAAAAGGGGGTATAACTTATTCACAGGCACTTTTGTTTCGACCCTTGTTGGTAACTGAATCAATAGAGTGATCAGATTTTTGCCCCTGATAAAAATGGCTGACTTCTGGACGTTGATGCTATGATGCTAGAAAAACAATTCGCATTTTACCCGTTTACACATTGCTACATAGATTGACGTGTAAATCCCTGACATCTGCAAGAGCGACCGGCTTAATGTGTTAATTTCATCAGAGTATTTAACACACTGTAAAAGTTTATATTTCTAAACAATATGATTTCAGTTTTCGCTACCGATAAAGACATTCTGTCGTTAGCAAA